>CM022481.1:2296948-2327028 GCA_011952105.1 Coreoperca whiteheadi
GGTTTGGATAGTGTGTGTGGCAAGAAAGTTTTTTGTGGGGTGGTTTTTGGGAAGGCCCCCCCCCCCCCCCCCCCCCTGCCATGAAAGGAAATTAAATGTTCAGATGTGAGCTGAATACCCCACTGCAGTGGCCCCGGGTCAGGTGACCAGACGGGGACTGACTCCACTCTGCTCTAATTGTCAGAAATATGCAAGCCAGGGTTCCCACAGATCCCTTGGTAGTCTCGCTTTTAGTTCATTGTCCAAAATGTCTGTGTGAATGGCGTTTTGGAAGTGAAGCATTAGATTTAGCCAGGGTAAAATCAGATTGATTAATCTGTCAGTTTTGGGTGTTTGGATTCATCGTCCCAAACCCCAAAAGATATTCCCACTTTACAAAACCGTTTTGAATTGATTTTCTATCAGTTGATTGATCATTTAGCTCAACTGGATGTGTTCTTTTTGTTCAGGTTTTACGTTTTAACCCCCCCAACCCCCCCTCTTTGTTCTCCTTGGAACCACTGGTGTACAGTATTGCTATGCAGCAATATTAAATGGCCCAATAATTGCTGTGTTGTAATCTGATCAATCACAAATGAATGTAGAAAGAGTGCATAAATGATGAAAGTCTTTAATCTAGATCTCTGTAAGCGAGGTGATGAAGCTTCGCCAACGTGCCTTGTCAGAGTTTGAGCTGCACTTCATCCAGACAAATGTGTTTCCACCATATACTAACTGCAGTTCACACATGGCTGACTGAATCCCTCACTGATTCTTAGTGTGACTTGAACATTAGATGCCTTCGCGTGAAACGGGCCAGTTTTGTGTTGGTGACAGTGAGGCACATGTTATCTAGAGATGTTTTTGCTTTTACTTGTCCAGGTTTTGAGATATCCACGGAGATTTCTGCCTCCACCAGAATACAGTAGGGTGCTTAAGCCCGGGACTGTTAATAGGCCTGATACGGTTGAGTTGTTTTGATTTAGCGAACGTTAGCCATCACAATTTGGATGGAACGTTGCGTGTTAACATCATTTATGAGAGTAGAGTATAGAGAGAAAGAGAGCGAGACTACGTCACCCCCGTTGCGGGTTCAAGTCACAGGGACACGTGAGTGTGCGGTTGAAGAAGACAGAGGGCGCGGCAGAGAGACGGTGAATGCGAGCGGTGCAGACGAAACGGTAAATATGTCAGTAGGCTACATGTACAGTGTAGGTTAGTTTATCAGTGACTAAAAGCTGCAGCTTCTCAAGACCAAAGTACAGCTCCATGTGTTGCTTCCTAACCGCTGGAATAGGGTCGCTATGGCGATCAGCTCCGGCTACCTTGAGGCTTCCGCTATCTAAATCACTGGGGCAGCATTATGCCACCGTTGTTTGGTTCACTGTAGAAAAGCAAAGCGGCGCAATGGCGGCTCTTCTTTACAGTGCAGCTGTGGCTTGGTCCACCAATCGGAAGGTTGGCGGTTCGATCCCAGTCTTCCCCCAGCCACGTTGAAGTATCCTTGAGCAAGATACTGAACCCCAAAAACTGCTCCCGAAGCTGCGCCTTCGGTCTGTAAATGTGTAAGTCGCTTTGGATAAAAGCGTCTGCTAAATGACTAAATATAAAATATATCTAAAAGCTGAAGGGGGAACCGTGTTTGTCTGAAAGCCAAGTCCCTTGCAGTAGCTGCAGCTAACGTTAGCACGCCAGCAGGAAGAAGTTCACTTACCCTCCATTGACGACTAAACTTTAAGTGAGGTAAAAAGTTCTAAATCAGTTTGGACTTATTTTTTTCAAATTAAATGACATTTTTGTTATTACTGAGAGAGTAAAGTTCCAGACAAAATGGTACCTTTTTCGGTTCAAATGGGAAAGGTACCCAACTCTATTCCTGACGCTTGGGGCAAAACCCTGGATTGTGGCAGCTCCTTCCGTCATTCACAAGAATACGCACTGTACATAAATACCATAGGTCCTGTTTGAAAAGATTGCAAAGTTAACAGGATATTGTCTGTCTAGATTTATAGTTTTCCCTGAAAAAACTAAAGTCCCATACATATTAATCACAGATATATACAAAAAACAAGATTCTGTAAGACCCTACAATCAGCAAGTCGGCTCAATCCAACCATTCAGGCCATTTTTGGACAATCCTCCGGCTTTTCAGAGTCAGCCATGGCTGAGCATCATGCAGGCATCAGCCATCAACAGTGCTTTCTTATTTCCCTAACAATTTGATTAAGTTCAAGGAACATTAGTTCTGCCTGGCAAGTGCAAAGTGGCTGAGAAGTGGATTACAGCCATTCACTACTTCCCAGTCCTTCCACAGCTTTTGTTTCAAAGACTAAAGGAACGAAGGTTGCAGAAATGATGCATGCACCCAGTGTTGGGGTCCATGGTAACCTTCTACTGTTCATTCACATATGTTCACATAATCTAACATAATTAGTGCTCACTAGCTATCTGTGGTGACATGTAAACATTAGCCAACTTTCTTTTAGTTAAAACTTAAATTTGATCATATTGTACAAATATGTACAGTTATCCACAAGCCAAACAAAAAAACAACAACAAACAATCTTGTTAACTACAACACCACTGAATTTAACAAAAACCACATACTCGCCAGTATGAATATCGGTTAGCTTAGATCTCTCAAAATCCGTAAATGTCAATAATGCAACTTTTATATCTTCATACACAAGCCACCTAACAAGGTCACACAAGTAAAAGCTACCCTTTTTTGACCACTAGTGGCGCTGTGGAGCAGTGTTTTTATGAGCACGTCGTGAACAAGCATTTAGTTTGTATGCGTGGTTGACATGCTGGACATCCCTGCTGACAGTTTCAGTGCATTTCACAGTTTGACAACTAGTGACGGTAGCGCAGGAAGAAACATAGCAATGCACCAGAGAAAGCCAGGAAGAGGAAGACCGCTAGCTAGCAAACATGTATGTTAAATTGCCGTGTTGAGTTTTGGTGAGAAACACTGAATGTGAACATAACTAAGAAAACTTCAAAGGATACCTTTTTTTAAAACTTGATCCATTCAAAGTAACCCATAAATTCCCAGGGCCTTTATTTTATTCACAGGCTTATAATTGAGACAGGCCTTTATTTCTCATTCCCCCGGTTCCTCACTTACAAAACCCCCAAAACGTCCTTTTTCTTGACAAATTCAGTGTTCTGCTTTGCCTTTTTGCCAGGACAGTGTTGAGCTACAGTAAATGAAACTCAACACTTCCTCCAGAATTTTCACATTAAAAGTCTTGAAACCTTCATTTTATATGTATGCTTTTAATGTGAAAAACATGAGGAAGTCTTGGGTTTTGTACAAAACGAAAATCTGTCACCACAGATAGCCAGTCTCTTCCACTGTATTCTCCCATCTGAAAATAGAACTAGAGAAAGAGAATTTGAAGATGAAATTGCTCCACTTGATTACTACACAAATACAGTTGTATTACAAATACACTCTCACAGTGCTCAGGATGGAGTGATGTGTTTTTTTGTCTTTTTTTTTTTTAACTGACAAGTCATAAAACACTTTCTTTGTTCTCTTAGACTGAATATAACCGCAGCAAAAGGAAAGAGATGAGTGTGTTAATCTTGAAGGGAATCTCAGGTACTAAATTAACTCTGGGACAATCCCCTCTCGCTTACATGTTGGGGGGGGGGGGGGGAACCAACAGCTTGATCTTCCCTTTTGCTGCATGGCTGCTGTTGCCTCCAGCCTTTGAACAGGAGGAAGGGGATATTCCAGGCGCTAATTTCTGGAGGGTTTAGACGCTACAGTGTGAGTGCAATTTGCAAGGACATTTTTCACAATGTCAATATGTGTGCCACAGTGCAGAAAGGAGAAGCCACTGAGCATGTGTTTTCAAGTCTTAAGAACACACTATGAGTTTTCTCCTTGGCCGCACTTTTATTATGGTCACTGAACCTCCTGAGGGTTTGTGCAGAGTGGCTCCAGGAATCAGTCAGCTGTGGTATTCATGACCTTCAATCTCCCGACAACCCCAGGAACCATGTTCTGAAGGAGAACTTCTACTTTGTGGCATGCTGGTGACTGCTTCTTTTTCTTTTCTTTCTTTTTTTTTTTTTTACACAGTCTGTGCAAACATACAGAAGTGAGATTTTGTGTGCTTTGGCATACTTCAATATACAGTCCAACAGTGACTTGGCATTCATTTTATTATACTCTTCCTTTTTGCCGTATGGACAAACTGAAACATAAAGAAGCTTTTTCTTGCATTTGGTGTTCATTTGCTTTGCATGACCAGACAGGAAGTGACTTTTCAAATAAACCCCAGCTGCCACTTAACATGTGGAAACCATGTATTACCAACATCAAATGGATGAACCGGTCCAAATATTGTTGATCTACTTTATTTTTGCCATTCCATGCTTTATTTCCAACACATTCTTGGAAGTGCATCATCTCTGCAGTATAAAAAAAAATCCTAATATCATCATAAATGATACAGACGTTATAACTACATAACAACTGAAAAGAGTGAATCAACATTAAAGTTTATTCAGCTTGGAAAAAGCACGCTTTTCTTTCTTTAAACACAGCACCCCCTGCATCAGTTTGAGATTAAAAGCCCTGTAGCATTTCTGTGGACAGAATCCCTGCGTTGGTGTACAAGGCTTTCATTGTATTGTATTTATTAAAGGCAAACGCAGCGTAGAAAGATAGGGCAGCGTGGCCCAGGCGTTAGAGTTCATGCAGGGGCTGCTAGTTTCAGGGGGATGTTCAGGAGTTAGGGTCTACAGAGAGCTGAAGTGAAACCAAACCAGATGTAAGAAAGTGACCTCATTCTAAATCACAGTGACGTTTGTAATAATACACAAATTACAGCTGTACAACAAAGAAAAACACAAATTTGAAGAATGTGTATGCATTTATTCTCGTCCGAAAATGGAAAAACCTGCATTAGTCCAAATGGCTCATTTAGATCACATGGCCTTTTGGCGGATGACTCGCTGTTTTTTTTTGCACTGCATTGACATGAACAATTAGGGAGGGGAGGGAACACTCAAGAGTGTCAGCGGCAGTTTATCAGCTGTGTTTTGAATTCCGAATTCATTCCCTTTTATAGTAATACATTCAGGCACATATACCACTGTATGGACAAATGCACAATCGTCAGGCCGTGGACAATTTAAATGAGCTGCTTAGATTTAATGTAAATTTGTGTTGATTTTTCAGCAGAGATGAGTTGACCTGCTTCAGATTTTCCCAGTTTACCCTTTAAACAATGTTGTATTATCTTTGATGTTCCTTAAATACGCGTGAAATATTATGTTTAATTTTTTTCACAAGCCCTTGCCGTGCTCAGTAGTCTAGACGGAGATGGTACAACAATGTAATAGATTTTTTTAATTTAATATTTCTGTTTATAGTGGCCTTTAACGAACACCATTTCCCACAAGCCCAAGGCTGTTGCGGGTTAAAAGTCACCAGCTAGACAAACTGAGGCCAGTCAAGCGATGAGCTAAGCGAACGGATAGGGATGGCGGAATGGTATAGACAGCCGAGAGCACAGCTTGACAGAGAGTTTGAAAGAGGACATTTAGACGACCGTGTGGGTGGATATCACGGACGTGGGAGAAATATGATGATATTATGAGCACTGCAGCACCAGTTCATTTTCATGGGAGCTGTAGTTTTTGGAGTGCTAACAAGTTAAGCATTGCTTAACCTTGTCGCGCTCATAAAGGTTTCAAATAATATCTGCTGAACAGATAGAATGTGTTTCACTTTGACATAAACGCCTTGGCAAGAAAGCCGCAATGAGGAGAGGCTGGACTGGATATGACGTCATGACTTTGGTGCTCTGTTAGACTTCAGCGGAACCCCTGTGTCTATCGAGGCATATTTCACTCATGGCCATCACCACACCTGCACTTCATTTCTTCATTCAGTTAAAGTGAGCAGAATGATTGCAGAACTGTTTTGCAACACGAACACTTTGCACTCCTAAAATTCACAGAAGCCAGCATTCTTCGATCCTAGCGCCTATTAACCAGGAGAGAATCTGCACACGCTACACTTTTAATGTCTCTTCACAAGTCTCTTTATTGGTAAGCAATGGGGCAGCTGTATTGTGGTGTAAAATGCTATTCAAAGTGAATAGATGTTTTACAGCTGTGTTAAAGATAATTAAAGGGCTTTGCAAATAAAAAGGCATCTTGTTCATGAAAAACCATTTGCCAGGACTCGCCAGGACTTCATTTAAATGAAAATTTCACACCTGCTTACCATTGAATGTTTATTTCCCACGTGCTCCACATATGTTTGACTCCTTGCCTTGTTGTTTTATTTCAGGCTAGTCAAAGATGCCCCCTGGGATGAAGTTCCTTTGGCGCACTCCTTGGTAGGGTTTGCCACTGCTTACGACTTCCTGTACGAGTACTTGAACAAGGGCCAACAGGAGCGTTTCCTCCAGGTGATCGGCAATGCGTCACGCCTGATGTACGAGAAGTCGTACGTCCGAGGCTGGGGCTTCCAGTACCTGCACAACCACCAGCCCACCAACTGTGTGGCTCTGCTCACAGGAAGCCTGGTTTACATGACCCAAGGTTAGTGGATAGGGATTCGTGTCTTTGTAATGTGTATGTGTTTTTGCCCTCGCGTTGGTCATGTATGTATGTATGTCCAAAATTCTGAATTGAGCGCATGAAATCTCAAATTCAAATGGACAGCACTGCATGAAATTTTCTGAGGACATTCATGTTCGCTGGAGGATGAGCTTTTAAAAACTCCGGGGGGCGGATGCTACGTGACAAACTTCACATTTTTAGTCCAATTTCGAAAAAGGTTTAAAAATGGCAAAAACATCAGTATATTGTTCAAAACTCCAACTTTTCTATTGTGAGATGTAATGTAATGCACATGCGACCAGAAATCTGTCAAATGCGGCTTAACATTTTCATTGGTTGCACTAGTGCGCCTGAAATTTGGCAGGTCTATTAAAAATTTAAAAAACGACGCCACCCGAGATCAATTGAGTCCTCGCTCTACCCGCCCCGTGCCGTCTCACATGCTCTGCAGAGAAACACCGAGAAAGAGAGTCTCCTTTTTCATGTATGCCTACATATGCCGTTGGTTTGTTAAAGCGTGTTGGTTTCGAACGTGTCCTCCTCCACACGCGGCTCAACTGCTGGCGTGAAAACAGAATTGCGGGGAGAAAAAAAATCCAAAACGCTAGTTGCGTTTTTTGGGCGCCTTGAGAAAACATACTCCTGTTGAAGAACGTTAACAGAACAGAAACAGGCAGGGTGGGGCGAGCTGGTGTGTGTGTGTATGTGTGTGCTCTTGTTTTACTATATATGTGGGGTCCAAAAACCGGGAGCCCACTGTACTTGTGGGGTCCCACCTTCTTTGTGGGGCTAAAATGCTGGACCCCACATATTTACAGGGCTTTTTGAGGGTTAAGACTTGTTTTTTTTAGGGTTATCGTTAGAGTTAGGTTTAGGCATTTAGTTGTGATGTTTAGGTTTAGGGTAAGGGGCAAGGAAAAACATTATGCCAATGACGGCCCCCACGAAGATAGTGCCGCAAACCCGTGTGTGTGAGAAAAGAAAAAGAACAGAAGGGGCAAGTTAATGTAGTTTGGAAGAAAACACTAAAAAAAGGTGGAGAATATGCTAAAATTAAAATGGTGAAATAAAAATGAATTACTACAAATAGGGTAATGTATGAATGTATTCTTTCAAATATTAGCCTATATAACGTTGGTTAACGTTATGTGAGTAGCATAAAGGGAAATACAACTCAAATCTTGTTATACAACCCACTGTTGTAAATTACCTAAATTACATGCACCAGTGCCATCAATGTAAAAAGTTAGTCTGGAGCCCTGTTAGTGGCCCTTTCACCATGGTTTCACTGTCTCAGCATAAGGGACTGATATTTTAGTTTTTAAGCAAAAATGCCAAACTTCTTCTGGTTTCAGTTTCTTAAATGTAAAGGATTTTTCTTTCTTTTACTTGATAGTAAATTAAATATTTTTGGGTTCTGGACTGTTTCATCTTAGGCAGAAATTATAATGGGTGTTTTTCACCATTTTCTGTCATTTTATAGCCAAGGCGATTGATTGACAAAATAATTTTCAGATTAATCAATAATGAAAATAGTCGATAGCTGCAGTTTTAATTTCAAGGTTATAGTTAGTATAATATTTTCTGTATGTCTAATCCAGTGGTAAAAAAAAAAATTATTTAATTTTTTTAGGATCAGAATTGAATTATTTAATCAGATCTTGACATTTTGTGAAAAAAGGCAGAAAATAAAATAATCCCACAAAATCCCATGCTGAACCCTAGGCATTCCTTGAAGATAATGCATGTCATATTTGTTTCTTATCTGCTCCTTTGGGACTGTTTCTCTTTTCTATTGTTAAAATATGGTTCACATATTTTAATTAATTATTATTTGGATGGTGAGACTTGCCAATCCTAGTTTGCTTATGAGAGAAATTTTGACTTGAATTTCAGTGTAGTCTGCCAGGCAGTTGATTTCTGGTACAGAAAGAGCCCGTCCTGATGTGAGCTAAATGACAGCTGGCTCACAGAGCACCGCTGTGGTCCCAGTGGATTTATTTGAGGCTTTTTTGTAGAGGGAAATAAGTTGCGAAAAGCCCTGTGAACACACATTTCATTTTGTGTCGAGCCTAGGAAAAAGTGAGTTTGCTCCAGCTCTGCCGGTCTGTTTTACCTGGGAAAGGCATTTGGCTCAGCCACTTTTTGGGTCCTTTGTTTATGAGGTTTTATTTGTTCAAAGTGTGCTTTACAGCAGACCTCATGTGGAGATTATATTTTCAAACCTAGCAGAGGAGAGAAAATAGCTTCTTAGTAACACATGATGTATGCAATGATCCAAAAAATAAAAAAACCTAATTTTAGCAGCCTCACTAAGGTGTGCAGAGGCCTGAGGCTACTCCCACACTAATATGTTTTCGTTTTAAAACGAAATAGAAAAGAAATGTTGACTCTAAAACCTCCACTAATGAAACCTTCAGAGATTTGTCCCTAAATATGCAGTTCCCATCAGCTCTATGTAGCCTATTAGCTCTTCTAGCTCATTGTTATTGGTTTATGGTGCCCGAGACTCTGGCAGCAAACCAAAAAGGGTCCGATAAACCCCCTCTACTCTACTTACCCAGCTTTAAACAGAAGTTAGCAAGTAGCTAGTGAAGTCCAAAGTTTAGGAAGCTCAATAGTATGGGCTTGGTGGTGTTGGGAAATGAAATGGTTTAAAGGGGCAACAAATTATGTGGGTGCAATCCATCAACTTTAGCTATCAGAATTATCAAAGAAAATAATATCTTTAATTAAAGTTCCTTGGGGCAACCCTCATAAAGAAGGGAGATGATTGATTCAGTCTCATAAGATATTTACATTAAGTAGACGCTTTTATCCAAAGCGACTTACATATGAGAACATTCACAAACCAAAGGCGCAGCTTCGGGAGCATTTTGGGGTTCAGTATCTTGCTCAAGGATACTTCGACGCCTGGCTGGGGGATCGAAGCCACAACCGCACAGCAGATATACTAAGCTATTAATTTGGAACATAAATTAATAACAACACCAAAATGACCGTCAATAGCTAGTAGGTTGAAGGATTTGGAGTTCCACGTAGAATTATTACCGTCTGTCTACGTACTGATGGCGAAGAGATGTTTGTTGTTCGAATGTTTCCTCCGAATACAAACTTTTTTTAGGGTTTTGTAGTTTTAAAGGCATATTGCAAAAACAGCAGGTTGTTTTTCTGGGGACTTTTCCTAAAACCCTTGAAGTATTATGCATGCGTGAAGCCATCCAACCGGGCGGACTGGAGACAGCTGCGGGAGCGCTATTTTAAAAATGTGTCCCATGCAGAGCTCTAACTCAAGGGTAGAAGAGAATAAAAAAAAAAAATACAATAAAATTTGCTTTCTACAATAGCAGTCTTCTGCTTCATACTGAATATACTGCCAAAAGGTTTTGTCATTCATTTAGTGTTACTGGCCCACTGTAAAAACTCTTTCACTTTATCGATGTGTGAACAGTAAGAAAACATGAGATCTCGTCACATCCACATGCCTCCAGGTGTTAACGTCGTTTTAAGGTGAATTACTTAAATTCAAACTGAATTAATTTGACGCAGTTAAAAGTTCCACTAAAGGTTTCGCCACCAGCATTAGATTATTAGCATCAATGTTGAATTGCTTGCTAGCTAAGCTTGACTTTGTTAAGATCATTGGTACAAATGACTTATGGAAATGTAACACTAAGCCATTGTTAATTTGCCACACTTGGTATCATAAATAATGGTAAAATACTTACTTACAATCGAATGCATAGCCATTGATTTAAAAGCACGCGAACAGGAGGACAGCAATACGGTACTTCGTAAAGTTACTGGGCAAATAAATAAATAAATAAAGGGCGGTCACACTGGGCATTCCTGTTCTGCAGGGGCCCCACCAGCGCCCCACGGGGGCTGCAGTCAGACCCCTCTCGGTTAAATCACACAAAATGAACGAATTCCTCTATAAAGTCCCAGTGGCCAAAACAGAGCTAAAAGGAGATTCGCAATGTGGCTAGGACTCCAACTGAATGCTAATCTTGTTTGGTGTCTGCTGGATGTGTAAACAGGCAGCGATGCTCTTACTACGAGTCTTTTGTAGCGCTGCAACTAACGATTATTTTAATAATCGATTAATCTGTCGATAATTTTTTCGATTAATCGGATAAAAAAGAGCATTAATTTCCAACAATTTTATTCAAAAACAGAACTGAGAGTGCAAAAACCTTCAGAAGGTGCACAAACATGTCTGCCCTACATCTGCCAAATATAGAGGCTTTTTTTTTTTCAGAAAGATGTATATTTTAGTTGAAAGGGACCTGAGCTGTCAGAAGAATAATTCTTTTTCTTTTTTTTGAGGCTATGCCACCACAGTTTGTGTGCGGTCATGTGACTGCATCGCTACGTCTGATTGGTGAAACGGAGTCATGTGGTGGATGTACTGACGGCATCTCTGGCAAAAATAAAGCGTAGAATAAATGTTAAAAAAAAAAATATATATATATATTTTAGATTCGAGTGTAGCCCAATGTAGCGGAGTGAGAGCAGCGTTTCTTCTTCACAAATCTACCAAAGTAACAAGTACGGTGCAGTAAAACTACTCTTCGAAGTCCATTTCTTTCAAAAAGTGACTCCAGTAGGTGTAACGGAGTAAATGTATCTCGTTACTACCCACCTCTGAGATGCACACACTCACTCACTCTCACACTCACTCACTCTCTCTCTCTCTCTCCCCGTCACTTTTGCATGTCTTGCCATTAACACACCTTTTTCGATGTATTTGGTGTGAAACGCTCCCACACCTTGGATGACCCACTTTTTTTTTTTTTTATACTCCAACATCTCCGCGTCTCATTATGAAATTCGTTGCCAACTCTTAATAATCGAATTTTATCGATCCGTTGTTGCAGCCCTAGTCTTTTGACAACCAAAATCATTTGATTTATGAGTAAACTAACGAGTGCAGTCAGTAAGTGCGTCTTGATGGGAAATAGTTTAAGTGTATTAAGCAACCTTTTCTAGGTACGCTCCATTCTGTAATACAGCTGTAGCTTAAAATGGAGAGTAGCTTGAAGCGTCACCAGCTAACGCCACAGTTTCTGTTGTTGTCTGTTTCCTAACGTTAGCCCAAAACAGAGAAGGAAATATGACATATTTTGTGTTTTCAACTTTGCCTCAAGTGATGAAAAAAACAAAAAAAACCCACAAAAAAAGCAAATGCATCTTTAAATAAATGATTTAAGACACTTGAACCGGATTATTGAGCATTTGTTAGGCGGTGATAGTCCAGGACACAGATGGTGTTTATTTTTCCCACGAAGCTGTAATAAGAATTGACCTTAATCTGTTTAAATGTATAATGTTTTTACTTTAGAGGAAAGTGACTGCAGCGTTACAGAGCCTGTGCTGCTCTGAAGTGTGAGTGCTGGTGAAGCTCTGTTTGCGTAAATACGGGCTTTGTGCGCTCCAATAGCTCCTGTTTGATGGTAAATACTTGCTCTGTGTAGGCCAGCGGTCCCCAAGTCCAAGCCAAACACTGTCGGGGACGGCTCCATGCAGTGGGCGGACTCGGCCGGCCGGGTGGGTGCCGGCCAGTTACCGCCAATCGCCTCGATACCTCAATGAACTGTGGCTGGAGTGTTTATGTGGTCACTTGTTCTCATAGTAAACTCTGTGTGTGATCCAGTGTGTGTGTGTGACAGAGAGTATAGATGGTGTAGTGTGCCATGGTGGTGTCATGCTTTCCACAGCCACAGCTGAATGTTGTGTTTGGAAGGCTTCTTCAGGTAATAGATTAAGAATAACCTAAGCACTTTCACGGCCCCCTCTTGCAACGAGGATTGCCGCTTTCCCATTTCGTGCAAAACAGGAGAAATCTTTCATTGGCCAGGTACATTACGTGGTAAAATACTTGTCTGCAGCTGTTCTGATTGTCATGAGGCTGCATTCCACACTCACATTCCGCACTGGAGGTCTTCTGTTTAATGTAAAAAGGGCTCTGTTAATCAGATGTATACATATAGAAACAATGTAGATCCCATTTGTGCCAAACATGTTATTCTTCTCCAGCATGGACATTTCGTAAATGGGCAGAACAGCAACAGAGACAGTAGAGTGTCTAAAGAAAGCTGCCCTGAAATGTTTTTCGCAGTTCCCATCTTTCTTCTGTTTCTTGCACTTTATTCAATTCAATTCAATTCAATTTTATTTATATAGCCCAATATCACAAATCACATTTGCCTCAAAGGGCTTCACAATCTGTAACATACGACACCCTCTGTCCTTAGACTTTATACTGCTACTTTATAGTACAAGATATATAGATAACTAAGTTTTAAAGCAGTTAACCTCTTGCTGTCATGTGGAGCAGCCATGCGCTACTTTACAATTTACGTTATACTACTCTGTATCCTGCTAGCCTTTTTATTTTTTATTTTTTTAAAGCATGCTGTTGATGGCACAGATGAACAGTTTGAGATAGCAACTCCATTTCAGTTGCCAAATGTGCTAAATGCTTATGCTGCGGTTGCCTTTTATTGTGCTATCTGTCACAGTAATACAATTATAATATGTAATAAATATATTCCCTTTTTCTTTTTTTTGTCACGAGAAAATTACGGGATGCACGAACAAACAAAAAAGAAACTCATTGATTGTATATGCTACAGGAATTGTACTTAGGACCTATGTTCCTGCTGGTTATCTGCTTCTCATATTCAAAGTAAGATCACTAGTGCTACTATGTAGCTAGTAATAGGCCACCTTACATTTTTCATCATACCTATGGAAAAGTGAGATTCTTCTTTCCATTGGATTCCTTGGATATTGCTATATCCTGCTGCTACTGGCCCCTTCCACTTCAACCTAATTAGATTCTCATCCTGCCATGTTGACTATAATTAAAGGTTATCGGCAGAATCATAACAATAAACGGCTATAACTGTATGACTTCAAGTCTGATGTGTTTCAGGTATTTGACGTTTAATCCGTACAAAATGGCCCGACAGCCCCTGAAAAGATTTTGACATCATCCCAAAACTCCTACCAGCTGTCGGCCAATCATATGTCAGCGTTAATTCCACAAGGTTATGTGTTTGGACCAAATTATGTGCAAAGGTGGATCTTAAGATACTGTGTCAAATTTGACGGACATCTGCCACCAGAGGGTTTTGAAGGTGCTCTTCAAGCTTTAAATTTGGCAATGGGGATGTCTAGCCATGATTTATGGTTAGGTCACTGACTTTGAAAAGAATCTGTTCATACTTAATTAGCACATTTCATCAATCAAAGCTGCTCTCTGCAAGTTATTTTCTTATCACACTGAAATTAACTAAAGACTGAAAGTTGGTTTGGAGAAATTATGCAGGATTTAAGTATAAGGGCAAAAAGCTGAACAAAAATATACATAAACATTGGTGCAACCCTTTGAGCAAAAGAAATGACCAATAGAGGGACTGGGCATCTCCGACGGTATTTAACCATCTCAACGTCCTGTGTTCCAGGTTACCTCCAGGAGGCCTACCTGTGGACCAAGCAGGTCCTGTCCATCATGGAGAAGTCCATGGTCCTTCTGCAGGACGTGACGGATGGCTCCCTGTATGAAGGGGTGGCCTACGGGACTTACACCACCCGCTCTCTGTTCCAGTACATGTTTCTGGTTCAGCGCCACTTTGCCATCGGCCACTTCGACCACCCCTGGCTCCTTAAACACTTCGCCTTCCTGTACAGAACTATCCTGCCTGGTAACTGACACTTCACCTGCTGCTCCCAGCACACTTGTCTACTTCTTAAAAAGCTGTGAAATGTATGTGCTACACTTCTTATTGAAATGGATATATTTAGGCAGTCAAATACACAGCAGGTCAGCAATCCATGAGTAAGCGTTTAACTAGCTGCGAATGGCTGAAACGTCCAGTTAGTCTTTACTAGAATGCTCTATGCCGTAAATTGGACATATTAGACGTGAGATTAACCTTAGGCTGCCACACTGGAGAGTAGCGTCTCCTCTGAGCTGATATGGGGTATGCATGCGTGTAGTTATTACCCTCCCTGAGACCTGCAGGGATCCGTGGTGTCCTGGAAGTTTCGTCTGGAGGTCAGGGGGAGGGCAGCAGCAGCAGCAGCAGCGGAGGAGGGGCCCCTAGGTCAGGCTTGGACATTTCACAGCCCGCTGCTGACAGTCTCTTTAATTGTGGCTGAGCAGAGAGCCTCGGATCCAGAGCCATAATAGCAACAACTAATCGAAACAACTTAAATGTCTTGAAAATGTACTGTGTATATACGAGTAATAGTTCAAATTGAAGCACTTAGAGGAAGTTGAAGAACTGGGAGAAGTTCAAGTGGCAGTTGACGTGAAAGAGGCTGAAGAGTCGAGTGTGAGCACTAAAAAGGGTTAATATATTAGTCAAATGTCAGTCAAACTGAAAGACATTACTGTCAATTCATGTGTCAGTTGACGTGCGAGCCCTGAATAGAGTTGATATTTTCAGCTGTAAAAAAACTCAACTCTTCCTTTTATCCGTTTAAAATGGAAAGACCTCTAGCGTTTCCACTAGAAAGGCTTTTATTGTGAAACCTTTGCAGGACCGTTTTGGGGAAAATTCAGTGACTTGCGCGGTTCCCGTGCTGTTTCAATTGTAGCTGCTGCCATCCTGTGGCACTTGTATGTTTCTGTCTTTGTAAGACAAAGTACCGTTTTGTCACACTTTAATTATATTGTTAAATGTATTAAATTAAAGTGATGGACATGTATATTATGCTTAATTGGCATGCACAAACAGGCACCAGGAGTTTATCCACCCTTGTTTTTTGTTGTTTTTTTGTATTTGGGACTGGCCTTTATTTGTTCGTCGCAACCACACCACACCCTTTTATTATTGACTACTCACGTCTGAGAAAATAAGGTATAAAATGTGAGAAGTGACTGCTGAAATACGAGTTTCAGCCGCTCCACGCAGCGCTGCCGCTCCACGCAGCGCTGAAGTTAGACGCCCATCGAAATCCAAACGGCAGCTGGCTTGACTGCAGTAATCCTCCGACATGACCGCACACCTACGGCGATAGCTTTCACGCGTTCACCTGGATCTCCCAAACCGGAAGTTTAGTCTGTTTCTCTCTCTCTCAGCTACCTCGCTGTCAGCTAACGTTAGCGCTTGTTCCAGTGGAGCTCTGCCAGACAAACATCGGTGAAAAGTTCACTGTAATCAGCCCGGTTCTATGTGAGAAAACAACGGCAGAGAGAAACAGACTTACTTGTTGTGTGAGAGTTTCCGGTGAACTTGTTGAAAGTTGAAACTGAAAACCAGTGACACTTGGAGAGAAAAAAACTGACGATATTCAGATTGTTTTTTTGTTTTTTTTTCTCTTCATGTAACTCTTTTTTTCAGTGACAGTTGCTGACAGTGTCATTGAAAAACACATCAGCATGCAAAACAAATCAAAATAGAATGAAATAAATTTGAATGTTTGTTTTATTTGTCAGTGAAACATTTTTCACTGCCGTTACTTGTTTCGGTGCTTTTTCTAATGCTAAATGTTCAATGCCAATGTTTCCTTTTTTAGCTCCAGTTTGGTTTTCAATGCCAAATGTTAAAAGTCACTGTCCTGGCTCCATAATTTTGTCAGCTCGCCAAAGGAGCTGGGGTTTTTGGTGTCGAGGAAGGCTTTCGCGCCGAAAACTCTATTCCTTTGTTTAAAACTTTAAACACAGCTCTTCGTGTTTTTCTGACTTTCGTGAATTTAACTTAAGTTTTACGTATATCGCATACTCAAACATCAGTATGGCCATACAATCATGACTCGAGACATGAAACTAGCATAGTGATTTTAAAAAAAAAACACAGTTTAACCAGCACTTATTTCAGCAGATTGTTCAATCAGTTATCTGAGACCTTTCATTCACTTTAACATGCATTTTAACACAACTAATAAGTGGCATAAGGTTAAACAATACAGTTTGCTTAACACAGTATAATAGTTAGAATATTATTGGTTGGTTGGTTAACTTTATTGTCCCCGAGGGGAAATTCTGCTTGGAGGTTTATTCAAACCTCCCCCCATGGAATTACACTGGGTCGTAAATGGCGCCGCTGCGTTTTGTGACTGTGGAAGGAACATTCACCCCCTATTCTCACTACATAGTCAAGCTAAGGGTGAATTCCTAATAGTGTAGACTAGATTGTCCGTGATAATGGACATCATGCAAGTCCACGTGTATTTGTATGATGTGTACAATTACAGGTGGACTGCAGCCCGGTGTGGAGGTTTTGAGTGTGTCTGAAAATGACCCACGCCACGGTTGAGTGGAGGGATGGGACCCGAGATAAAGAACTGCTTGTCGTGGACCGTGAGGGAGTCAAGGACTCTTTGGTCTGAATCTGCCCTAAGCACTGAATGGAGTTGAAGTGTCAGTTGGATGATTGCTCTCCTTTCACAGATGACAGAAGCTAATGGTAAAAAAAGAGTGTGCTGAAGAGTCAATTTAAGTGTAAGCACTGAAAGGAGCCGAAATGTCAGTTGATGTATTAATGGTGAAAGGAGTTGGAAGTGTCAGTGGAAGTGCTGAAAGAACGTACTGTCAGTTCGAGTGAAAGCAGGGGAAGTGTCAGAAGTGCTAAAAGATGTCCGTTGAAGCATAATCGTGGTACTAACATAGTTGAAAGGAGCTTTAAAGTCAGTTGATATGCAAGTGATACAAAGAATTGGAAATCTCAGAGGATGTGCAAGTGCTCAAAGACGCGGTGTGTCAATTTACATGTCAGTTGAAGAAATTGGAAATGTCAGTTGAAGTGTAAGCACTTAAAGCAGAGAAAATGTCCGTAACCAATGAGTTGATTTGAAGTGTCAGCTGTATATATCAAAAACGCAGAAGCTGCAATTTTTGGATAAAGTTAAAAGGTGTGACAAAACTGCATTGTAATGAAGTACTGTGGCGCTGCAGAGATGCCCTGGCCTACAAATCCTGTTCTCCAAATGGAAGAAAACATGTTTGTTTGGTACAGACCCCTAACAAATGGCACATCATCATGATTTTACCTTTTTTTTTTTTTTCTGTGAAAATGAAAATTCGGATGCAAAAATGCTCCTTCCTGTGAATCATATCACAATCGTAGTATCTGCCTAAATAATTGCAAGATGGCTTTATTTCCTTTTTTTTTTTTAACCATATCGAGCAGCCAAAATGTACAGCTAACATCAGAACTCCAAGACAGTATGGAATGTTAGCGACACGGCTCATTTCGACTTGGCCATTGCAAATAATCCATGCTTAACCTGCAATAGCATTACCTCAATTCCTGTAATAAATATCTAGAACAGTTTGTTCATGCCCATAGGAAAAGAGACTTCACTGCTTTCTAAGAACCCTCTCAGCAAGTTTTCTTTTACATAATTACCGACTTTTACATATTTCTGACCACAGGCCAAGTATTGCTGAGCTCTGTGTGGTAGTACGTAGGAATTTACGAAGAGCCCACATATTGTTTAAAGTGATATTTGATGACTTTTTTTCCGCACTACAAACTTCGACATCAGTCAGTACATCAGCACTGTATTTGTCAAGTCTCTTCTAGCCATTAGTTATGATATCAAATATTTCTGCACGACACGTCTATTAACGGCTGCCACTGAAGTTGTCCTCTCCGTGTGTTTTACCAGGTTTTCAGCGGACTGTAGCCATTGCCGATTCCAACTACAACTGGTTCTACGGGCCAGAGAGCCAGCTGGTCTTCTTGGACCGCTACGTGTTGCGTAATGGCAGTGGAAACTGGCTGGCGGATCTGATTCATCAAAACAGGGTGATGGAAGGCCCAGGGCAGGCTGGAAAAGGCCAGCGATGGTGTACTCTCCACACAGAGTTCATCTGGTGAGCTTTCTGAATTTGGTTTCATAATAGAAAATATAGAAATAAATGTTTTTCTGTTTATAGCCATAATAAAAATACTCTATCTAATGGCTACATAGAGTATCTTATATCCGATGACTTGCTACGGTCGCGATATTTGCATCTAAGTTTGCGCCTAATGATTATTTTTATGATTAATTGAATGGTCAATTATTTTTTTCATTTAATCTAGCAAATGTCAGAACATTTTGAGAAATACCAATCACAATTTCCCAGAGCTCAAGGGGATGTCTTCAAAGTGCTTGCTTCGTCTGTTTAACAATCAAAACCCCCAAGGTTTTCAATTTACAATATAAAACAGAGAAAAAGCAGCAAATCCTCTGGAACCAGCAAGTCTTTGGTATTTTCCTCGAAATTACATCATCAATTCTCAAAATAGTTTTTCATACATTTTCTGTCAGTTGACAAATTGAGTACTTGACTAATTGTTTCAGCTATATTTGAATCCCAGCTTTATCCTCTAAAGACCTATATGTTACAGACACGGGAGCAAAAGGACACAGCTAGCCTGGCTCTGTTCAAAGTTTAAAATAGACACACAAAATCTAAAGCTTACTAATTAACACTTTGCATCTCGTTTGCTTAATCCGTCCAAAACCCGAAATGTGAAAATGACATGTTGTGGTTCTACAGGCTGTGGCGTAGACTTTTTCTTGGCCCTTCCAGTGACTTCCCGGAGTCTCTGCTGGTTGCCTGGGAACCTCACGGTGATGACAACACTCTAGGAAAAGTCACTGGTCTGGCCAAGAAATAATTCCAGCACGTAACTCCCTGTAACACTGCACTTAGCTGTTTTTACATTTTGGTTTTTGTACAGAGAAGGTTAAGCTATGCCAGTCGCCTGCTGGCTCCAGCTTATTTCGATGTTTCGGGTTTTGCAGACAGACAAGAGAGTGGTTTTAATCTTGATATGTACGAGTGATCGGAAATATTCCTTGAAAGCAGCGAGGCCATAGTTGTTCTGTCAAAAGACTTTCTGGGAAACCCCAGGGAATCACATAAGTACGGTACATGTACATGTAGCTGGTTGATTAAAAAGTGGCTACACCAAAAATGGAAATTGCGAAATCATGAAATAACCTCTGGAATACCTTTTAAACTGATGAGAATTTCAATCAGTGGTTGCTTTTGTATTTGATGTCCATATTGGTATTTTAACCCTCTGATATCCGTCCCCTCGTGGTATTCTGCAGGTATGACCCGGGCCTGATTCCCAAGCCTCCATCAGATTTTGGAACATCCCAACTCCACTACTTTGAGGACTGGGGCGTGGTGACATACGGCAGTGCTTTACCTGCCGACACCAACTGCTCCTTTCTGTCCTTCAAGTCGGGGAAGCTTGGGGGACGCGCCATCTTCGACATCGTTCACAGGAACAAGTACAAAGAGTGGATCAAAGGGTGGAGGAACTTTAATGCTGGCCACGAGCACCCTGATCAGAACTCTTTCACGTTTGCACCCAATGGTGTCCCATTCATCACTGAGGCACTGTACGGACCCAAGTACACTTTGCTGAACAACGTGGTGTTGTTTGGCTCGGCTATGTCAGGGAGTTGCTTTAAGCCATGGGCTGGGCAGGTTACGGAAGCCTGCGATTCCAAGTGGTTGAAGTACAAGGTGGGGCTGGCGGCTGATGCCCAGGGCAGAGTAGAAGCTGCTATGGAGAGACAGGGAATGGTCTTCATCCGTGGCGACGGACGTTCTGCTTATAATCCCGAGCTGAAAATCAGGAACGTCCAGAGAAACCTGCTCCTTCTTCACCCACAGCTCCTGCTCCTCGTGGACCACATCCACCTGGATCCAGACAGCCCAACAAGGGCCATGAGTGCCTTCTTTCACAACACAGAACTTCCATTCCAGGGTACAAAGGTAGATGGCGTTCATGGAGTGTTTATATCACACGGTGAAGACAAGTATAAGATGTTCTGGATGGATGACACAGGCTACAGTGACAAAGGAGTGGTAGGTTACTGGAATTACCCTCGAGGGTACCCATATAATGGCTCTAACTTTGTGAATGTCACAATGCCATTGAGGTACCCTCACACCAGGGTGGCGTACATTTTCTTTGGACCAGGCGTGGATGTACAGAGCTTCAGCCTGCGTGGCGATGAACAGAGAGTGGATATTTACCTGGCCACCAAGGATCACACCTACACCGTCTACCTGCTGACCGGGGAGGTCACCAGCAAGCCTCTGTTTGCCATGGTGCTGCTGGACCACAAGAAGATCGTATTCGAGAAGGCGGCGGCGGCTGCAGTGGACAACTCGCCCGAGGAAGTAGAGGAATATGTCAACGTGATGGAGGACAACCTCCAGCACGTCAAGCCCGTCTTCCAGCAGATGGAGAGGCACATCTTAGGACGGGTTCTCAACACTGCCAGCTTCCGTAAGACCGCGGAGCGCCTCCTCCAGTTCTCCGACAAGAAGAAGACGGAGGAGGTCATCGAGAAGATGTTTTCTATGTCTAAAAAGCAGGGCAAGGGTAAAGGCGGAAAGAAAGTGAACCTTGGGGAGAAGCTTTCTGAGAGTCTACCTGACATTTTTGCACAGATTGAGGTGAATGAGAAGAAGGCGAGACAGAGGACTTCAAAGCGTACATATGAGGACAGTCCAGAGGAGGGGGACGCGGACTCGCGGGCCTTTATAGATTATACAGACCGCAAAAACAGAAAGGGGGACTTTGTCAAGGGCCGCAAATTCAAAGAGGTTCACATGGTGGCCACTGCGGGGAGTGAGGGTCTCTCAAGCACAGCCTCCTACATAAGACTCTTCCTCCTCCTGAACACTGCCACCTTCTTTCTGCTGCTGGCTGTGTTACTGACTCGCTTTCAGAGGGGTCGAAGCTTGCACACGCAGAGATGTTTCTACACCATCCTTCTGATCGACTGCTTCATCTTACTGTACCTCTACTCCTCCTGCTCTCACACACAGTGTTAACATCGCGAGCGTGTCAGGGCTCAAATGACCTGTTGTTCACGGTGAGCTAAATGCACCCCACACCTCAGTCTGAGCCGGATCTTACGACAATATTAGGGCCACCGATGGGGAAAAAAAAACAAAACAACAGACATTTCAAGAAAGAAAAGTTTTTTACAATTTTACAAAGAGTCATTATTTTGAGAGAGTCATAATGTTACAAGATGCTTACCTAAATACTTATTTCTACTTATATCTTAGTCATACTTTTGCTCGGAAAATCACGATCCTATTCTTGTAATATGACTTTTATTCTTTTTTTACCCAAATTGCTATGCTAAACTAGTAATATTATGAATTTGATTTCCTTAATATGAATTTTATTCTTGTAATATTATGACTTTTATTCTCTGAATTGTATGACCTTTTCTCCAAATATTATAACTTTTTTTTTTCTAGAAATTAAAACATTACTCTCCTAATATTATGACTTTTTCTAGTTAAGTCAATATTATTTATATAGCCCAAAGTCACAAATTTGCCTCAGCGGGGCTTATGGATAGTAATCTATGAATTACGGCTTTATTCTCTCAATATGATGACTTCTTTCTAGAAATTACGACTGTATTCTCATCAAATTTTGACTTTTATTATCATAATATTATGACTTGTATACTCAGTATTTTGACTTTTATTCTCGTTATTTTCCCCCAAAAAATATTCTCCCTTTATTTTTGAAATCGCAGATTCTTTTTTTTCTAACAGTGGCCCTAATACTACCTAATAAGATCTACCTAAAGGGTGTTCAGGAAAAACAACTGATTCCAAATAGGAATTGATGAATTGCCACAATGAAACCAGACCATCTCTGATGTAATAAGCTTCTGTGGAGCTTTAGGGCTGAGTCTGTGTGAAGTTCGTCCTTGTAGTGTTCAGAGGTCCTGCCTTAAAACTAAAGACCTCAAGGTTAGCCACTATAATACAGTTGCCTCATCTGTACTTGAGATTTGTCCTGTCTACATAGTTCATAGAAATACATCTAAATGTATATATGTGAAAGCAAGATATATTTTTATGGTCTTTTTTTTTTTTTTTTTTTAACATTTGTAAATAAAATTTACTACATGCATAGGTGGGCATCCATTGTGTGTTGTGTCAAGTGAATGTGTGATCTCAAAAATACAAGAAAACGTGTGTATGTTACGGCGGCCAAGAGAGCTCCACGCTATGCAACTTGAGCTGAAACAACCCAATGAAGACAATATCTTTAGGTAACACTTTACTGTCAGTCCTCCTATTTACCACTCATAAGCAGGGTACAAACCCTGAAGAAATGGTTTGTATCACACTTTAATGCAGTTGTAAGTTATTTGTTTATGTATTTGTCAACCACTATAACTCCTCCCATGGACACCCATAAGTGGAGGCTGCTGTATAAACAGATAATGAATGACAATATAGTAAAACCTATGTCTTCATAGGAGAAGTTATAATTGTTTAAATATACTGTAAACACTTATAAAATATCCTTAGAGCTGCGCACAACTGCATTATAGTGTGTTATAAACCGTTTATTAAATGCTTGTAAACTGGTTATAAATGCTACATAGGTCTCTAGCAAGAAAATACAGAATCACTGCAAGTCCAGCAGAACACAACGGCAATTTTCCGGGGGAGCATATGACAAGTAGGCCTTTATCCCGGCGGACATTTTGACATGTCACAGTAGGAGAAGTACAGGTGTAAGGATTATAATGAAAGGTGGCTGAATTCCATTTAGCTGCTTCAGTTTCAGGGCCCTGGTATTGTGCGTGCTGGCTCACTATCACGCTGCCATCCTTTTTCCTTAATTGCTGGCATACCCGTGTGTTTTAATGCCACAGCCACGTCATATGGGCAGCATCAGAGTCCCCTGGAAACGTCCATCGTGACGTAACGTAGTTTAGTTGGTTACAGCTGCGACTGACCTTTCTTACTTTGCTTGCTGTTTCTTTTCTTCTTCTGTATTTCCAGCACATTCCTCCATGCTAAATACGTATCGTTAGCATTGGTGGATGGTTTTTCAAAATGTTCCTGGGCTTTACGTGCTTGCAGCGTTTACTTCTAAACGCGACGTAATGTGTCGTCAAAGTGGAGAAGATGTTTTGTTGTGTTTTCTTAAAGGACACGGTCGACTTTCTTCTATATTTTCTTTTTGTCAACACATCCCATCAACGACCCAAATCCACCAATGTGTTAGTCTGTCTCTTAAGACGAGGAAATGGTGCATTTGTTGGGAACTATTTTCAGCTGCGCATTAATTCATATTTGGTAGTATGTATTTACCACAGCAGTTCGGCTGATGTGGGACTGAAAATAAATTGCAGTGTGTGTTGGTGTTTATGGCAATGAAGGAACTTGTCAGCCAGTGCGACATTGTGAATCATTGTTGTGTCTTTAATAGTGTTTGGACAACAATGGAGCTCTGTGACACAGAGGACTCAATTCAATTTTATTTGTATAGCGCCAATTCATAACAAGTTATCTCGTTGCACTTTTCCTATAGAGCAGGTCTAGACCGTACTCTTTATAATGTTATTCACCGAGACCCGACAGTTCCCACCATGAGCAAGCACTTGGCAACAGGGGCAAGGACAAAAACTTCCCTTTAACAGGCAGAGACCTTGAACGGAACTCAAGGTGGGCGGCCATCTGCCTCAACGGGTTGGGTTGAGAGAGGGGGGGGCGGGAGGAAAGGGAACATACAGTCAATGCAAATTGCTAATATTAATAAAATAATAAGAGTAATAATAATGATAAGAATAATAATAAGATATATCAGGCTTTGGATACACACAAAATACATGCTAGTAGTCTTGTCATGGGATTTTTGGACAATAAGAAAAATTCAGAATATCACCAGTCTTACCCTTTTGAGCTCTCTTGGCCCCCCATATATGTATACATTTACAATTTATAAGCTAATATGGTTATAAAGCACAGCTCAGCAGTCATTCAGTAGTGAGAACGGCTTTGAGATATTGTGTGATCAGCTACAAACATGGCCTTAACCTTGTTTTTGATACACACTTGTACCGGTCGAATCAGTGCGGCGTCGTACGAGTGCATCGTCCAAATGTACTAAATCTGTTTGCAGACAGTGATTCATTAAGCCTGTATACGCAGTGATGTATTTCTGAGAAGTGGAGGGTTTTATTTACTAAGTGACGCTGCTGATACCCATCTGTTGTAACTCTACAAGTCGTCATAGTCTAGACACTCAACTCCTCTTCGTCCTTAAAGCTTTACATGCATCAACGTGCCTCAGAGCTGTATTACTAAAGTGCTGCTAAATCCACGCAGTAAATAACCATGGACAGAAATGATCAGCCATATTCAAAAGCAGGGAAAAATCAGGGATCAGTACTGTATTTCATCAACTAAATAAATTCATTAACAAGCACATTGGTGATATTTTTTTCCACCCTCCTTTTTTTTTTTTATTTGAAAGAAAAAACCCTTTCTGTCTAGCCCTGATTTGTCTTATCCGTTCGTTTTCGAGTGCAGAGCTCCGAGGCACCTGACCTCTGGCCTTTTGTTGACTTTGTGACTTTGGCCGGCTCCTTACTCACGAGTCATATACCCGTGAAGTGAGGTTAATGGAAAGGATTTCTTTCCATTCCTCTCCTCGCAAAAAATGCTCTGGGTTGCCTTCTTATGATTGAGCAGATAATCCCCTCCAGATGTGCTCCATGTGGCTTCCCTTAAGTGACCTGGCCTGATCAATTAACTTCGTCTGTTTGTCACGGTGAGGTTTCACCTGTTAGTAAGACAGAGGCTCTGTTTGGATTCGAAACCAGTGGTGCTGAAAAAAACATTAACCTCAGAAAGAGGCAAATCCGTTTTTGTACAATGAGGCCTTTTTGAATGTGTTAGGATATGAAATCCCGCCATCTGCTGGCCGTGCAACTGCTCACCTTGTTTTTAATTGTAGACTGTAGAGATGTATGCTTTAAACTCAAAAGAGCGATCAGCTATTGTTATATAGATCAAGAATTAAATATCATATATGGGATTCCCTTTCAAAATTCTCAATGAGGTACCCTTCCTTAACAGTTTGTAACGTTGCAATTAACCACATTCAAGTCGATTCACCAAAATTCAGACAATGAAACATTGCAGTTGTTTTTTCTTGTAACATTGTTAAATTATGTTGAAGGATTTCTCCATTTCCGTACGTTTAGTGGAATCACTGGAATCCCTCAATCAAAGTAAAATTCCAAATGATTAAAGCAGGTTATTATCGGAGGACAGGAATGTCACATGTTCATTTGATATTTGCTCACTGGTCATATTTCACAGCCAAACGTGTTTTGTGCCTCTGAAATCCCAGACATATTGACCTTAATGTATATACATATTTTAATTTTTGATTTTCAATTTGTGTTTCATTTCTATGGATTTGTTCTGCCATGTTTCTCTTCTTTATTTTTTAAAATTGATTTTTTTTTATCCAGCGCATTTTGCCTTTATTATTGTATTGTATGGTATGTGTCATAAACCACTACGCCCCCCCAATTTTATTAACTCAAAGCAACTCACATTATCCATAAAAAGAAAAAAACCTGACATCATCTAAGACCAACTTCACTTAGTCAGTCAGTCAGTCAGTCATTTTCTACCGCTTGTTCCCGTTGGGGGTCGCGGGTGACTGGAGCCTATCCCAGTGGCTTCGGGCCTTAGGCGGGGTACACCCTGGACAGTGGCCCACTCATCGCAGAACTTCACTTAGTACAGACAGAAAATAAGTAATAATAATAATATAATTACAAGGTATTATGTCAGAATGATCAGAATCAGAGTCAGCTTTATTGACCAACTTTGTCTTCACATTTACTAAGTCAAACTTAGTAGAAAGTTGAGTTTGTACTTGCTATTTCAGATTTTTTATTTGGCAAATCAAAGCTTATAGGCCTACTATCTCATGACTCTTATGACTTACGGCTCTTCTCGTAAATGTTTAGATTCCTCATAAATGACATTTTTCAGGACTTAGGACCTGATTTTTGACCCCTTCTGAAACGTGTTTTTGTAATGGTGTACTTTGGAAATAAAGAAATGAGGAATAAAGAGAAATACCTTCCAGCCACATGGTGTCGCTGTTCATTGCTTGTGTTCGCCTCGCCACTGCGAAATGAACCTTCGCGCTCACCGTCGACAGTTTCACTAAACTTTATTGGTGGGCGCTCGGTAACGTTGTCAAACATGGGGGCACGGGTTGCGCGTATGTTCCGAAATTTCAACCTCGAAAACCGGGTACACCGAGAGATCTCTAAGGAAAAGCCGCCGGCGGCACCCCGACACGCGGCCAGCCTCCCGCCCTCCGTCGGCAGCTCTGACGGTGAGTCTGAAACCTCCGCTAACATGTCAACTGGCTCCATAGCAGGCTGACCTCAGCCTCGGGCGTCCCGATCACCGATTACCCTTTCCAGTGGAACTGTTCCCCGGTTGAACGAGCCTGTTGTGTGTTTCAGCAGTGGAGACCGCGGATGCAGTCAACCAGAAGAACGAGCCTCTGCTAAAACACCTCAAATATGTGTATGTGGAGTCGAACGATCCAGCAGCAGCAGCGGCAGCAGAGGTCAGACTGGGACACTGACTGTTTTACTATATTCGTGGGGTCCAGAAACCAGGAGCCCACTATACTTGTGGGGTCCCGACAGCTTTGTGGGAACAAAATGCTGTGGCCCACAAGTTTAAAGGGCTGTTGGAGGGTTAAGACTTGGTTTTACGGTTAGAATTAGGTTAGGGGTTAGGCACTTAGTTGTGATGGTTAACGTTAGGGTAAGGGGCTGGGGAATGCATTATGTCAATAACAGGTCCCCACGAAGATAGTGCCACAAACGTGTGTGTGTGTGTGTTTCTTGTTCTTATATCCCGGCTGGGACTTCAAATGAATGCACACATTTTTACATTTACATTTAGTCATTTAGCAGACGCTTTTATCCAAAGCGACTTATGAGAACATTCACAAACCGAAGGCGCAGCTTCGGGAGCATTTTTGGGGTTCAGTATCTTGCTCAATGATGCTTGGCTGGGGCATCGAACCGCCCGTGTCACTGTGGGGGCAAACATGGAAGTCCCACGGGTAGAGACCGGTTTTTGAGGGTTAAGACTTGGTTTTAGGGTACACGTTACAATTGGGTTAAGGTCAGGCATTTAGGTTGTGATGGTTAGGGTAAAGTGCTAGGGCAAGGCATTGTTAGTCAGTGACTGTTCTCACAGGGTTAGTGATCTAGCAGTGCTGCGCCCTCTGCCGTTGGCAACCCTCACCTTTGGCAGCAAGCAATGTGAAAGGATTTTTTTATTTACATTTTTCTGGGCTGAAAACAGCTGCCTGCTTCTGATAGAAACAAGGGCGATGAGAGCAGCGGGACTGAACCTGAACTGTAAAGTTGTGGGACGGGGGAAAAAAACCCCAAAACAAAGAGCTGAAAGGAGCTAAAACGCACCGTAGAGATGAGGGGAAAGTGCAGAGCTAGGTAGCAACTCTCTGTGGGTTCGTCCACTCCGTTATTAAACCTGGCCTCATGGTGTTGCCAGAAGAAAGAACGTGAGTCACTAAGGGACCACAAATAGCCGCAGCGAATTTAATGGCTGTTCAGCCAATAGCTTTTCAGATAACATAGAACAAAGTGTTGGTCACCGGGAAATCTCTTCACAGTCCAGTGTGTGTGTGTTGTGAAATAGTAGGGGTTGTAAATATTTTAGACCTTCTGCTTAATCTTCCCACAGGCGTCGAAGGAAGCGACCGCTGGTAAAGACGCAGCGCGGCGGCCGCTGAGGTTCAGTTTACCAGGGGACCCGTCGCACGGCCTGGTGGAGCTCACAGACGTTCCTAAAGGCAAGCTGACCATCGCCGAGGCTCTGAAGGCCCTGAGCAGCCACCAGCGTACGCCTCAGACGTGGACGCCGGAAAAGATCGCTCAGGATTATTCTCTGGACTTGAAAGACACCAAAGCTCTTCTAGAGTTCTTCATCCCCTTCCAGGTTCAGATCATACCACCCAAGACTGCAAATGCCAAGCGGATAAAGGCTTCTTAGGCCTGGATTGATGGGGAATGATAGACCACAGACAAAGTATTCCCTGACATATTTATGTACATCAATAAATTTCATTGGGAGAGGGACCTGAATGGAACCATGTTTCTCAAGCCTGGGGTTTGGACCTTACGTGGGGTTGTTTGATATGTAGATGGAATCATGGGATATGTCTTAGCTTTGATACATTGATATTTGTGAAACCAACTAAGAAAAAGGAAAACAAGAAAATAAATGAGCAAATATTGACTCTTTGTCATTGTGCATTGTGTCTTAATAATCCCCTCGAAGATTCCTCTGTGACGTTTAGTAGAAAACAAAAGTTCTCCGTCAGCCCTCCGAGGGACGAGCTCACCAAGTTCAGTTCAGTTTTTCAGACACGTGGAACGACACCTACGGTGGCAGCGGGGATTCCCCCCCGAGGGCATGTCGAACCACAAACGAAGCGTATGGAGCTGGAGCCAGGATGTGGTTAGCCTAGCTTAGCATAAAGACTGGCAGGAAGAAATAGGTATAGATGAAGTTAGAAAATGTGAGCATTACAGCGATTTAAAAAAAAATAAATAAAAATTTATTAAGTTTTTAAACCGGTACTTTCTACTTTTCGTCCAGAAATGTGGACACAGATTTCTAACGGCCGCAGGTGGAGGAGATGTTTGTCTCTCTTGTCATTTGGAAGCTCACCAAGCCAAATGTCTGATCGATTCGATAAGCACGCGTGTAGAACCTAGCAGGTTTTCCTACGTTTCTGGTGTAGAATGATGCATGAACGGTGAAATCTGTGGGCAAGGTGGTCAAACAATGGCACAAAGAGGACGGATGGCTGAAAACACTCAGTGATATAGCATTGTATGCATAAGAAACTGCTATAAATACTCTTTTATTTGAAACTACATTTGAGTCTGGGATTATGATGCAATATCTTTTAATGTTCTCCGAATAATTTCTATATGACTATCTGGTTCTTATCTATACTTCTCTCTTTCTTCCGTTCTAAAAAGGTGCAGGTCCACCACTAGCTCTCCCAATACCCAAGGTGGGACAACGGAGAATGCTACAGTGGGGCTTAACATTATATCCCCCGTCTCTATTCCATTAGCTGTTTTTCCTATCGTCCATTCGAAGCTCTTGATCCGTCGTTTTTCTTTCTCTTGGCACGCCTGAGGCACCCTCTGAGTAGGGTGAGTTACCTTATGGCCCTATTATGTTTGCCCGGTATGTTAGTGTTTAGTGGGTTCTTTGGATTTCCAGTGGCATTTCATTCATTTCTATTTGCAAGGCTGCTACTGTATGGCACCACAGCAGAGTCTCAAGGCCTGATACTGAATGTTATCCAACTTCTTTATTAATGCTTTTGATGCAAATTGGTAAATTATGCTGGCTTAGTCTATAATTCAATTCAATTCAATTCAATTCAATTTTATTTATATAGCCCAGTATCACAAATCACATTTGCCTCAAAGGGCTTCACAATCTGTAGCATACGACACCCTCTGTCCTTAGACCCTCGATTCGATTAAGGAAAAACTACCCAAAAAAAACCCTTTTAACAGGGGAAAAAAATAAAGAAACCTCAGGAAGAGCAACAGAGGAGGGATCCCTCTCCCAGGACGGACAGACATGCAATAGATGTCGT
>CM022481.1:2327426-2340827 GCA_011952105.1 Coreoperca whiteheadi
AGGCCTATAGCAGCATAACTAAGGGATGGTTCAGGACTCTCCTGAGCCGGCCCTAACTATAAGCTTTATCAAAGAGAAAAGTCTTTAGCCTATTCTTAAATGAGGAGATGGTGTCTGCCTCCCGAACCCGAACTGGGATCTGATTCCACAGGAGAGGAGCTTGATAGCTATAACTGCCCTGATTAACCCAATATATACAGTTTGCCCCTCTAACATCTTACAATATTCAATACTTTTTTCTTTTCACATTTTTCAACAATTCTTCCTATATGAGTAGTCCCAATAAGATTCTTGACGAACCACATACCCAGATACTTGAAACGCTCAATTCTCTAATTTTTTGTGTTCAAGTTTAATCTGGTCCTGTATGATCCTTTTTGAGAAAAATACTGCCTTTGTCTTTGCCACTGAAAATCAAAAACCCCACCCAATTGGCCAACCCTCTACTTTCCTTATTACCTCTAACTACATAATCTATACTCCTTCCCTTTTTCCACATAACGGCGTCATCTGCAAATAACGCAACACCAATACGCCTATCGATACAACAGCACACCTTATTTATCATAACTAAAAACTCAATACTCAGTGCTCTATTCATTCCATACTCTTACTGAAGTCAACCTTGCTGTTTTTAACTCATCTATACATTCGCCATCTTATTCCCTTTTGATGTAACTTGATCATTAACCCTTCCTTCCACAACATGTCATACTCTTTCTCCACATCAAAATCTGCATTTTCCAATTACAGAGCAGGATCAGTTCTACTTCTTCCTTTTCCAAATCTGCTTTGGTCATTCTTTAGTCAGTTCTTTTGTCTCTGTATGAAACCTCAAGCTTTCGTTTATCATTTTTTCCATAATCTTTTTCCTATTGTTCTCTCTTTGTTTCTTTTCCTTACTACTCAAATTGTGTACCTTCACAAATTTCCTTGCTAATAACTCTGCTTCATCCTTACCTTATTACTACTCCCCCATAGAGGTCATCAGTTGTCTGGTTCATATTAAGCTCCTTTTGATTTTCCTTCAGTTGTTACTCTATACTTGCGTCTTCAAATTTCTGTCTTCCCGCTCTCTTATCCTGTCGTACTTCCCCACTTCCCTTCCTACTCCAACACTTGTGAATATCACGATAGGGATCTCTCCCCATGGTGCTTCCTTTAAATACTTCCCAACTACTTTCCCCAACCAAAGACTGTAATACCAAAGTAAGATGTACTGCAGACACGGCACCCTTCACCAAATTTACCCTTGTGCCTGACCCATCATTTAAACATTTCAATTCCTCTCCATCCCTTAGCTCCTCTAAGATATCTCCATTTAAATCTTCTTGTTCACCCCTTACTGTTTCCTAGTTCTAGTTTTGCATGGGTTATTAAAGTATTGTCAAACTTCTTTCTTGCACAATATTTCTCACAATAACTACTACTTCTAATTCTTGTACTGTACTTAAGTCTCTATGTTTTATGCCTTCTTTAATGAATATTGCACACCCTCCTCCGTTTCCATCTATTTTTTTGCGTATGGTTGTGTATCCTTTTAATAATGAACTTCAGAGATGGCTTGAGCCACGTCTCCTGAATGCATACGAAATCTGGTTTCCTATTTAACTTGTCAGTGTAGCCTTCTGAACTCCGGTCCATTTGCTATCAGACGTCTGGCGTTCCATTGTAGTAATAACATTATGCCATGATAGCTGCCTCTGCGGTCACTTCTCCATGACTAAGGTCAGCATGTATCTTTCATATATCGGAATTTCGCCGCAGCCTTAACTATGATTTAGTATTTTTCTGTCTTGGTCTTTGCTTGCCTGTGTTGTCCTTATGTACCTGTGCGGATCCTGCATTTGTTTCAGGATCTCTTTGGTTGACTCCTTCTTCTCTTCTTTCGCAGTTACATATCCTCACAGCATCTGCATATGTTACAGTCCATTCTGATTTTACGCGTTTTCCCCCGCAATCACAACATTTAACTTGAACATCGCTATACCACATTCTCCATATGAATGTTCTCCTCCACATCTTTGTATTCCTTGACAGTATGTCCATATCGCTGGCGCTTCTAACATCTTACACTAAAGCTCATGTAGCCTACCATCACTTTTCCAGGAACCCCCCCGTTCCTGAACGCCTGCAGCCAGCCGTCTTCCTCCTGTGATTTTTCCTCCTTCCAGCACATTGCTTTGTTCTTCCAAATTTTACTCCGATGGGGATTCCCTAGCTCCTCTCCTCTCACCAACTATCCGTCTTGCCTCTATTTCTTTTTTACATTCTGTTTGCGGTTTCATCGCTTTGTTTCTCTGCACTCAACACTTTTGTATTTGACCAACAAAACTACCAACACGCGACACCTTTGCCATTTCTATATCCCCACTTGCCTTCCTCAATCCAGTTGTCACACAGTTGATTGGACTAATCGATGTTATCTCGCTCCCCACCTTAAATTTAAGAATGATCTTAAATTCCTCCATCATCATCTTTTTCCTGACGTCTTGCACTTCCTCCTCTTCTAATGCCCATTACCCTGAAGACGTCGACTGGCTATCTCTTTTATCCTTCATCCCTCCTCCTCCTGCTCTTCTGCTACTCACACTTTGTGCCCATTCCGTCTCCATATCTTCATCCTCCGACAGTCCACTTGCCGTTCTGATCCTGTCACAGGTCAGATTATGCCGAAACCACCAATTCGAAACATCGCGCGCCGACAGGCTCCCCTCACCTCCAGCGTGCTACAGCTGGATGAAGTAACCAGAATGTGCTAGAACCTCTTGGCCCCTGATTGGACAGTTTGACATTCCCCTGATTGGATGGTCAGTGGGCAACGTGCTGATTGGCTAGTCAGCACAGGCGTTAAAACAGGGCCAAAATCCGGATAGGACATTTGTGGCGTCCGTCTCTCAGACTGTGTGATACCTCACTGTTGAGAAGATGACTCCACATATTTTAATTACACGCACACAAAATATTTCCACAGCTGCAAAATGGTTTTACACATGGTTTGCTAATTATGTCTGCATGCACAAAATATTTCCAGAGCGGCGGTAACGTCTTTACAAAGTCTCAGATATGTGCATGCATATTTCTTTCCACATGCACACAAAAGGTGATATAGCCTACAACTGCAGGCCGTTGGAATGATTTGTGTACATCATTTCACAAGCTCAGAATATTATAGTACATATGGTTGTTAAAAAATTACACTGTTACCACCACTGTTCTTCCTCATTCCTTTATCCCCCACCCCACATTCTGTCTTTTGCAAATAACATTATCTTTTCATTTTTTACTTCCCGGTAAGATAACAATTTTTGTTAAGTTTAGATCGCCACTGTATTTCCAGTTAATATAGACAACTGCTTTTAAGGATGTGCTTACTCTAAAGTATAGTCTGATCCATTTTATATTCAATTCAATTTTATTTATATAGCCCAATATCACAAATCACATTTGCCTCAAAGGGCTTCACAATCTGTAACATACGACACCCTCTGTCCTTAGACCCTCGATTCGATTAAGGAAAAACTACCCAAAAAACCCTTTTAACAGGGGAAAAAATGATAGAAACCTTAGGAAGAGCAGCAGAGGAGGGATCCCTCTCCCAGGACGGACAGACATGCAATAGATTCATAGCATCAGAATTATAACATATACAGTTATGATGGCAATGGCAAAATTGCTGTATATATATCTAATTATGTTGAAAAGTGTGGGATGTAAAAGATAAGGGAAGATGATGGGTCCAGACGGACAACCGAGCAGCTCCAGGTGGAGCCCAACAAGCAGGACCCGAGCCACTCGTCTCCTGCACCAGAGACACAGCAGCACTGCCCCAGCAGGTCGCCATAGTCACCGATCCAGATACATGTCCGGACACTGAAATACCTGCTGAAAGTGACCGTAAGAAAGAAGAGACGGACGACAAAGCACAAAACTCCGGGAGAGGGAAGAAGTCAAGTTAGTAACATGCATTTATGGGATGAGAATGCATACGGATGGAGAGGAGGACAGAGGTGAAAAGAGAGAGGTGCATCATGGGAAGTCCCCCGACAGTCTAGGCCTATAGCAGCATAACTAAGGGATGGTTCAGGATCACCTGAGCCAGCCCTAACTATAAGCTTTATCAAAGAGAAAAGTCTTTAGCCTACTCTTAAATGTGGAGATGGTGTCTGCCTCCCGAACCCAATCTGGGATCTGATTCCACAGGAGAGGAGCTTGATAGCTAAAGGCTCTGGCTCCCATTCTACGTTTGGAGACTCTAGGAACCACAAGTAACCCTGCATTCTGGATAGTGGGGTAATAAGGCACTATGAGCTCTGTAAGATACGACAGTGCCTGACCATTAAGAGCTTTATAGGTGAGGAGAAGGATTTTAAATTCTTTTCTGGATTTCACAGGGAGCCAGTGCAGAGAAGATAATATTGGAGAAATATGATCTCTTTTCCTAGTTCCTGTCAGTACACTTGCTGCAGCGTTCTGAATCAACTGGAGAATCTTAAGGGACTTTTTCGGGCTGCCTGATAATATGGATTTGCAGTAATCCAGCCTTGAAGTAACAAATGCATGGATTAATTTTTCTGCATCATTTCGAGACAGGAAGTGCCTGATTTTTGCAATGTTACGTAGGTGAAAAAAGGCAGTCCTTGAGGTATATGACAAACATGTACCACTACACAAGCAACAGTTTAGCAAATTTAAATCGTATCTTGCATTCATGAAAACATCAATATTAAAGTTGGCAAAGTTGTTATGTTTGACTTAAATACACTTGAAATAAGTGAAAAGATGTGTAGCAGTAATTATAATGATAGAACCCAGTGTCATTAGTTTGGCAAAATCTTCCATGTCTTATGAAGCAAATTATGCCTTCAACCTCTTTACTTCTACTCTTTACTTACATTGGCCTAGGCGTTGTATCTTTCCTCAAGCGTCAGTCATAACCCGGCCCACAGGCCATGACAAATCCGGGAAAAGACACAAAATGCCAATAAATTCAAGTTATTTTTTGGAGTGAAGACAATCAACTGAACTGTAACTTTGGATATGAGGTGTGTTAGTCAGTGAAATCAGTAGTGTTCATGTGGGTGGGTGTGGATAGTGTAGGATAAGGTTTTGTGGAGTAAAACAAAATGCAAAGCGGTTAAGATGCTGTCAGCGGCCGCCAACAGGGAAGAGGGCGAGCCTTTATATAGCGAGCTGGGACTTATATAATCCTGCAGAGCACTGGGCCCAGGTTCTCCAGATCTGGTTGGGTACTGCAGTCAGCTCTCTGGAACCTCAAAAGTTTAACATTAACATTGCGTTACTTAGCTAACTAACAAGGTGGACCTTTATTGTCCAACCTTATACAGACGCCATTTGTTCAAAAGTATCATCACCCTAAATTCTAACACTTCTCTATTGCATGCCAGTTTAATAACTGCGGCTAACTTACCCGTTAAGTTAGCATCTTTAACACAGCTGGGTGTCTTGCCTCGAAGGCTAAGCCAAGGCTAATTCATTAGCTGGCTAATTAGCTACAAAGACATGTCTGGTGAGCGCAGACCCCAATACCTGCTAATTATTGCTAGCACATGAATAAAATCTTAGTTTCCCTCACCGAAAAAACTGGAGCACAGACTTCTTGGAGGGTCTTTTGGTACAATTAACCGTATAGCAAGCCATATTATTCTTCTGATGGTGTCGTGAAAAGGTCTCCAACAGGCACCGACGCGGCCGAGAGGTCATGTTCGGTGGCTGGGTGATCTGAGGTGTACATTAGTGGTGATGGCATCAGCATCCCCCCCACCAGCCCCTCACAGCAGCCATGCCCTTAATTATGCAGAACTTTAAGACTTAATTTAATTTAAACGGAAGAGTTCTAAAAATAAAATTCACCCCCCCGACAGTTGTCATGAAGGGGGAAATTAACTATAGAGACCGCTGTAAAGTTGGGCATTTTAACATGGGAGTATATGCGATCGAAAAGTCCCTCCGGTGTCATTTTCTTAACACTTTTCCTTGACCCCAATGGAAAACGTCATGAGGTAAAGGAAAGATCTGAAGGAGAACTCGTAACTTAAGAAAAGATAGAATCCGACTGCACTTACACTAGGCGACATAGCTATGCGATGGCGGATCGTTCCAGTGCCTTTAAGAATGACATTCCATTGACAACATTGGTTTGGGCAGCATTTATATGAACAAGAATAATGAACAAGGCCATCAGCTCCTTTGGACCTGAGGCAAAGTAGTGAAAAGTAAGTAAAAACTACAATGTGTCACATTTGTCAAAGAACAGTTATTGACATACATACTCGAGTGGTTTTCAATTAAATAAGTGGGAGAAGGGTTAAGACGTTGTTGGTCAAACCTGGTGAATGTGTATGGCGTGTAAGTGAAAATGTCTGAGGACTGATATGGTTCGTAATTGGCACAGTCTTTGTGCAGCCAGCCATTGCAGGTTTTCGCATTTGACCCAATCCTCCTTTTGCACATGTGGATACAACCGCCTACGATTTCAAGGACACAAATCAGTGAGCATGCAACAGCTGGAGATGTCTTCCGTCTTTTTCAGCCTAATTCAGACTGTGTGAGTGTTGAACTCTGAAATGTGATGCAGAATATACGCGACATCTCCCACATACAGTAGGACTGTACAAAGCCATACGTTTGGAAAATCTTTCTGGTGGAATATTGTCAACCAATTCTGTGCAGCTGGCAGTGCAGAAGGTTAATAGAACGGGTCTTACTGAAGTCGGTAGAGCCTCCGCTTCATGTATGAGGCTATAGTCCTCGCTGCGGACGGCCCGGGTTTGATTCTAGCCCGTGGCCTTTTAGCGCATGTCATCCCCCATCTCTCTCTCACCCATTTCCCAGTCTCTGTCCACAATAAAGGCGTGAAAAGCCCAAAAATACACTTTAAAAAAAAAATATAAAAAAAAATAACTTGTCTTACTATCAATTGGCATGGGATGCAAAAAAAAAAGTCTATGGGGAAAATAAAACATATGAGGCCAAGAACACAGACATCTGGCACTCTTTTAACAAAGACGAACTGCTATGGCAGCCTAATTCTGCTTACCAACTTCCCCCTCGCTGAAGCACACAGGGTACTGTAAATGGACTTTGTTGATATGGTCTCTGGTTGCCACTGTGGCAACTTTACAGTATTGGCAATCACTGTCTTCTGCTTTATGTAAGTCCCCCAGCCTTGTGAAAACAGAATTGACCTCTAAATATTAGAACAACTTGCTATTATTACTGGTATACTGACATTGTCTTTAAAATATAAAGAATGGCCCAAACGCTGTTCAAAATATATACTACATGAAATCATGTGGTTCACCTGCAGCCATAGCCAACAAGTTGCCCACTTCCATCTGTAAGGGAAAACAATTAATTATCATTAAGATAAGACAGATGTGTTGTACTTGTTTTAATTTTTACAAAAGACAAACAAAATGGCATGCAGCCCTGCATTTAGCTTTCTGTGTTTGTTGTCAGGCGACGGTACAGTTACAAAACCAGCGTGACCACGTCTGTATGAACAATATATCGAAACAGTAAAGTTAAAGGAAATTAAAACAGAAAAGTTAGAAACGACAGAAGTTCGCTTATCTGGCTTTTGCAATGGCGAGAACCAATTTTTGCACTAGCTAGCGTTGCTGCTAACCTACTATGTTACAAAATTTTGCGACATATTTCACAACCCCAGCGATGTTTAGCAGTCGTCAAAATGATACATGAAATGAAAGTGACTCACCTTCTGTCTGGACCGCCAAGCGTGCCCGTGAGGTCGATTAGGACCACAATTTAAGACCTCGTGCTCAAGGAACCACGAGCTTACCGCCAAAACAAAAAACACAAAGGAGAAGACCAGAAGCTTCAGCGCCCCCTAGTGGTAACGACCAGTGGTCTCTGTGGTCCGGACCACTATCTTTAGGCTTCTTTTATGCAGTCTATGGCCACAATTGGAGTTCTGGTGATGTTGGAGGGCACAAGGTTCCAGGCCGAGGATATCCTCGGAAGGATGACCGACGAGCGGATGTTATTTATCACAATTCATTTTGAAACGGTACAGCTGATTGTGTGTCAACAAGCTCCTCGCCCACAGAACAAAAGCATATTCCGCACGCGGCTCACCAACAGGCGCCTCTTATCAGCTAATCACCGCCCCGCACCGCTGAACCATCCGGCGCGGCCAGACAAAGCGCCCCACGACGTCAGCTCCACCCGGCCACAATAACACGTGTCAATATTTAGATTGGTCAAGTTCGCATTTGCATTGCCACCACTTGGAGTGGCAGAAGGAGGACAATTCCATCCTGTTTTGATTCAATCTACTCGTTACACTCACTCAAAAGCAACAGGTCATGATTGGTGTTAATGCTGTTTTTAGGGCAATGTGTCTGTGCCGGTGGTTCATTGGTCCTGGTAGTGCATAGGTTGTGACAAATAAAGGAAAGATCAGCTTCACACCAATTTGTATTTATTTATTTATTTTTTTTCATCCTTAATACAAATATGTGGATTAGAAGAATTTTTTTAAATTTTTCTCTGAACTGCTCCACACCCTTTCAGCATACTACAGCAGTACGAACACCTCTGGTCGGGAAGCACTGATGTAGGCAACCATGTCAACAGTTTAAAGTTTAAAAATAAAAGAACATCTTAAACGTTCAGTGGAATTGTTTATAGGTAACAGGATAAAACCAACTTAAATTAATTCGTTTCATACAGTTACACGAAATGTGCATGGACACATAGAGCTGATCTATTTAGCCTCCTTCACCAAAAACAGTGCATTAATAGCTAACTAAAGTGTACCACACGACCAAAGGAGCGTGAAGAGGTGTGCGATGGATTAGGACCAGCGACGGACCACTGAGCACCACAAGGACCATAGATTTATTACTGTACAATTACACATTGTCAATTTTATATTTATTTAAATGGACTGTGCTTGTATAGCGCCTTTCTAGTCATCTGACTACTCAAAGCGCTTTCACACTACATATCACATTTACGCATACACTGATGGCAGGAGCTAACTGCCCATCAGTACAAATTAAACTAATCATTCACACACATTCACACACCGAAGGCGCAGCTTCGGGAGCATTTTGGGGTTCAGTATCTTGCTCAAGGATACTTCGATACATGGCTGGGGGAAGCCGGGATCGGACCGCCGACCTTCCGATTGGTAGACGACCGCACTGCCACCAAGCCACAGCCGCTCCAGTATTTACGATTACTTGACCTTCAGTACTTTCTCTGTCTTTATCTTTCTTAAATTTCTCTATCTGCTATGTCAAGCACCAAAGCACCAGGGCCAATTCCTTATTGTAGAGATCGGTTGAGACTCGTTTAACTATGTCATGCCTTTGCCCACCCTGATAGCCGTGTGTTCCCTATAAGCACCTTTTTGGCTTCACTTTTGGGTCTAGTTGAGTGGCTCTCTCTTCGGGATTCGGGACTAGTTTCTCGGCGTGCTCCTTTTGTAGAACATGTTATTCTCAAACTAAGTTGTATGAGGGCCTGTTACCTATCAAGCCTCTTTTTTGGAGGTCCTGAATCTTGCGTAATAGATCTATAAAGGGTCGGGGCGACTGAAGACATTGTTGCAATACAATACAGAGTCCTTTATAGGGTAAAAAGATCTGTTATTAGGTGCAATACAAGCTGATTGCTTAATACACCTGATAGTGGTATGATTCTCTTGAGTGCTCTCTTGAGATCTAAGGTTCAAGCTGCAAGCTCGAAACTGCTCGGTACAGTATATACCGTATGCTGCTGTCTGCAGGAAGCTTACGCCTAATTTGGTTACATCCTGCTAAGGAGGTAGGCTCTTATCCATACATGGTCCTGTTAGCTCCTGACTGGTTGTTCAAGGTTCTATTCTGTCCGTGGCCCGACCCATCCTGTACGGTTATTTGAGCATTTAAAAGCCAACGGTCGTATCTGTTTAGGCACATTATTATATAACTCTTGGTTTAGCAGTACGAACATAGAAACAACAACTTTTTATTTCCACATTCTGTCCCACAATCCCAGCAGTATGTGTGAACCTACTTGGCAATAAAGCTGAATCTGGAGAATACAGACATAATTTATAATGTAGTATACAGCTCTGGAAAAAATTAAGAGACCACTTAACATTCCGGAACCGGGGCACCCCCCGGAGGAAACCCACGCAAGCAGAGGGAGAACATTTACATGCGACAGTGCTCTCAAACTAGCCACTGTGCATCTGCAGTCCTTTCTGCTGCAGCCAGTCAGGTGAACAGCCTGACGAGCCAGCATCTCTTCTTCTTTCGGGACTTTTTGTCCAATGCTGTCTCCATCTTGGACTCAAGTTCACCTAGCTTGGTCTCCCACTAAGTCCAGTCCTCGTCTTTTTTTCCGCAGCTTCTGCTGAAGTGTGGCCAGCTCCTCCTCTGCTATTTTCTGGTCAGCCGCGAGCTTGCTGTTGTCATTTTGCTCCAGCTGGGTGTGGTGAGTTTGCTTGAGCTCCGCTTGCAGGCCCAGAGCCTTCACCTGTTTTTCTTCTTTAAGGAAAAGAGCCTCTCGGGCCTTCTTGTGTTGAGCAAGCTGCTCCCTCAGATCTTTCTGGGCCTCTGGGAGCTTCTTTCCCAGTTCAGTCTGGAAAGCCTTTGTTTTTGGGCTTGGAGCCTCCTCACAGGGCTGTGCAGCACGGTTGCAACTTTGCTGCTGCAGTTGCTTCTTGGCCTCCTGCAGTTTGCCGTTCAGGCTTGCCACGATCTTATCTGCATGGACCTACCTTTTCACAGCGCTGACTGTAATTAAAAACTGTGAAATATTTAGTCCAAGTATGACTTACTAAATCAAAATGTTAACTTAGTAAGTCAGAACTGTGAGGTACTAAGTCAGAATCATGAGATAATTAGTCAAAACTATGACATACTAAATCAAATGTATGAGATACGGAGTCAAAGCTGAGATACTAACTTATAATTTAGTAGTTTTGACTTACTATGACTATTTTTTATTACAACTATTGTTGCTTTTTAAAACATTTTTATTTCTCCTTTATTCTTCTATTGTTTTTCAGCACTGGGGTGACCCATGCGGAATTCCGTGATTATAATAGACAAAGGATAATGATCTAGATAGATTTATTACTGTAGGTATAAACACACAAACTGCAATGCAACAATAAGAATATAGGCCTAATCAATAATTTTGTATATTTAATAGATAAAGAATTGTGATCTAGTGTTAGGGTTAGGTTATTACTGTAGGTTTAACCACACAAACTGCAATATAGTACCGTGCAACAATAAGAACATAGGCATAATTGATAATATAGTATAATTTACTAGACATTTATTTGTCTAGTAGCGTCGCCAACACAGCCAGGGGACCATAATAAACCCTCCGCGGACCACTACCCTTTCCAGTTTCGGTGTCTGGTCTATCTTTTCCACGTGCCTAATATGGCAAGAAAACACACTGATAATCTATTATAAACTATATAAATTGATATTATTAATTGATATAAATGATCTGATTCTGATAAATATTATCCCATGCTTGCCAACACTTTTGATTTCTCTGCCTCTCTCCCTCCTGTTCTCCTATGATTTCCCCCCACGTGATAAAATATCAAGATCCGCCCATCGACATTCATCAGAAAATAGTATTACTGCTATTTGTGATTTGAAAATCATTTGTCTCTCACCATTGACTACCATACTTTCCCAGAAATAAGGTCCTATGGTGGTCCACCGGAAGGGGAGGGACTTCGCCATCATGGGGGCGGGGCTTGTTGGAGCAAGTCCGCTTTTGCCCATGCAACTGGATTCTATCGGTGTCAGTTTTCACCGGATACAAAGCATCAAACTAAAGAATGCTGTGCTGTTTAGCCTTCAAAATAAAGCAGTCTCTTTATATTATGACAACAACGTGCTCAGTTGAATCATGGTAATTAAAACGATAAAGCTGCATCTAGGCTATAGATATTTAAAAAACAGATGTTGGTATGTGGTGAAAGTGTCTCGAGAGCATAATAATGTTTCAAAATAATAGCTGGAATTGATTGTAATTGAACCCCTTTCAGGTGCACATTTTCTGGGTTTTTTCAGTGCATTAAAACATAAATTATTTTTTAATTTTACTTTAACAGATATGAGAAAGTATTCTAGTCTACTTATCTTTACTTCCACTGTTACAATAGACAATACATTCTTGCCACACTGGCTCTTTCATGAGGACTATATGCAACTGTCACTCCAAGTAGATGTTTTTTGCACTTTTACTTAAATAGCCTTGTTTAGTTGTCTAGTTTTTGTACCAGGGCTGTAGCCCCAATTTTAGAAATGCTGAGGGCATGGGCCTTAATTTGCTTGGCACTACCTCGCTCACCAAAGACATTTTCAACCAGCCACCAACCAACCTCTGTAAATTAAATCTCCCTACATTATGGTTTAAAGCCTTCTCTATACTGCCAGGCATGGAATTCTTGTGGAGAATATTAAACTTTAATTCAATTCAATTCCTATGTTTTGCCTAAAACAAACAGTTAGTCTAAAAAAATATCACAATCAGCCATTAAAAGTCCAACGTGTGTAATTGTAGAATGTAAATCCGCTACCTTTGTCATTAAAACCCCCAAATTCCCTGTAATAATACCCAGGATAAATGCCCTTTAGATGGGTTCTATTATATATCATTTTTAGGTACAGTCCTACCCATAGGCGGTTTTCTAGCCACGCATTTATTTTGAAGATCTAGCTGGGAAGTGGTATTTGTTTACTCGCGCTGCCTTGCCACAGTGAGTGTAGTTTCTGAGCATTTAAACTACACACAGTACATAGCCGGATACGTTTGGTGCCGGGGGACGGGCCGCTTATACCTAACATCTGTGCGATAGGAAAAGGGTGAAGAAGCCCGGAGAACACAAGCTTAATATTTCCCTACTCCGTGAAACAAAACGGGGATAATCTGTCGAAACAAAGCGGAGGCCAGCGCAAATGTGGATTTTACTTCCCCTACGGCTCCAGCTGTGTAGGTAACTCAGTGGCAGCACCGGCTGTCGCACTGTTGATTTTAACTTACAGCCACGGCGCCCACATTTGGAGAACGCATCACTGGCCTGCCTGTTCGGCGACGTTAGAAGGACTGTTTTGACTACGACGAGGAAGGGGGGGACGCGTTTTTCGGGGCGGCGAGATGCACCGTCTGGGGGACTGAGCATTCGGGCACTTCGCCCGCCCCTGAGCCGCCGACATGGGAGAATGAAGCAGGTAATATGAGCGGCAGCCGGGCGGGCTCGGGCACCAGCGCAGCTAGAAGTGTTCTGTCTCTGATATGTCCGCTGAATGCCCCCCCCCACCCCCCCCCACCCCCCCCCACCCACCCCCCGAACCCCCCCCCCGCCCACCCCCCTCCTCCACTCACCCC
>CM022481.1:2340852-2366162 GCA_011952105.1 Coreoperca whiteheadi
CCCCCGAAGTGAAAACGTAAACGTAGGCTCTCTTGTTCCAAACACCCACTGCCCTCTCCGTGAATGACTCGCGTGTTGTCGTCTCAACCATTTTGGTGGCAGAACAACGCAACCGTCGCGGCTGTACAAAACGACTGAACACAAATTGACCCGTAACACTGGCAATGCTCCAAACCGGCCCGAGTTGCTCGCACTCGAGGTCTGGTCTGCACGAGGGGTTGGCTAATTCTGTTTGGCACTGATTTTTTAGGACCCCTCTGATCTCCTCTCAGAATTCACCCGTCAGTTGTTGAAATGTTCCGATATGACCTGCCTTCTGAATAGAAGACAATGGGACTCTCTCCTCCAGTGACATATGGCAACTTGAACATTTGTATAGTCAGAAGGCTGAACTGATCTACATGTTATATGTGTAAAAACACACACCAAACTTAATACAAAAAGTGGACAAAAACTAGAGACATCCTTTAATCCTATATAAGCAACTGAATACCTAATTGTGGAATCACTACTGAATACTAAATGTTAAATGCCTCTGAATTAATAGAATTGAAAGCCATCTTTCTGAATGTATGTGGTTTTGAATTCCCTTTTTTCTTTTTGAAGTTTCCAGAAGGTACGTTTTGCTATTTTCAAAAAACAGCATGATTTTGTGTGTTTTCGAGGGGAAAAAAAAAAAAAAAAAAAAAAAAGGGCCCACAAATTCAAAACTCAACTATTCAAGTGTTAAGTGTTCACGGGCGTATTATATGTGTCAAGTTACTCAGATTTTGTTTGGTCATTTGTGGGCCTAAAAAAAAAAAGTAATGTTTGACTGGGAAAATCAGGTAATATATTAAGTTTCAGCTGCAAAATTCAAGGTTAAAAATTCAGATATTTCAATGCTATAAATTCAATGGTATTTGAAATGAACGAACCTCAGTATTAATTTTTTTTTTTTTAGAAGAATTAACTTTGAAACCATTTCGATCTAACACGTCATTTGTTTGAGTAAATTCAGACACAACCCACATAGCCAGTGTTAAACTGCTTTACCTCTCATGTGGCTTGGAGGTGTGATTATTGTTTTTTTTTTTTTGTTAGTTTTGTCCATTTCGCATTAGCAAATACAACAACACTAGCTTAGATAAGAGATGATGTGGGATGTTTGAGACCAGGACGATACCTATTTTAAAGGGGAAACATTCACTGAATGTTTAGAAAACCCATTCTATGACTTACGCAAAAGGTACTTGAATATATACATTGTCAACCAATTCGAGTAATGAACACAATAAATAACAGTAAAAGGAGTAGCTAAATAAAAATAGTTACTGTTCAGTATCACTTGCAGAAGTAAACCAACAACAAACTAAACTAACAAACTAAACCACATATTCTCTATTGCATCAAGCTTCGTTCCGGTTTTGAACCGTTGTTCAATGAGGATGGCTGTAACATTTCTTAAAACCAGCTGTGTTTTGACTTTCGCGTGGGATTTTGAATGAAAGAGGGCGTGTCTAGGCCCACAATTAGGTATTCAGTTGTTTTTAAAATTCCCCCCCAAAAATGTCGATCTTCTCAGACTACACCCATCCAATCGCCTGCAAATGCGTTACGGAGCGCATTCAATCTTCTGCGGATTCGATTTTACAAACGCGTTTCTTCCGACGGACCCTGTATTCTAAAATCCGCGTCCTTTCCGTCCGAGTCCTGTCGTCACGCGTGCCAGACACGTCCTGTCTTTTAGAGAGCGCAGACACGGGTTGTTTGCTCTCGCAGGCGGCATCATCGATGTTTAACAATGCCGGCCGGCCTAAATGCGGTCCGCTCTGACGGGTTGTTGCTGCCACAAACTTGTAAATCACCTTTTTTGTCTAGCGATTCGAGGTCAAAAGATGCGGCTGAAAAGCTCTCAGCATATTCTCTCCGCAGTTCTCCATTGCGTAGTTATATATACACTACAATTTTGCCATTGTCATCATAATTGTATGTGCTGTGATTTTCTGCTATGAATCTATTCTGTACTTACGACATCTATTGCATGTCTGTCCGTCCTGGGAGAGGGATCCCTCCTCTGCTGCTCTTCCTGAGGTTTCTATCATTTGTTTCCCGTTAAAAGGTTTTTTTTTGGGTAGTTTTTCCTTATTCGAATCGCGGGTCTGAGGGCAGAGGGTGTCGTATGTTGCACAGATCGTAAAGCCCTGTGAGGCAAACTGTGATTTGTGATATTGGGCTGTATGAATAAAATTGAGTTAATTGCGCCACCGTATACAGTATTTGAGACAATTCCCCGTCTTTTAGAATGCCAAGTACCCAATCGTCCCTTTTTTTTTTTTTTTTTTTTTTTACCGCAGGTTGACTTGGTTGCTCGGAGGCCAAAGTGGCTAGTTTGACATTTTCGGTCACTCCGCCCCCTAAATGAAGGGAAATAGATGTGTCATTACCTTCCCTGTAGAGGTAGACTGCCGCACAGGTCGGTGTAGTGATCCAGAAGGGCCATGTCCTTTTTTTGTTTTTTTATTTTTAGAGAACGCGCTGCGTATGGACGGGAGGGGACTGGAGCAGGAAGTAGGCCCAGATTCAAGCCGGTTTCTTATTTGCGCTTATTCACCAGGTCTTCATTGTGGGTAATTGCAGCAGGACGCGATGGCTTGCCATCACCATACGAATAGAGCAGAGTCTTCCCAAGCGTCACTGCTGCCACAGCCCGTTTATCTCGTACCGAAGCCTTTGCTCTCTTGACTGTCTTGGTGACGTGCGATAACGCTATCTGCTAAATGGCTACATAGCCAGGTATCAAAGCGGCATCGAAACCTGTGCTTCAACATGGCTACGTTTTAAAAAAAAAAAAAAAAAAAAGGCCCACTTGCACCGCTCTGATGATAATTTTATTTGCTTGATTCTTACACCCACACAAGGACAAAACATAAATGAAAAATCTGTATCTATGCTAATTCATTGCATCATTTTTAAGTACTTTAAATGGACTCTTCTACAGCACATTTATTATTTGGCTGCTTAGCCATTGTAAATGATACCAGGCGGTCTGAAACAACAGTGTCCAATGTTTGTACAAGTGATAAGGGTTTTTATTGTCCCCGGTTCAACACTGGCTGTTGGTTACTGGCAGCGGTTAAGAAAAGCACTTTTAACCGGATTTCTTATCACCTTTCAGGCAAACAGAAGAGATTTCTTTCTCTCTGTAGACACGTTTTCCAGTTGCTTTTTTGTTTTTTGTTTTGTTTGTTTCGATTTTTCGGAAGCATTTTGGGAAATACACCTATTCCCTTTTTAATAGCGCTCTCATATCTGCGAGCTGTTGTCAGGACAAGGTAAGCCTAGCCTAACCTAAAGACTGGAAGCAGGGAGAACCAGCTTGCCTGGCTCAGTCCAAAGGTAACAAGATCCACCTACCAGCGACCTCTGAAGCTCGCGGTTTTAACGTGCTGTGTGTCTTGGTTTACGCCGTACACAAACTGGAATGTAAAAAAAACGACAATTTCTGGTTTTAACACGTTATGCCAGGCAGCTATTTCTTGATAAACAGTGGCTACAGTGTGGTTTTCCAGATATGGTCAGTGAGCTCGGGTTTTGGTTCTCTGCACAGGTTCAACGGTACCAAACCGGGCAACCTCACCGTGACAACAGGACTCATGGAAGCTGCGCACTGTCGCTGCACCTGTTTTGCCAAGAAATAGTTTCAGTCCGCAAGCTCACTCGAAAATGACAAAAATTGTGATTTTGAACTTTCTCTTTGTGTACAGATTAAACCAATGAGTTCGAAAGTCTTTGTAATTTTAAGAGGGGTCGGTAGGTGTATTTTTGAACTTTGGACCGTAGTGGTGTAACGGATCACGAAACGCACGGTTCGGCTCACGTTACGGATTTTGAGTCACGGATCATTTTTCGGATCAGAAAAAAAAAAGGTGGAGGAGACCATTTTTCCATTTGCTTTTCCATTTATTACATTAAAACTTACAGCTGGAACGTTTGGTGTCTACATACCGTTACAGTTTTGTCCACCGCCCTTCTTCCGTCATCATTATATTTTACGGGGAAGCCAAAATGCTCCCATACGTGCGATTTAAATGATGCGGGAGGCTTTTCAAGTTCTTCTGCTCCGCTGCTAGCCATTGTTGACTTATTAACACGCCCTGTTCACGTGAGCACATGACTGTCGTGTGTGGTTTCACTGAAACTCAGCATCGAGTTTAAAATAACGCAATTACTTAAAAGGCAGAAAAACTATCTTTCACTCTGCGATCGCGAAACAATTTAGATTAATCCGCAAGTTTAAAAAACAAAACAAAACAAAAAAAGCGCAATTAATCACGTGCCTGCCGAACCGTGGGTCGTGATCCGGATCAACTGCGATCCATTACACCCCTATTGGACAGAGCCAGGCTAGCTGTTTCCAGTCTTCATGCTAAGCTAGGCTAAACCACGTGCTGGCTCCAGCACTACACTATGCGCAGCCACAAGATTGGTATTGATCTTTTCAGAAAGAACGTGTTTCCCCATAATGTTGAACTATGCCTTTGGCTAGGACTGCATGATATGATTTTGAAAAAATAAAAAAAACCCCATCATGTTGCGATTATTTTGACAGATATTAATTAAGATTGTGATCTGTTTCACGATTAGCGGGAATGATCCTTTTTTTAATTTTTTTTGCATGACATTTTAAATTTTTACTGGAACAACTATTGAAATCCTGATGATGTGACATTTGTTGGGGCTTGTACCAAACAAACAGGTTTTCTTACGACTGCAGTACTTGGTTCTAAAAAGCACTGCAGCTGCTGCCGTTTAGATATTGCACATGGCCATATTGCGATAATGTTGCGATTAATTGTGCGGCGCCAACTTTGGCCTTATTGGCTCTGAACGCGTGTAGCGTTCAAGTTCATTGAAACCTTTGGGTTTACTCGTTTTTGGTCATCAAACTCATTCAGCCTACCCACATTTTCTGACTCTACGGAGTTGTAGCGTAAAGCAACACACACGGAGGGAGGACTGTAGTGGGAAGGTTTCATCTTTAATCAGAACAATGTGATCATAGTAAAGTTGTAGCTGTAAATTGAACAAATTGTGGTTAGCTTCTGGCTGCAATGCAAATTCAAACTCTTTTATTTATTGCATCTCAACCCCTCGCCCCCCATCAATACTAATAATTAGTCTCATTCTGCAGGTTCGAGGGAGATCATGGCGGTGCAAATTCATTGGGGAGATGCGGGCATATAACCCTGAATGGATTACAGGCTCACTGTCCTTTCAACTCCACAGGGGATTTTGGATCCCCTTTGCTGCTTTAATCTGGTTTCATAATGCTTTTGGAATTCACTACATTTTTGTGCACGTCTTAGGGTCTTGCTGCCATGAAGACGCCGCCGTGTTGCATGGAGCTGGGAATCTCTGCATCCATGGCACAATGTTTAGCGTGAGCGCACCAGCAGAGATGCCCGTCAACCCCGGGGAAGAATGGTTCACTCCGCTGCTGTTCCCCTTCCAGAGGCAGGCGACACTAACGCCAGTCTCTGCTGCCTCGTTACGGGGCTGCTGAGGCTTCCCGAGAGGCCGTCGATGGAGAATATCTCCATGGCGACCGTTTCCCTGGGCTCCCGGCCGCCCGTGGAGCCCGTCACGCCAACAGCGGAGGCCCCGGGGGGCCTGCGAGGCGTTAGCCTACCTCTGCAGGTCGTCTTCTGCTTCGTCATGGTCGCCGTCCTGCTTTTGGCTCTGTTGGGCAACGTGGTGGTGTGCCTGATGGTGTACCAGAGATCGGCCATGCGCTCGGCCATCAACATCCTCTTGGCGAGTCTGGCGTTCGCGGACATGATGCTGGCCATCCTGAACATGCCCTTCGCTCTGGTTACCGTCGTGACCACCCAGTGGATTTTCGGACACGCCTTCTGTCGAGTTTCAGCCATGCTCTTTTGGTTCTTTGTGATGGAGGGTGTGGCTATACTGCTTATAATAAGCATAGATCGTTTTCTCATTATTGTCCAGAAGCAAGATAAGCTGAGCCCACAGAGAGCTAAAGTGCTCATAGTGGTCACATGGGGACTCTCTTTCATTTTCTCCTTCCCCCTGGCTCTTGGTTCCCCTGCCCTACAGATCCCTCCCAGGGCCCCTCAGTGTGTATTTGGCTACAGCATTGAGCCCGGTTACCACGCCTATGTATTGATACTGATGCTAGTCTTCTTCTTCATACCTTTCACGGTCATGCTGTACACATTTATGGGGATCCTGAACACCATCCGCCACAACGCCATCCGCATCCACAGCCACCCAGATAGCATCTGTCTGAGCCAGGCCAGCAAACTGGGCCTGCTGAGCCTCCAGAGGCCCTTCCAAATGAACATAGACATGAGCTTCAAGACCCGTGCCTTCACCACCATCCTCATCCTGTTCTCTGTGTTTACAGTGTGCTGGGCACCCTTTACTGCCTACACCCTGGTAGCTACATTCAGTGATGGCTTCGACCACAAAGACAGCTTTTTTCAAATCAGCACATGGGTCCTGTGGCTGTGCTACCTCAAGTCAGCCCTTAACCCTCTCATCTACTACTGGCGGATCAAGAAGTTCCGCGACGCCTGCCTCGATCTGATGCCCAAGTACTTCAAGTTTCTTCCTCAGCTGCCAGGCAACACCAAGAGGCGCATACAGCCGAGCGCGGTGTACGTGTGCGGAGAGCATCGCACTGTGGTTTAAGGGAAAAATCTACCCTCAAACACTTCAACACTGTTAACCCCCCCCCCACACACATCTTTACAGAATGCACTGTTGCAGTTGTGGGCCTGTGTTCTTGTTTGGTGGTGTACTTCTCTTGGCAGAGTGAAAACAGCACTGCATAAAAACAAACTAGGGGAGTGTTGCTACAGGCACCAGGCGAGAAGCAGGAACGCAATCCAGGAAGTCCAGTTTGTGTCAAACATCCATTCATTTTAAGGCTTTTCAGATACCGAAACACCTGTGCATCGTGGTATCAGACAGGATCTTTGGAATAGTGCTGGGTATAGTTTGCCATTTTTCAATGCTAGCTCTGAAATGATACGCTAGTTTCAGATTTTCAACAAAACCCAAAGAAGTCAAACTTGTTTGTATGTAGACAACTTTTAACGTTTGACAAGACCTTTGAACTAGAACTTTTCCTAAATACAATGCAGCATAAAATGGCTAATATTCTAATCTCAAGGTTCACTCACTAGCTCTTTTAGGGGGCTTTTGTCCACATCCTGTTTAATAATGGAACTTGCTCAGGCGTGACGTATACACGGAACCTCTGGTCACGTGAACAGAACAACAACGAGCGGTTTTACAAGGGTTTGTAAACCCTGTCTCTGGCATACGGTTGAAAGGTCCACAAACGGCTAGTAAGGGACCCTTGAGGGTCACGGCACTATTTGATCAAAGAAGAAGTACACAACATTACAAACCTGGCCAGACATTTGATGTCCGCTTCCGGTACTTGACACACACACAAAATATTCAGCACTAAAAGGTATTGAGGTTCAGTACCCAGCCCTAGTCTGGGAAGTTATCTTAACAGCAATCCTTTTCTCCTCTATCCTGATGATTGCGAGGTAAACAGTAGAATTCTGCCGTTCTCATTACAGAATAATCTACCAGCGTGTGGGCTACATATTTGATTGGCCAGTGCAGCGCGTTGCCGGGTGATGTGGCAAAGGTGGAGTTGACCTCGCGTTCTCTTGCCCTCTGCATCGAAGCCCCCACACTGTTTTAATGCAGTGCTAATGTCGTCTGAGGTTCGGTAACAGGGTGTCAGGGGGGTGTATAAAGATTTTTAATAGGTCAGAGGCCAGCTGGACTGCGTGGAAGACGTTTTTGCATCCGAGGCTTCATCACTGGTGAAACCTACAATTTTCATTTCTCTCATTGTGGTCAGGCAAGGTTTAATAGGCATTTACTTGCCATTTTGAAAGGGCAAAAACATGGTGGGTGTACTGAGAGTGGCTCAGGAGTTACCGTTAGCAGCAGGTCATTTAGAATCGCTCCTCATCTATTTATTTTTTTATTTGAACCTAAATACATACACATTATTATTGAAGTCAAGAACCATCTAGTCAAAGTCAACAAAATTACAAAACCGTCCAAATATGGGATGCCAGCTTTTGATACGTCGGTGGGTTTATTACTTGGTTCCAGTGACACATTTGCTGTTGGTACAAAAGGTATTTAAATTCGATACCCAGCTCTTCTCCTCAAGAGCAGAATGCAGCGCAGCTCCAAGACGTTTCCTGCTAAGAATAGAACCCTGAAGTAAACTCGCTGTCCTTCTCTTATGCGATCACTACAGCTGTGGCTCCTTCTCCACCTACTCAGCCCACAACCCACTTCTTCTTCTCTAAAACAAAGTCATTCAGGGTAATATGAGGAACCTTTAAGTGAAGTGGTCAACTGAAGGAAACTATAAAAGTAAATGGAATATTTAATTGGAATGCACTGAATAGCACATGCTGTTTGAGAGTATAAACAGGCGCGTTTTTTCTTTTTAATATGGTACTATGAAGGCGGGTTTGACTTGACGAATGCGTCTTTTTGCATTATTTTTTTTTTTTGCCACTGGAATCACAAGTCGAAGGGAAAGGATGATGTGTTTTTAGCTGCATAGAATTAGTTTTATGAGGCATGTAAATTAACAGCTTAAATGGAATTTGAAAGTGGTCAGAAAGTGGCCGCGGCACTCTGGACGTGTGTATTTCTATTTAAATGTTTTGGGTGTGCCTATTGATTAGTCCATTTGCCAGTCAGAATGCTGCTATATCTGGTGAAAATGTGCAATTTCAGTGTACTGTACTGTTGAATGTAATAAAGAAATAGACATTTCTTACCTTGGTAAACTGTCTTTAGTTGTTTTTTTGGTTGTTTTTTTTTGTGTGTTGTGTATCTGTTGTGAAACGATCTCAGGTGACGTCAATATCTGAGCACTGGAAATGAGTGAGATTAATCGCCGCAAACTGCGCCTCTCAGGTCTCTTTCACAGCAGAAATTTTGACTGGAAAAAGTAGGAGACTCCCATGTGGCTCTGGGGTATGCAGGTGTCCCAGTAAGCCATGACAGCGAGCCAGCGTGACCAATACCAGGGCCCTGACACTGACGCCGTCAGCCGTCTGCCAAATGACTGATTTGTGGGAAAAGGCCTATTTCCAGGAAACGGTGTATCCTAACTTTCTGTTAGTATCACATACTAACAGAAAGTTTTTCACATCTAGTTCATGGTGTGACGTGTTGCATGTTAGGTCCCGGTCGGGACAAAGAATGCCTACTTGCAGAGTAATTGCGTAGACCCAGGTTAGAGGCAAACGTTGGCCTTCGCGCATCAGCGCGTGTCCTCGGTGCATCTTCAACGCTGCACGTTAATATCTCACTATTCTGGATCCCCAAATATGTGCGGAAGCTCCTGCTCCTATAAACTGGGATCCTCGAGGCGTGTAAACACGTGATCCATGTTTGTGTTTCAACTGTAATATGAGGAACTAATATGGGATTACAGTAGGACGCAAGACTTTTGATTCACAGGCCCTTATGTTTGTAGTTATTTAAGTTAGAGATCCGATGTAATTCATTCATTTACAGTATGTTTTGGGGTATAATAGTATTATGCAGTGCTCTGTGCGCGGAGATGCTGTACATTGTTTCAGGTGTCACGCTTGGGTTTCTATGCGGCGCGTGCTCTGCGTTCATTATCCCGCTCCCAATGCGTCACTTGTGGCGCCTCTTTCCACTCGGGGACTCCACTTCCTGTTGCAGTCTCCGCTGAGTGCGTTCACGAGGGCGCCGTGATTTCCCCCCGGGGCCTGCCTTGCATTCAAGTCGACGGCGCGTTGTGCACGCAGCTGACAGCAGAAACGCCAGGGAGGCTGCATTCGCAGCCCAATCTGACAACCAGCCTCGAGTTTACAGTCTCACAGTTCGGTTAGCTCGGATCTCTGCTTACAGTGGGACTTCTTGCACCGCTGATGTTGAGTTAGAAGTTTGATAAAAGTGAATGTGTATTATATGTTTTCCGTCAGTTTGTGCATATTGTGTTTAAGTGGTGCGTTTTCATAGATTAAATAGTGTTTGATCAGACTAGGCCTACTGCGCAGTAAACCGGGGTCCATGTAATGTAGGAATAACCCTAAGAATACTTAGGAGCTCATTTCTTTTGCCTCCAAGCAGGTTTATCCAGCCCCGAAAATTCACAGATTTCAAATACTTTATCTGCCACATGAAATATGTGCAGTGAAATGCAGGATGGCATACTCTTGAGTCTGAGCAACAAATATGCATAGAGCGTGAGCGCAAATACACTGTAAAACCAAATTAGAAACGATACTATATAGAGAATGTAGAAATTCAAAAACTCAAATTGTAGCGTTGTCTGGTCGATTTCCAATGCTGCGTCCCGGACACCTCCGGACTCGAACATTTCTGACCTCCTGCGAGAAAAAAGTACAACGGAACGCCACTCAAAGTTGGAGTTCCAAAATAAATATTGTCCCCGGACTTGACGAGAAGCAGCTGTCTGACGTCACACAACAATGGAAGCGCACATTAGGCTACATCAATAGGGGAGGGGGGTAGGATGTATTTGTAAGACAACAGTATTGTATTAGGGTATTAAAGTGCCGTAAATAATATGGAGGCCTATTTATTTGAATGACTGTGATCGAGTGAGATCATGCACGCAACAATGAATTCAAATTTAAATGAAAAGTTACCTAATTCAACTTCCGATTTTGTAAGATTTAAAGGGCAAGTTCACTGCACTCGTAAAAAATTAACCCCTAATGGTATCTAGGGTGGTGCGGATGGTTTTGGCTTTATTTGTCCACATTGTGACGAGACCTCAGGCACTGCCTCAGTACAATGGAGGTGAGCGGAAGTCTGTCGGTGGTCCTCAAAGCATTGGAAGTCACATTTGAAAAACTCATTGACACTCATTGTCTTTGCTCCGAGGATTCGCTTGGCGCATAATGACGCGCACTCACGAGCTGCAAACCATTTGACGTCTGAGCTCTGCACTCTGCTATGGCGACTGTTCAACACATTGGGTTTGACTCTGGAACACATTAACCTTGGACATTTACACAAGAAAGCCACTTGAGTAGCTGCCACCCGAAGAAGCTCTTTTTGGCAAATTAAACCACACTCTAATTTTAATAAGGAGAAGAGATTTTTCATTAGCAACCACCACATCCATCCTATTTTTTAGAAAGGTTCAGCAGGCAAATGTGATAACTTGTATGCACTGATCTTTCTGGTGGGGGGGGGTGAACTACATTGTCTCAGTATATTCAGACAAGTACAAGTGGCTATAAGTGTCACATGTAATTTCTCTTTTAGGTATTCATGAAATGCAGTTCAACCGAATCTTTAATTCAGGCAGTAATTACTACCAGCGATAACTTAACTGCAACCACGCTCAGTATGGTGTGACCTTTTTCCCATTTATTTAGTTCAGAATCAGAATTGAGCTGTTGTCTTGATGAGATGTGATGAGTAGCCATTTACTCTCTGATGACAAGGACTGGCTGACAACCACAGACTGAACCGTCTCTCTTTGCGTTTTTCTTACAATCCCAAACGTAGTGTTTCCAACTGGATTTTATATTTAAAGAAATTTGTTTGAAAACGGGCCCCCCGTCCTAAACTTGACCATGACTTTAGATTTGAAATTGAATTGGAATTGAAGAAGCTCATGCTAAAATGCACTGTGCTTCCATTTTCAGTTCTAGCTCTGTGGATAGTCTATGTTGTTTTGTTTTGTCCTAGGCAATCATTCGCGAGTGACAAATGTACTTTTCAGTCGACACAGAAGCTGTGCTAGCAGTTGCTGGAAGCACTTAAATGTTTCTCACAACAATCCAAGGAATTACCCCGTTTACAAGTTGTTTTTTCTGTTAATCGAGTTGACACAACTTGTACAGCTGCGTCGAGCTCATCCATGCTTGTTCGGCATATTTCTGTCACTATTTTTCATGAATGTAGCTTAGCTAGCTATGTAGGAAGATGACGCTCCCCTTTTTCATCCCCCCTACGAAGCTCTAGTTGGTCATCTGTCTCTCCAACCAGCTGAAATAACATTCAAAAGGCACAATACCAGACGTATCTGAATTGCTGAGCAAAGATGCAGTTGAACCACTCAGAACAAGGGCTAGGTATTGGTACTAAGGTATCGACCAAAATAACCAGGTACCAAGTAGTATCTCCAGTCAAAAGATATCTGCATTCGACCCTTTTTGTACCCAAATCTCGGGGGAAAAATTTGTATGGTTCTGCTCGCAGCCGATAACCGCAAGCGTTCTTCGATTTAATGCGACGCGGGATTGGCCCACTACCGCAGCTACAGATAGCAGCTAGCAGCTACATACAGTCTGCGGTGGTGAGGTTGAGCGCGGCGTATTTTTGACGGCGTTGGCAGTTGGGCCTGCTGGCAGTTGCTTCACCCGGCAGGATCGCTCCGACTGTTAACGCAGGCCTTTGAACGTGTCCCATTTTGTCTCCAATAAAAGGAGTGACCCTTGAGAGGAGGTGCCAAGTAACAAAGTACAAATACTTCGTAACCTTACTTATGTACCGTAGGCATTTTGAGTATTTTGGAGTCATTATTTTTCATCCGACTTTTTACTTTTACTCGTTACATTTTCACGCGATTATCTGTACTTTCTACTCCTTACATTTTAAAAATAGCCTCGTTACTCCTAATTTATTTTGGCTTATTTTCGACTTGTCAATGTTAAAAAAAAACAAGAAACCCATCCAGATAAATGGCGCCATCCGGGTTAGAGTGAATGTGATTGTGGTTGGATGAGAAGTATAAACACATACCATTCCGACACCCTATTGGTTTGCACGCGATCCATCGCAGCTGCACGTGACACAGATCCCGTCACGCTCCAGCAGGGTCTTTACTCAAAGAACGTAATAAGTTACAGCAGACGTATGTAGCCAAGTACCAAGATGTCTGTCACATATATGGCTCTTTAATGTATTTGCATTGTACTGAAATGCGTTCATGTTCAAGGCGCATATATGTGGCTGAAACAGGCAGCCCAGTGCATCCCACATTTTTCAACATTAACATTTTAATATAAAATTATAGTCATTGTGGCCGTTAGAAACATGTTTTTTTGAGGAGGTCCTTACATTACTTTTACTTTTATACTTTACGTAATTTTGAAACCAGTACCTTTACACTCTTACTTGAGTAAAAAGCTTGAGTTGATATTTAAACTTCTACAGAAGCGGCGGAGTGGTGGCGCTTTACGCACCTGAATGCTTCCATACACATGATGGGTATCGAATGAAGTAGAAAAAAAGGTATTAAATGAAGTACTGGTACCGGTATCACTTTAAGGGTACTGGTATCATCATTTTTTTAACAAAACCCGGGCCTATTCAAGAACCAGGCAGGCAAAAAGTGGGGAGAATAACTCTTAACGCCTCAGAACGCCGATTTAAACAAAGCAGGTTTTAAAAGCGCTTGAGGACGATTATGCATGGAACACGTTTGTTAGGCCTCGAGGACACACACAATGAGTTTTGGTGAGAAACACCTAACGTAAAGATCTTTGTTTGTTTACAGCAAAACTCCACTTACATACAAATGTTAATATTTAAATGATATTTAAATGTGATCATTTTAAATGGTGGAATTTTAGTGAATTGTTTCAAAAACTAAATTCAAATTTCAAAATGCGATCTATATAAAACTCAGGCCACAGGCTAATATGACACCTGCCAGCACAGCTCCCTGCCCACGTTATGCTGCTCGTGCAATGAATGCGATTGCAAGTAAAAATTTAATTTGAAATAGAATGCCTTTCAAAGCTGCACACCTTTAATGTCAGCCCAAAAAGACAGATCAAAGAGAAGTTAATCTGTGTGGACTGGGAGACATGAAAGCGGAGCAAATGAGGTTGCTGGCAGCTCGTGGAAAACACCACCCGTCCAGAAAAGGTCAGCGGCTTGTTTTTCGAGCAGATATCCGACCGACGGGACCGCCAATGACCTCCGTGACCCTTTGCAGCCGGGTCAGGTGCAGATACTTTGAATGCGCAGTAAGACGAGTATGCGTTTAATTCGCTTCACACTTGTGATTACAAAGGATGGCGTTCTTAATCAGCTTCCTCCCTGGGATTCATTATGTAGCCAGCAGTGAGTAATGAGCGTGCCCAGAGCTTTGAAGCTCACTTTAATAATACCACTGAAGACTATTACTAAGCAACAGGAACTTATAGATGTCTCAAGAGAGCGCGTGGTGACAGTGGATGGAGTGATGTTCACCTAAGGGTATAAGGTAAAGACAAAGAAGCACTTGCGTGCGTGTACCACTCCTGGCATTGCTATTATTTCATTTGACTATCCCTCAGCGTCACGGCCCATGATCGCCGATCATCGGTTTGGGGCGTGAACAAATCCCCCCTCGAAGCCAGAAAGCAAAGACCCAACAACACAAACCGCGGATCATCGCTCATGCAGGCCAAGAAATTGGGGCGGCAGAACAAAGGTTGAGTTTGTGGGTGATGTTCACAGGTACCAGTTGTTGGGATTTTTGTGTTTTTGAACCCAAAAACCAAAAAAGCCTTGTCTTCCCATGGTTACGCTTTTGCCCTGAACTATTATCCATTGATCTATCGTTTGATTTTTATCATCACTTTTTGTTTTAGTATTATTTCCTTGCTTTCTGGCTTCAGAGGAATGTTCGTGATCATAAAAACGGATGAGACTGTCATAGACATCTCTATGCTGGAATCCTTAAAGGACCGTACCAGTGATTTTACGCGTTAACTGTTTGAGTACATTGCTACTACCGAGCGCTTCCCGAGTCATCTTCGACTTTTGAAAGTGTAGGCATCCCTAGACTTCCATACAGCATAAAAATCAGCTGGAAGAGACTTGAAACCAGCTTGATCGACAGTAGCTAATCCATTAGTAAACCTCACGCATCGTGCAGTGAACGTCATCTGCCTATACTCCGGTCCAATCAGCACTACATTGCCAGACAAAAGCAACAAAACACTATGAGACTATGGAGCTTCTGCTGAACAGCGACCACTGTGTCCATACGTGGCATGCGGGACAATGGCACGTTGACTTTTCCTTAGAGTCAGTGACATTAAAAGACTTTCCATCTCTTACAGATGAAATCTTGAATTCATAAGCAATTGAATACACTCGGGGGTTTCGCTACTACAGCCTTACTTGGTATGACCAGCAGAGGCTAGCTAATGCTGTATAATAGACATTAATAGCTCAGGATACTTACTGTTTCTTACTTTAACCGTCCGTAACTGTTACTTGTGGTCATTTAAAACAGTGACAATGTCTATGTCAGTTATAGCTGTTCAGCAAAAGTTACGCACTCTTACTTTTTCATCATTACGACTGAAAGGAAGTACAGTGGAACACAAAACAAACATGTCTCCTGACGAGGTACGGTGTGCGTACTTCTTGTTTTACTTCTTCTTTTGTAATAAAACCATTGGAATGTTTATCCATTAACTGCTAAAACATGGTGTAACAGTGGCACAAGTAGAGAGGCGTAATAAAGTTAGTGAACTGACTCAGTAATGTGAGTTACACAGCAATATAAAGTTGGCTAACATTAGCTAACACACGATAAGTTACTGGTCACCAGATTGGTTAAGGCCCGAGCGTTTTGAATTGACCAAGGATGTGCTTTATTGCTTAGTTAATTCAACTTCAATGATTTTCAAGACTGTGAATAAGACTGTTTTTTCTTCTCTCAGAAGTTATATAGTTAAAGGATAACATAAATCTTTGCATAATTTTATTACTGCTTTCAGTCAACATAGTCCCATTGAAATGTTAGTACACTTCCTCAAACGTGACCACTTTGAGAATAGGATAATGTGCTATCAATATCGTTGGTGCACTAAAATTCGATCCCAACACATCCCAGAATATCCAGAAAATGTATAATTTGTCGGGGCAAAATGTGACAGTGAAGTGCAGTCTTCTGAGGCTGTTCTGTTTGACAAAAAGCAGCTGATTTGTTGCTTTCACACCTGCCACTCTATGAAGCTGGTGTTCTCAGAGTTCTAACGAGCACTGGGATTTCTGGGTAACCTTGTGCGTGTCTTCTGAGAATCTTAAATCCTCTGTGTTGGTTCATGGCCATGCTCCACGAAATATAGATAGATGCCTTAGAATGTGTTTTCAGTTTAGACTAGCAACGTCTTGTTGCCCATAGTGACAATCATGCAGTACTCGAAATTATCTTGCAGGCGCAGAACTGAAGAAAATGTAAGATTGCACTGCTTGAACAATGGTCTATTAGTTCCTGAATCAATATAAGGACTGTGATGGGTCAAGCTAACGCTGGAATTTAGAAACGCTTGTATACATATGTATACAATGGAACAAGTGTCACCCAGTGTCCCTAAAACCATTAGTAAATGGTGTACAAAGGTGAATTTTGGAGGGGCTTTTAGGGTTTCACATAAACTGTACCACTGAGCCACTTACATGGTCCTGCATAATTTAATGGTGAGAGTGTGGGACTAACTGCTATCATTAATTGGTGAGACGGTCACATTGTGAAAGCACTGTGAACTATACAATATATTGTTTAGGCTTCAGCTGTGGGGCTGCGATTTCACCGTCACCACCAACCCCATTCACGCGTTTGTCTAACAGCTGTGCTGTGCCAAGAAATAAACCTGAGAGAAGTTGTCTCGTAGTCTCTTTAATCTGCCGAGATCCAGCCAGAAAGAAGGGCTTACACATATATCTATGGATTATTTGGAGCACAGGCGAATTGGGACCATTGGGTTGTGTATGTGGTTAAAGCACTGGGATTCTGACACCGCGAGGTGTCTTACAGAATCCCCATACATATGAAATATGTAACTGGGTGCAGAGATTGTAACCATTGTTCTCTGAGTGAAGAGACGATCTCTCTGCCTTGAGGTGGCTCAGAAGCCCTGGTTCCAAGGCCCATTGTGTGGCTGGCCCAGACCTCCCCCATCCTTTTGTTCTGTCCTCCAGACACCCTACCTCCATTTTTTGTTAACTTATGGCAATTGTTTTGTCAGTCAGTCCGTCATTTTCTACCGCTTATTCCCGTTTCGCGGGTGACTGGAGCCTATCCCAGTGACTTTGGGCCTTAGGCGGGGTACACCCTGGACAGTGGCCAACTCATCGCAGGGCTGACAAATAGACAGACAACCATTCACACTCACATTCATCCTCTAGGGCCAATTTGGAGTTATCAATTAACTTACATGCATGTCTTTGGACGGTGGGAGGGAGCCGGAGAGCCCGGAGGGAACCCACGGTAACACGGGGAGGACTCCACCCAGAGAGATCATGTGACGTTGGTCCGGTCCGCAATTGTTTTGTAAATAACAAATAATGTTCCTCTAAAGCGAAACCTCAGGTATGCCGTCCTCTTTATATATTGCTGGTCACAAGGTCGAGCCAGGTGGTTGCCAGCTGGTGTGGGCACGCAAGGGCGCCCTTCTCCTGAATCTGAAGAGGCGGGTCTCGCCGAACAGGTGCGGCCGAAAGGGCTTGAATTGGAGTTGCCATGGCTTAGATCTAAAGGAGAAGGACATTGATTGTAATCTTGAGTTGAGAAAGCTTGAGGAAGATTCTGTGATGCGTTTAAAGGAATCAGAACTTAATGCAACCGTGTCTCCAAGGTGCCGCAGTCTTCCTCTGAGCAATCACCTGATTTCGACTAGATGTATTCGCTTTGCCCCAGCCTTTCGTGAGAAAGACGTGGATAAAATATGTAAATCTCTTTGAGCGTGTTGAGGCAACTTTAAAATGGCCTGTGGACACTATTGGTGCAGTGCGTGCTCACTGGTAAAGCTCAGGAGGTTTACGCAGCAGAAAATAGCCTTGATTATAAGCATTTCATAGCTGCTATTTTGAGGGCATACGAGTTTGTGCCGGAGGCTCATCGCCAGAGGTTTCACAGGCCTAAAAAGCAGGAGTCTCCAGCATATGTCGAGTTTGCTCGTGAGAAAGAGCCATTGGGGCGGCTGTGGCTTGGTGGCAGAGCGGGTCGTCTACCAATCGGAAGGTTGGCGGCTCGATCCCGGCTTCCCCCATCCTTGTGTCGAAGTATCCTTGAGCATGCTACTGAACCCCAAATTGCTCCTTAAGCTGCGCCTTCGTTGTGTGAATGATTAGTTTCATTTTTACTGACTCCTGCCATCAGTGTATGAATGTGTGTGTCTGGGTAAATGTGATATGTAATGTGAAAGCGCTTTGAGTAGTCGGATGACTAGAAAGGCGCTATACAAGTACAGTCCATTTACATTTACATTATTTGGTGGTTGATGCTCAGCGCAAGGGCCAAAGTTCAAAGTCCGTTGCTTTGGTCAAAACGTCTAGTCTTGTGTCAGAATTGCCGTTTGTGTCTCGTGAGTCTGAGCTTGAAGTCTATGCTTCATTTCTTACGTAGGGTGTCGTGTCCTCAACTGGGGTGAGTGACAGTTTTTGTCCAGTATTTGAGGGATATAGTAGCGTCGCAATCCTTCATTTTGAGTGATGTGTCGCCTTTTTTGTAAGGACTCTGCTGTGGATTCCATTGTCCTTGTGCAGGGATTCGGGATTCGGTACCTAGGTGCGCCTTTGGGATGCCTAATGCGTTTAGAACATGTGGTATTTTTGTCAACGCTGATTACATACTGGTGTGCGTACGACCTGCATGTTTGAGAAATACCGATATTTCTTTTTGTACTTATGCACTTTCCAAATTCTATTCATAAGACAAAGAATTTGGAACCTTTTCTACGCAATGTGGCCCCTGAAGACTTGCTGTCTTAATCCGCCCCTGAAATCAGCATCACAGCCAGGAGATCTGAGGTGAAACACAACATAACTTTTAAATACGTCAGGTGTTAGCTCTTAAGCAGGTCCTCTGAGAAGCATATGTTATTTTTGGAAACGTTTGGTTATCCACGAGTTTATTCTTCTGTAGTCTGCGGTTTACATTTTGCATCAGTGTTTTGTATTGGTATGAATCATATTCTGAGAGTAGGAGTCTTTGGATCTCACTTTAGAATGAAATTCCTCATTTGACATCTCTCACTTGCCAAACCCAGAGGCCACGGCGGAAAACAGAAAGCAAAAAGAAAAGAACAAGAATCCAGCCTCCGCGAGGAGATGCTTGTTTCCATGGTGATGGGGGGGGGGCTTGTGACCTCACACGCGCATATTCTCTCTCCGCCAGCCTCGTCCTCCACCAGGATGCAGACCGTGTGCCTACCTGCACATGGTGCCGTCACATGTCAGGCTCCAGTTTACAGGAGGACGTCGGCGCTCAAAACGTGAGACGCCGAGAGGCCCAAGTTTACCATTTAGAGGATATTGATCATTCTGGCAACGTATAGCTCAGGTTTCCTTCTATCCTGCTTCCCAGTGCTGGCCATGCGATTTCATGGCATTCTAGGAGCTTTTCCTCAAACAAAGAAAAAGGGGGGGGGTTTGATCGATTCTTCTCCTGAGGAGTCTGAATATCCGGAAGAAGCACAGACGGTTTTATGGAAGCCACGAAACATCATGTTACAGCCATAGTGGGATTCTTTTCTTTTTTAAAGACTCAATGCTACTTTTTCTTTAATACTAGGCCTACGTTTTTTTCTCTCCAAACAGTGGCTATATACTGTACATGAGCTCACCCTCTGTAAAGCAAGGCTGAACTGAAAAGTTGAATTATAAGCAATAAAACGCACCCCTTTTGTTACCATACCTCAAACCCATGTACCCATACCTGCTTTGCGAACTAGTTGCAATTCTGCAACACACTTACTCCTTTACGCAACACACTTGGTCCTGCATACTACACTCTTATTTCATACATAAGACACTTCGTTCAACAATGAAATCTCAGGGTGCCACACATGTATCCAAAATACAACACACATCAGGTAATTGCAACCACTCAAATACACACCTGAAGGCACGTACTTGCAAAACTGAACACCAATCAGCCAGCTACAAAAAGCCCCCAGTATAGCCATTTCAAGAATTTTGCAAGCATGGATGGAGGGAGAGCAAGAGGCGGAGGTAGTGCAAAAGGAAGAGGAAGAGGAGGAGGAGGAGGAGGACACGGTCAAAGAGGCCATGCACGGACCCCTATTTGTGATGATATAAGAGCAACTTTGGTGGACCATGTCATCAACCATGGCCTGACTACGAGGGAAGCTGGCCAAAGAGTCCACCCACTTGTAAGCCGCTTCACAGCGGCATCTGTAATATCATTATTATTATTATTTGTTTGCTTTATCTGAATTCATGTTACTGCAATGTACAATATTGAGTAGGCCCATTTGCTTTTTGGGTTGTTCGAAAATGTGCCTCCTGAAAATATGCCTTCTGAATAAACAGTGACAATCAAAGACTGCAGTGTTTTATATAAAGTAGACTAGTGCGTTCCCCCTGATCTGAAAGTGCATGCATATGATGCAAGTATGTGTCATTTTGTCCTCAGAGTTACATTTTGACAAAGGAATGTTAGGTTTTGATAGTAGAGTTTCAATTTGACACAGATGGGACTGGTATATTTCCCAGTGTTGTGTCATGTTTACTTGTCTGTAGAGTTTTGGCACAGTGAGCGAATGTTTTGCAAAACTTCGTCAAGCAACGGGCAAAAACTGTAATAGCCACTGAATGAACATTGATTTTTAGAAACTAGTGTGCTTCCCGCGACGGGTTTGGGAAACCCCTTTCCCTGTTACATGACAGCGCCTGCGTTGACAAAAGAAATGGTTTTCCCACGTTGGCGTGGAAGACCTTGACGGGCCTGCACAGAGCCCTGACTTTGAGCCCGTCCCAATCATCTTTGGGATGAAGTGGAATTGGTAGCCAACTCCTGCACCCAGGGTCCAGAGTCTGGTGGAAAAACCTTCCCAGAAGATCGGAGGCGGTTACAGCAACAGCAGATGATTAATGCCCACGGTTTTGGGATTGAAGTGGTCAACAATCAAATGCAGATAATGCGTATAATGTTTTGACACTTTTGACCACATGGTGTATGTATGTTCAATACTGTTACCATCATTGTGGTATGATCTTAATTTGGTTAGAGTTCAAATGTAGACAAATGTCAGGTAAGAGTGTCTTTTACTGGCCTTCTACAACTGGATAAGTATCACTCAGTAGGTGGCTGTGATATTACTTTAGGGTTTGGTGCCCCCCAGTGTTAAAAAGTACAATTACACAGAAAAATCCAATGCCCTTACTTTCTCTCTCCCAGAAATATCACGGGGGATGTACCGTATGTTTAAATGATTTCCATATATACTGATGAGCATCCCTCACAACTATGACCATGTGTGAAATCACAATACGTTCCCAACGTTCATTATGTATTGCTTTTTCACGTCTCAAATTTAAGGCGCACTTACTCGCTTGTTTTGGAGTTTCACAACTATGTCACACTGTCCTCATCAGCCGACTGAATTAACCGATCCCAAGCACCTTTGGCACACCTCATTCAAATGGAACCCCCCCCCCGAGGTCCCCTTACTTGCTTGTTCTGGTGCTTTCGACCCCCATCATTTGATCCTCATCAGAACATAGAACAAGTGAAAATTTAGGACAAACAACTTGCTTTGTCAACAGCGGTTTCTAAGGTTAAGAATAAACTGCCCAGCTCAGTTTTCCAGGACTGTGTTGGAACGCGAGTGTTGCCAGGGGCTGCAGGGATGAAGAGCAGGGGCCGCAACAAACGATTGTTTTCATTAGCGGTTAATCTGCCTTTACAATAAATAAGTTGAACACATGAGAGCTTTAATGAATGCATGAAAATCAGAACCTCAGGGAGGATTTTCATGTTAATTGGGTTTACAGGGAGACATCCCACACAGGAATTTCCTTTAATAATTTAGAATTATGTCCACATGGATAAATCCCAAAAATACAGTATTAACAGCTGACCTAGCAGAGTTAAACGTATTCATCGGAGAATGTAAGAATGTAAAAAAAAAAAGATTCATTATAGATCAGTTCAGACATACAATTCTTTAATCTTTCAAATGCTCAGTCCTCTGTGAAAGGCGTCTTCCTCTGGGACAGCACCAGATCCTTGACTTGTGGCGTCAGGGCCATGAGCTGCGCGCGGACGCTCTTGGCCTCCTCATCCTGCTCCTCGGCTTTATCGGCCTCGGCCTCGCCCTCGGCCTCCTCCTGCTGCTGCTTTCGGCTCTGACTCTGGCTCACCAGCTGTTTCACCACCAGGCTCTGGTAGGCCGACAGCAGCTGCTGCTGCTCCTGCGACAGCACACCAACATTTCAGCTGTTTTAACTCGCCAAACAAACGCTCTGTTACTGACTGGACTGCAGCAGATGGAGATCACGCACAGCTGCCGAGTCTAGAAACTGGCTGTAAACAATGCTAAAATGAAGCAGTGTGCTGCTGACATTTGCTGAAGCGTTTAGACCACACCGAAGCACAAATAAACATGCCTATTATGACTGAGTTACAGCTGCACTTTCATGGAAAACTAAGGTCGCTATACAGGAAATCCCTCCCATACCCCCAAACCCAGATGGTGTATATTTGAGCTTATTTACCGAAATTAGTTTCGCCACCCTGGAGCATAAAATGACCATATCACATATGTGAGCGGCTGAGTGGATTGTTGATCAGTACCACTCACTCAATGATTAGGACTTCTTAAACTCTCTCTCTGGTCCATACTGTGTCTGGGAACAGCCCTCGATCGCCATAGATTTGCTGAAGATGGTCGAAATCAAACCCACAACCCGTTGCAGGTTGTGTTAAAGCTTAGTTTCAGTGGAATAATGACAATTTGTCATAAAAACCTTTAGATGCCTTGTTAAGCAATTTCCTCTGCACTGCAGCCCTGGTCAGTTTGTGTTATCGCCATGTCGAAGAGACGCTGTGTTCTGAAGTGCGAGGGTGCATTTTCTTTGCATGGACTTTCAAGGGACGACGAATTGAGGCTTCAGTGGTTAAACTTGATTTTCAACACTGCTCCGCAGGACTACAAGCCCTACCTTTTGCTGTGTTCACGTCATCTTACCGAGAAGTGCTTCACGAACCGGCAACAGTTCAGGTTTGAAAATACGCTCGCTCTTAAAAGACAGTGCAGTTCCGACTCAGTTTGGCCAATCTGGAGATTCAGAGTCACAAGCTTTATTTGTTGGGGATCCTATTTAAAATGAACAAGGCAAGTAAACTTTAGCGAGTGTTCAAGTACAGAGTTGTGGGTTTTACAGCTAAAGCTTTAACGTTAATGTTGTAGCAGGTGTTAAAGCTAGTTTGCTAATGTTTAATATTCGTTTTAGCTAATCACCTGTAGGCCCATTTTTACCTGAAATTGTGTTGAAATATGGCGATGGGTTGTGTATTTGAACGATATGGAATGATGCTGTTGTGTGGATTGTGGATTTATGAGTAACGCTAACTAATGCCGGCTGCTATGTTACAGTCGCAGTCAAATGTAGCTGCTAACTTTGTAGCCAATATAGCATCAACTGTATAAAGAACGGCAACTGCTTGTCGATCCCGACATGTTGAACAGTGTCCAAGTGTGCATGTAGATGTATGGTTATAACGTTACGTAACAGGCTGAGATGTGGGGGCACCAAACCACTGACGCTAGGTATCAGCTAATTTGTTAGCGTTAGCTGCCATTATTGTGTTCCAGTGGTTTTGCTAGTCAGCTCTAGCCCCACCTTTACCTAAAATTGTGTAGAAACATGCCGCTGTTTTTTCCGATCATAAAAGGTGTAGAACAGTGTTTCAAGTATGGAGGTGAATTTATGATTACAAGCTGTTATGTTAAGTCGGCAATCCACTTACTTTATATTAAGCTAACTTTGCTGGTTGGTTGATAACACCACCAGTTATTTTCTACCAGCTGTGAGCCGCTGTTGGACATTTACATTTAGTCATTTAGCAGACGCATTCCAAAGGCTTCGGTAGCCTGGGCTTGGGGTTCAGTATCTTGCTCAAGGATACTTCAAAACATGGCTGGGGAAAGCAGGGATCTAACCGCCGACCTACCGATTGGTGGACGACCCACTCTTCCACCAAGCCACAGCCAGTCATAGGACAATAGTTCGGCTGGATTCCAGCAAAAGATGAATAATTACATCCGTATACCGTTTAAGTTATTACGTGGAGGCTGTTGTATTTGGTCCCTAGCTGTATTTGTCTAGAAAAAGGATATTACGTGCATGTGTGCACATTTGTTTCCATGCTACATGTGCTGTCTGCTAATTTCACCGTGTTGAAGATAGCGAGTCTTCGCATGGGATTTAAAAGTTCGTTTTAACGACTTGATGTGTCTAGTTATCGGATAAACAAGCTTCGTTTTGGCTCACGCTACCTGGCTCGTCAGGCCCCGCCACCACTCTGCTACATTTACCTTTAGCAGACGCTTTTCTCCAAAGCCACTTACTTATGAGAACATTTACAAGCCGAAGGCGCAGCTTCAGGAGCATTTTGGGCTTCAGTATCTTGCTCAAGGATACTTCGATGCACAGCTGGGGGATCGGACCGCCGACCTTCCGATTGGCAGGCGAGCGTTCTGCCACCGAGCCACAGCCGCCACTGCCTTACCTAGGGACTGGGCACGTGCAACTCCCAACAAAGACGGAATAGAAGTGAAACGGTTTGTGACGACACAAAGAGGGAATTCCGTACTACAATGCCTAACTTTGGAAGATACCCACTAGATCTGTCTACCAGACTGCTGAAGCCTCATATTAACCGCCGTTTAACTTTAGAATGTTTTTTTTTTTTTATACAAAACGAGGACTGTGGCTTTTGTCCACTTACAGTAACATCGTGTAAGAAAAGTATCTCTTCACGGCCAGTGTGAACAGGAGGAACAACTCTTCCAATGTACAGTCCATTTGGGCTTGGGGGTATTGTTTTAAGACAGACTAGAGAAATGCGAACCTTTCAAGCTACAACTTGAAAATGAGATGAGCAGCAAATACCCCCCTCTAGTTTCTCACCTGCAAACATGGCTATTGTTATGTGAAAACAATCTACGGACTAGCAAGTACAGCCTTTAGCCACATTACTGACTGTGGCTTCTAACAGTCAGTCAATGAGAGTCAGACAGACCGTGGGTATTCGGCCCGTGAGGGTGCCGATGATCTGCGGCACGCAGCGTCCAGGGGCGTGCAGCATGCAGTGGGTGCTGGCCTGAAACTGCAGCACGCTGGTCAGGTGGAGCACCAGAGCCGGATCCTCCGTCTCCTTCAGCTGCTCAGTGAGAGCCTGACGGTGCAGGAACACCGCCTGTCTGGATGACACACACACCTCAAAACTCCAATTCAAATGGACTCCCCCCCCCCCC
>CM022481.1:2366187-2379630 GCA_011952105.1 Coreoperca whiteheadi
TCTGGAGAACACACACCCCCCAAAACTCCCATACAAATGGACCCCCCCCCCCCCCCCCCCTCCCTTCTCGTTTCTGGATTTTAACTAAACCAAAAAAGATATACATCTAAAATTAAAACGCATTCTCTTTACCTCTCCTTTTTCTTGTCTCCCTTCTTCAGCATGAAGCCACATACCTCTGCACACGTCTCGATGTTGGTCAGGAAGTCTTCGATAGTCTGGTGTGAAGGACAAAAAGCGAAGACGTTTCCATCGCTGTACTTGAGTTTTATCCTTCAGGCTAAAGCGACCCGCTGATGATGTGACTGTCAGGAAACACACTTACTTTGCCGTTCAGGCAGTTGTGCAGCTTCATGAGAGGTCCTTTGGTCTCCTCCGACAGTTTGCCCAGGATCTTCACTCTGACCTGAGGCAACACATCAGAGGCAGTCATGATGAAGTCCAAACTCAAGTTCCCACAGTGGGCTTCAAGCAATGACGCACAGTCGTAATGAACTCTTAACGTGATTTAAATGTGATCTCAGCTCTTTGCCTCCTGGGCTGATCGTCTCCTCCTGGAACATCCTTATTTAAGGGTAGCGAGAGGAGACACAGAACAACCCAGGAGCCCCCCCCCCCCTCACCTCACTGGTGATGGTGCTGGGATTCTCCACAGACATCATCAGGTCAGCAGCCAGGAAGTTGACCAGGATGTTGGTGACGTCTGTGCACAGGGTCCTCAGGACATGCTTGGCAATGTGGACCTGGGTTTCATCTGCATGATCAAAGCATTTCCACTGACGTTAACTTATCCTGGGCTGCTCCCTGTATTTACAGACCTTTGGCATAGCAACGTAGTAGCATGTGTTAGAGGCATATATTGCTTCAGAGTAAGTTAAGGCCCCTGTCTGACACGGATTGCAACCAAGATTTTATTAGACCCTTCTGTTTTTGTTTTTTCTGCCTTTGTCCAAAGCTTTTCAACACACATCATGTATCTGTGGATGGTTGGATAGAAGAGAGTGTCAGTAACCATCTTGATGGGACATGCTGACCCTTAGTACTGTAAAGAATGGATTTCCATTTGGGATAAATATGTTTTTAGTTATTTGCCACCAAAGTTCTCATCATTCTTTGGGTGGTGTAAACAGGAAGTGTAATGTTGTAACTACTAGCAGCTCCTGTTTGCACTGTAACCGTGGACGTACAGACAACAAATCGACATCAACTGGATTACTTCTGATACTAACTGTTGTATTAAACTGCATTAGCTTTAGGTAGGTGGATCTAATAACTGAGTTAAAGGAACAGTTCACCCCCAAATTAAAAACACATTTCTCCTCTTACCTGTGGTGCTACTTATCCACCTAGATTATTTTGGTGCGAGTTGCTGAGGTTTGGAGACATCGGATGTAAAAATGTCTGCCTATTTTGAATATAATGGGACTATACGGCACTCGCCTTGTGGTGCTCACAGTGGTAAAAAAACTAAACTAAAAAAAAAAAACAGCAACGTCTCTTTCCACAAAGCGTGACCCGGTCAACTCAAGATAATCCAGTTTCACGTAGGAACCATTTTCTTGCTACCGATAGTTCCTACATGAAACCGCTCGCACCCAGAGGGTTTTTGAGAATTAAGGTGCCAATCATTTGTGATTTTCGATTTGCAGGATTTACCAGAGAAGAACTTGGCGCCTTTTTCAAAGAGTCGGATGTTGTTGTACAGGTTGGTGATCTCCTCCTGCAGATCCTTCATGCTCTTCTTCTTGTTGGCCCCTGACGGAGAGCTGGTGGAGGACATGAACACTGTCCGCAGCACCTCCTGATAGGCTTTAGTGAGAGGCCTGCAGAGAGAAGGCCAGTGACTTCCTATTCCCAGTTGTGTTAGCAGAGAAAACGAACTTTAGACAGGAACGCGTGTCTTACTTTACTAAATGCTCTGCCAGCTCAGAGAGGATTTCGTCGGGGCAGTCACTCAATCTCTCCTCTAAAACAGCCTCGATCTCCTTCTGGGCCATAAAGGGGGCGGCAGTCGGTTTGCTGCGATCTTGGCAAAAGGGTAAAACGCAAGCTAATTAGTCTCACAGGAATACGACAGTTACCTTTGTCTTCCATACAAAAAACAAAAAAAAAACAAAAAAGAGCTTAACAACCCAGGAGAGAGATTTCTAGCCAACCAGCCATTACACTCATGTTACAGTAAAATGCCTCACTGAACAGGCTTAATGTGCACATAAGAGACATTACGCCCGGCGAAGATGAAATAGCTTCGTGGCTGTGACTTTACTTTGCTGCGAAGGTCCGGTGTCCTCGTCGCTGTCCTCGTCTTTCCTCCCTTTCTTCTTGGTTTTACGAATCCGGATCTCTCTGGCGTTGCCTCCTCCGCCTGCTTTCACACTGCCACTCCCCTCTGGGAGGCACACAGTTAACACACAAATATATATATATATATATATATACAGTCAAAAGTGTGTCCAGACTTTTGAAGGAAAAGAGAGAAGACATGAGAGTGCGACGACATGAGAGCGCACAAACTCCATAACTGATCAGAGGCCAGGTGCAGAAAGCATCAGACGGGATTCAATTGGCGTGAAAGTCAACGAAAAACACTCAGAGAGCCAGTGTTCGGGTGGAGATGTGATGCACTCTGCCTCAGACACAGGTGGTGCATGCATCAAACGCAAGAGCAGGTGTAAATACAGCACAATGAATTTACACAAGCCACAAGGAAGGAGAAGTTCGATTGCGTCGTTCAAAATTCTTAAATTGACATCTCCTCCCTTTCTCTCATAGAACAATCCAGAATGTATCAATATGTAAATGTTTTTCATTTCAAAAGTTTAACTTTTGGACGAGATGTCTCCTACTTCACCGAAAAGTCCATCCTCCGAGCACGTGCACTGGAGGTGCGTAAGTTGCATACTGGACCACGATCGGCTCTAAAGTAGATGTCACGTGAACGAGAGTACATTTTGGTTTGACAAAACAAAAAACATTTTTTAAAAAAGACATCGCTAAGGGCTCTGGGAACTTGTGATTGGCATTTCTTTGCTATTTGCTGGCATTGTATAGACTGAAAGCGATAGAGAAAATAACCTGTAGATTAATCAGTAATGAAAATAATAGATTCCGTGCCGACTTTGCCTCAGATTTAAGACATTTGTCTGGGACAGGCCAATTGTGGGAAAAGTCTTGCAGTTTGCACTAGATTTCACAGTTTGCCTGTGTGCGTTTAGTCTCAGAGTTCGGTGGGGAGGATGCAACCAACCTGTAACCTTCTTCCTGCGCTCGGCTTCTCTCTTTTCCTTTTTGGAGGGCGCCGAGCTCTCTGTCAGCACGGATGTCTGCTTCACATCATCTTCAGTTATCAGAAACACCGGATTGTTCTTGACTTCCTGAGAGCCACATCACAAAAAAAAACAAAACACAGACAGCGTACTGTTTTAAACTTCATCTGGGCATCTTACCAACTGGCTCTACCCAGGAGTCTTCTATGGAGGTGGGTGAGGAAGGAGGCTGTACCTTCTGGGCTTTCTGCTGCATGGCTTCATCGAATAAAGAGAGGCAGCTGCTGATGAACTTCTCACTGACGACGGCTGTGCCACCCAGCACTCGGGCGGAGGACTGCACGTTGGTGTTTCTCATAGCCTGGTTGATCAACATCCCGATGTCCTCCATTGACAGGCAGCTGGGCAAAATCGGCTAAAAGAGCAAGAGGGAAAAACAGAAGTAACTATGATTTTTACCGTTCCATGTAAGGACAGGGGAAGATAGAGCCGCCGGACAGAGCTGCGTGAGCACCTGTATGTCAGTCCACGTAGCCGAATTGACCGCTTCCTCCACAGAGGCCTCCACCTGGTCGACCAGAGCCTGACCCACACAGGCTGCTCTGAGGAACAGCAGCTTGCTGGACCTAAAGCGCTTCTTAATGTAGCTGGGCGGGTCAGGGATCCCCAGTCTGACCAACGCGTCAAACTCTGCAGGAGGGAGACTTCATCAGTTAACTGGGATTGAACAAGAGCGCAAGCTCTCTAATTTCTACTAATGTTGGGGACTTTTCTCTCATTACTACTATTCATCTGTTATCTTGAGTGATTAAAACAAAGCAACGTCCATTTGGAGGTAAACAGTCACTTCACAGAGCAACGTCGCGTGTTGTATTGCGTGGAGGTGTTTGAAGGTCAGAAAAGGAAGGTTCAAAGCTGGGGGGGAAAAAAAAAAACCCAGGTTGTAGCAGAAATATGATGAATAATAATTTTACAACCCATACCTAAATATCCATTCTGCTGGAGGAAAGAGTCCACCCAGGCGTTCTGTGTTTTGGAGTAAATATCAGGGATGTACACAGCTTTGTCCTGCCGACCGCCAACCACGCTTCCTTTTAGGCGCCCAGTATTCACCAGCTCCTCCAGGACAGCTGGCAAAAGTGGAACGTAACTCCATGAATTTACTCGAGCACTGTACTTAAGTACAATTGTGAGGTGCTTGAGTATTTGCCATTTTGTGCTACTCCACTACATCTCAGAGGGAAATATTGCAGCTACTTTCTTACTCCGCTACATTTATCTGACACTTTTAGTTGCTTTTCAGATTAAAACTGATTTTTTTTTATTTTTATGTTTCACATAAAAAAAACAAAAAAAAACACTATAAACCTTTTGAAATAGAACAAATGAAGTTAAAACGAGCTCCATCTCAAGCAACTTCAACAGGAAAATGCTGCTTACACATTAATGCATCATTATTATTATTATTAATAATGCAATTTATCTAAATCAGTCACAGGGCGCAATTTTCTGCAAAATAAGTACTTTTACTTTGAAAACTAAGTAAATTTAGCTGATAATACTTACTGTACTTTTACTTATGTAAGATTTTAAATGCAGCACTTTTACCTGTAATGGAGTTTCATCACATTGTGGTACTGGTACTTTTACTGAAGTAAAAAAGGATTTGAGTACTTCTTTCACCACTGACAGCTGGCGAACAACAAAACCCATCACGATATCAAACTGTGGGGAACAACCTGAGGCACATCATAACAATTAATGACTAGCAGAGCTCTCTTCCTTACAGTAGAGTAGATGCTCCTGAAATCCAAATGCGCCGATCATGCTGCTGACAGGCGTTGGCCTACAAAATAAAGTAAAACAGGAGGGCATTTAGTAAAAACTACAAAACAATACGATTGAGAAGGACATTGGGCCTCAAGCAATAATATTTGTATTCTGATCCTAAATCTCGCCTACTTTTTTCTTAAACGCTTGCTCATTCTAGTCGGCTTCACCAAACTCTCTTACCTGACATAACTCCCTCGTTTCAGTCGGACGAATGCTACCAGTGCATGTGCGAGTGCACGGCTGGGAGACGTGGTGATTAGCAGGATTGACACCACCAAATCGCCCGGTCGGCTCCCGTTTGGGAACAGGTTACGTTCCCAAAAATGTTAGAGTGTGAAAAGAAGAATTTTACATCTTTCACATCTTCTGTCGGAGATCAGCAGACGAAAACTGAATTTGAGCACTGTCAGTTGTGTTAGGAGACCCGAATCAATTAGAAAACACGAATGCAGCGGTCGATGAAGATATAAAGAGGGAAGAGTTTGACACGAAGCTGGATGCTAAAAACGCATCTTTCTAAAGCAGCAACCTTTGACGGCCCCAGCCCCCTTTGCCTTCTGGGTCCTGTGTACTGTGTGTGTGTGAGTCTTGCAGGTCCTTGCCTGGGTGGAGCTGAAGTGTCAGCGAGCTAACTGGGAACACCTGGCCAGTGCTCCTAACTTATTTATGCGCGCCAGCGTGTCGTTCCCGTCACCCCTCACCGAGCTCTGATTGCTTCTTCTTTGTGTTGCCTTCTTTTGCTTTACACCGACAACATGCGCCTCCCATTATCCACTGCATTCATGCAGTCTCATACGTCGCTGATTCGGACTTTCACACCTTATACTAAAGGCTCTAAACCTACTGTGCCGATGTTTAATATTCCTTATTGTCAGGTATCATAATTTCAGTTTGTCTTGCACCTTTGTGTTCCTCAGTCGAGGCGGCGGTCGGGTCGAGCGGAACTACCTGGCTCCTCCTACAAAGAGCCGACTGTTAGCGAGAGTTGGGAGTGGTAGTTACGAGACGTAACTCAAGTGCTATGAGTATGTACGCTACGGCTCGAGCGTTTGGAGTCGCCTGCCACATACGCCGGATTCAGTAATGCCAGATGGCTGTGAGGAACACTGTATATTTTTGAATGGTCTTTCATGCTTTTAGGCTGTAGAAAGTCCTCTTTACAAATAGATGTTATTTTGCATGAAGGGTTTGCAAAAAAAAAAAAGGTCTTGTTTTGTACAGCGAGAACAAAACGCTGCACAACGGTTCAACCACACTGACAAGCGAAAGGGCAGAAAGAGACAAAGATCCCTCTGAGCAACAGTTAAATACGAATACAAGAAATCAGCAGTCACTGGTAAAAGAAATTGGAAGCTTGGCATAAAAATCTGTGCAGATTTAAACAGGAACAGGTTCCTGTTTCAGCGTCAAGTGCACAGTAATGCCTCCAACAAGCTGGAATTAAAAGGCGTGTTGCTTTAGCGAAGCCGTCCTTACAACTACAAAATAGATAGATCATAATAGTAGGTTAGTCGAGGGTTAGCACTGTTGGAACTCGATCACGGAATAGCAGCTGAACATACTGTGGACTGACTAATCATATTTTAAACCTGTTCAATCTCACCACTGAGCGGACTGCAGAGGGGCCAAAGAAGACCGGGTTCTCCAAGTATTTAGAGCCCAGTTGCACAGTTGTGGTTCAAAACTGATCTGGGGTCACTTGAAAAACGGAAGAGTAGTTGGCGGGAAAACGTGCTTCCGACAGTATTGTCCCCTGACATGCAACACCGCGGGGACGTCAACTAAACGGACGTTTCTCTTTTTATTAATTAAAATGTATAATTCGAAAAGTGTTTCAAATGTAAATAAGACATTTGGTGTATAATGTTTTGGATGTTAGACTGTGTATTCCTGTTCACATAACGACAGGAGTGTTGCATAATGTGCTGTATGTCGAAGATTACTTTGAACAGTATTGCGCTCATTGCTTTAATTTGTTTGTTAACAGAAAGCTTACTTCAATAAATTGCAGTTTCTTACTGCTAAGTTTGGTGTGTGAGTGCGGTCTCCCGTCTTTCTTATGGCCCGCGGCCGGTTGTAACATACTCAATAAAACACTGGTGTCTGTTACATGTTGTCTAAACCCACACGTTCTCACAAACCTCTTTGTGCGGGTGGTGCTTGCATGAGGCCCAACGTGAGAAGTGGCTTAACGTTTACCTCGTGATGGCGCTGAAAAGCCCTCGTATCCTGGCTTTGTGGCGAGCGACAAAAGCTGGAGTAAATATGACCCCCCTGTTGTACTGGTCCATTTCACCTCGGACAAGCTTCCCAAGACGCTTTGACAACTCCTGAGATACAGAACAAAACAGACGCTTATCATGTTGAAGTTTTGTTTTTTTTAGACAGTTAAGTCAGCGAGCCACTTATAAAAAGAAGCTGCGGTCGTCGAAGAGGAATCGACCGTCTAAATACAAACGTGACGATTTTATAAAACACGTGCTGGCGATGGGACTCACCTCGGACAGGAAATCTCCCGGGAGGTCGTAGTTTTTACACAGCTCTGCAATGCTGATCAAACCAGCCTCCTGCAGTTTGTCATTCACCTCCTCAGCCAAGCGGTCCAGGTACGTGCTACACACGACACAGGAGAATCTGCGTGCTTAGAAAGTTTCACAATATGTTCTCAGCATGCATGCTTTTCCATTCCGGATGTGTTCACCTTTACGTATTCAGGGGATAAAGAGCCGTGTTTTACGCTCCAGTTAAGATTTAACCGGCTAGTTTCTCAGAAAAGGAAAAAGTCTTTGGTCAACTATGTTCTTTAAAGGATACCTCTGTTGAATTTATGTTTTATTTGTTTAATACATATCCAAGAAGCCGACCAAATGTATCTTAATAGCCAGGTTCAACACGTGTAATATCAGTGTCATCGTACAGAATTTATTTACGCAGCACTGGTGTGGTAAAAGTGTCACGGAATACTCACTCATCAATAAGTTGTCCCAGTACAAGTTGAACCCCTTTATCGGACTTCGCGATGTCGCTTGCCCTGCTTTCAACGTGGACCCAATCCACATTGATAATCTGAAAGGAAGAGGATCAAGGCGTCGTTCATAGGAGGTTTCGCTAAAAGACGGGTGGGAACGCGAAACCTGGGCCTCCGCTTGCTATTGGCATAATGCTACAGGATACAGGTGGTTACAGGGGCTTATACACACCTGCTGGAGGTCCACGATGTTGACTCGCCCTGAGAAACAGAAAGACAGGATTCATGCACTGTTATAATGTCCAATTTGACTGCACCGCAGGGGCGGATCTACCGGGGCGGCAAAAGAAGAAAGCCTTGCCACCCCTGCTGCCACCCCAGTTGGCAGCAACGAATTAAAAGTTACGGCCAATTTGACAGTTTACGAGCGCGAATCTCCGACTGCAGTGAATGCAGCACGAGTTTGTCCGTATGAGTTCGTAAATGGCAGCCTGGGCCCTTTTGTAGTGTGCACACATACTACTTCCCATCAAACTGTGATAACTGTGATTACATTCAGTATATTTACATCTGCCACATGTTGCCACCCCTCAAAAATTCCTGCCCCCCCCTCTCGCTACCCCATACATATTTTTCCTAGATCCGCCCCTGCTCCACTGAATTTATTTGACAGTGGACAGTTACTTGTTACTACGATTTTACATATATAAAGCATTTGATCAGCTTATACAGTATATAATACATTGGTATAGTAAAATGCTGACACGTTCATGCATCAGTAATCATAATCAGATTGCAGGATGTATAATAATATAACACTCACAGCTGCTATTTTTCTGCCTATATATTCAGCTGGTAATTATTTAGGAACGGTCATGTTATTACTGAGACTGACAACAGGGAGTTCAGGGAAAAGTCACTGAATCCAAATGTATGCTATATATCTTTTTTTAGGTCATGTGACAGGTTTGTTTTGAGCCTGCTGCGTCTATGGTATTTCTGGAACCCGTGTGTGTCGCTCTGAGCTGCTAGGCTGACCTCCATGCACGTAGAGCTCATCTCGGATCTCCCGGCTGACTTGCGCCGGGGTGACGTACTCCTTCCCGTCAAGCGTGTGCACCACCTCCAGCTTCTTGTCTTGGACCAGTTTCGAGATTATTTCGATGCAGTTCCTCTCCGACAGCCTGTGGGGCTCACAAGGAGCGTCGTTAAGCGGCGTGTCCCAACCAGCTAACGTTGGCAGGCGTTAACAGAAAGGAGACCAGTACCAACAACTACTGCTTAATGTTAGCTAACTCTCAGCTGCTAACAGCTGCTGCTATCTTAAGAGTGCGCTTACCTTTGCACGGTGTCAGCGAACTGTGCCCTCTGAAAGTCCGCGGCAAGCCGTCTAATTTCCTCCCAGTCCGCCGCCATTATTAAAATTGTGTTGCGTTTGTTAAAAAAATTAAGAAACCAGTCAGCTGTCAGCGCTTCCGTTAGGCAGCCACTAGCACCAGGCGACTGCTCGGCTAGCGTTAGCTGGCCAACGACACCGCTCTGCCCGAGCCACACGTCACCATACAGTGACGTACGACCGTGAGCCACGAGGCCCAAATCTCTTTATTTACCTTTTTTTTTTTTTTTACGATTGCTTACGCGCTATAATTAAAGTCCCCCCGCAATTAGCAAAACCTTCCACCTAAGAAAGCAAAACGCAAGGCTACACTTGCACAACTGGAAGCATACTGCCAGCGTCACGCTGTTTGCGGAACACTTAATAAACACACTCGAATACGTCAGACGCAGAAGTATATCATGACGTCACGTCCCTGCGATGCCGAGTCAAATGACCACACCTGTGAGCCAGTCTGTTAAACACAGCCATCAGGTGCACAAACACATGATTGCTAAATTGTAGACACACCAATCGGGTTTAAGCACTGTAAAAATGCAGCAGATGACATTGTTGTTGTAATTTACTGTAATTGTCACCTGTACAGTATTTTACTTTTCTCTGTTGTTTGCTGAGCTAACAGTGTTATGCACTCTACTCAACATTTACATTTAGTCATTTAGCAGACGCTTTTATCCAGAGCAACGTACAAATGAGGAAGACAATACATGGAGAGAAATCAGTGATATGTTCCTCAGTCTGCAGCATTGGTCTTGTGTAATGTTTTGTGAACTATTAATTGTTGTTTTGTTGTTGTTGTTTTAAATTCTATTTGAGCACCTGAGTTCCACAAAGTTCAGCATATTACAGTTTTTGCCCGTTGCTTGACGAAGTTTTGCAAAACATTCGCTCACTGTGCCAAAACTCTACAGACAAGTAAACATGACACAACACTGGGAAATATACCAGTCCCATCTGTGTCAAATTGAAACTCTGCTATCAAAACCTAACATTCCTTTGTCAAAATGTAACTCTGAGGACAAAATGACACATACTTGCATCATATGAATGCACTTTCAGATCAGGGGGAACGCACTAGTCTACTTTATATAAAACACTGCAGTCTTTGATTGTCACTGTTTATTCAGAAGGCATATTTTCAGGAGGCACATTTTCGAACAACCCAAAAAGCAAATGGGCCTACTCAATATTGTACATTGCAGTAACATGAATTCAGATAAAGCAAACAAATAATAATAATAATGATATTACAGATGCCGCTGTGAAGCGGCTTACATGTGGGTGGACTCTTTGGCCAGCTTCCCTCGTAGTCAGGCCATGGTTGATGACATGGTCCACCAAAGTTGCTCTTATATCATCACAAATAGGGGTCCGTGCATGGCGTCTTCGACCGTGTCCTCCTCCTCCTCCTCCTCTTCCTCTTCCTTTTGCACTACCTCCGCCTCTTGCTCTCCCTCCATCCATGCTTGCAAAATTCTTGAAATGGCTATACTGGGGGCTTTTTGTAGCTGGCTGATTGGTGTTCAGTTTTGCATGTACGTGCCTTCAGGTGTGTATTTGAGTGGTTGCAATTACCTGATGTGTGTTGTATTTTGGATACATGTGTGGCACCCTGAGATTTCATTGTTGAACGAAGTGTCTTATGCATGAAATAAGAGTGTAGTATGCAGGACCAAGTGTGTTGCGTAAAGGAGTAAGTGTGTTGCAGAATTGCAACTAGTTCGCAAAGCAGGGCTTTTGTTTAAGGTATGGGTACATGGGTTTGAGGTATGGTAACAAAAGCTTCAAGTTGTGCTACTTTGTTTTAAGCATGTGTCTATAGTGTTCAAGCAACTGGCAAAAACCGTAACACCTACCCCCTTTTATACATTTGAGCAGCAGATACATTTAATATAATCAATACGAGAGTCACCACATATTTAAGTTGTCCTATACCAGTGACTGTACAATCCACAGTATTAACTCACAACCATTCTGCTAATTCCAAGACAAGGAAAGAAGACTCGTCAATAAGTACAAAAAACCCCCTGTCATTGCCATTACAGTTTTTTACGATTGTTTACACACTAAAATTAAAATTTCCACACAATTAGCAAAATTTTACTCCAATGAGCAAAACACCTCCACAGATTTGCACAACATTACACACAATGTCTGCTTCACCCTTGTTGCAAAACATTACACACAGTGATTTGTAAAACTCTACACACATTTTCACACCTTAGACACAGATAAGGATTGTGAGGTTACTTCCTTGTAATTACAAAGCACCGGATTGCCAATTACCACACTAATGAACGAATATGATAAACACATCTACCAGGTGTGGAAGCACACATGTGCTAATTTGAAAACGCAGCACTCAGGTGTGCTATAAAAGGCAGCAGGTGAGTTCACCTGTCTTCAACAAAAATGGAAGGCGTTAGAAGAAGAAGAAGAGTGAGAATGAGAGGGGGAGCTCAAAGAGGAGATGAAGGCGGTAGAGGAAGAGGCATAGGTAGAGGAGGAGAAGAAGGTAGAGGTAGAGGTAGAGGTAGAGGTAGAGGAGAAGGAGAAGGAGAAGGCGGTAGAGGAAGAGGAGAAGGAGGTAGAGGAAGACACCTAGGAAGAGGTAGAGAAGGACTTGAAGAGGTGATAGAACCTGAACAAAAAAGACGAGGACCAAATTGGACAAAGAGTTCAAACAAATCTCAGCAGAAATACTGTTGCGTCAGTAATTTGGACATTTCATCGTGAAAACAGGTAAGCTAACCACACAGTATACATTGAAGCTGAAGCTTGTATAATCAATATTGTTTACTGTGACATTTGACAGTAGGCTGCATATGTTTTTTTTTTACATAGGATTGAGGGTCAAGGACACCAAGGTGGAAGGGGCCCTATGTTTAGTCGTGCACAAGAGGCCGCCATTGTGAACATGGTTTTGGCCAATAATTGTATCAGGCTACGAGAAATCCAAGCCAATATCATCAATGATGACAATATTTTCAATAACATCCAACGAGTCTCTCTGTCAACATTAGGTCGAATCCTAAAGAAAAATCAAATATACATGTAGCAACTGTATCGGGTACCATTTGACAGAAATTCAGAGAGAGTGAAACATCTGCGCAGTATGTGGAGGTATGCATTGTTCATCTCACTATGGTGTGGTATCATGCACTGCTCATAATGTTCTGTCACAAAAAAAATACTGTGCTATAGATATTGAATAGCATCCTATTTTCTTTAATGTGTTTCAGAGAGTCTTTCAAATGGATGCTGCTGAAATTCAACATGAATTTATATATGTGGATGAGGCTGGATTTAACCTTGCAAAAACAAGAAGAGGGAGAAACGTAATTGGGCACAGGGCAATCACCAATGTGCCAGGGCAGCGAGGGGGTAACATCACCCTTTGCGCTGCTATCACACAAAATGGGGTCCTCCACTACCATGCAAATCTGGGGCCCTATAATGCAAATCTGATACTTGCATTTCTTGACCGATTGCATGAAATTGTCACAGCATTACACCAAGTGGACCAGATGCGGTACATTGTCGTTTGGGACAATGTCTCATTTAATCGGGCTGCTCTGGTCCAGAACTGGTTCCATGATCACCCTGATTTTGAAGTTTTATACCTTCCCTCATACTCCCCCTTCCTGAATCCTATAGAATTTTTTTCAGCGTGGCGGTGGAAGGTATATGACCTGCGGCCTTATGACCGTTTGCCCCTCATTCAGGCCATGGAACAGGCATGTGGTCTTATTGAAGCAGCTTCAGTGCAGGGGGGGATTCGTCACACAAGGCGATTCTTCAAACGGTGCCTTGCCAATGAAGACATAGCCTGTGATGTGGATGAAGTCTTATGGCCTGATCCAGCCAGACGGAGAGACGGCTAGTTACAGTATTCTTGTTGCTTTTACAGTAGTTTTCTTTCATTTCTGTTTACTTTTACTTTACTTTTCTTCAGAGTCAAAGTGTATGTACTGTAATTC
>CM022481.1:2386529-2445261 GCA_011952105.1 Coreoperca whiteheadi
AGCCCAAAGGAAAAGATGAAGAAGAAGTCTGTGTTATTATTATCTTAGTACAACATGAGTTACTATAGTAATTCTGTAATATTATTACCATCTATCATTATCACAAATATTGCGGTCTACGTTATTTATATACACATATGTATTGCCTATAGGATTTGATGGTTATCATACAAACCCCCCAAATTCCGTTGTCCAAATGGCGAGGCGACGGCGGGTTTCAGGCACCGCTCGGTGTTCCGACAAGCACTTTGTGTGAAGCATACCAATGCATAGAATTTCAGTCAAAGTTTGAATGAAATGACTTCTAATACGAGTATGCATTGCTAATGTCCTGTCTTTTCATCGCTCCAAGTCAAGTCAATTTTATTCATACAGCCCAATATCACTAATCACACATTTGCCTCAGGGGCTGCTACATTGTGCAGAGATCACAGAGATATATTCCCTCTCTGAAGTCTTTGTTTTCCACATGTTGTTGCAAAAAGCAGATTAGAAACCTGGCTGTGCATATGCATGGCCAAGAATCCAGCTTTTTCCAGGCGATATATAGTTGGGGGTATTAGTTTTCCGTAATTCCCTCCCCAAATACAGTAGCGAGGCTTTTCATACACATGATGTATAAATCTGTACTAATCGCCATTTTTATATGAACAATGTATCAAATACATAATATGTAATGTGTTGCTTGTAGTGATGAACCCACAGAGAATTAATACACCAACTGACCAGTTCCCCACAGCTCTACGGAGGTTTTTTTTAGCGCTCTGTGTTTTTCGGTTTTGGCGGCCCGCGACCTTACTATTTTGGTCCAGTCTCATCAGTGTCGTTCCCAGCGGCAGCAGGCAGCTGTTTTCAGCTAAAAAGCTCTAAGAAACCCGCAGCACACTACCGGCCAAGGACCAAATAGCAGACAGACAAAGTTAGTGACCAGCTGGTGAACATGGTGGAGCATTTAGCAGATCAAAAGCGCGACATGTTGTTTCGGTGGCGACCAAAACAGAGCTAATCAGGATGAACATCAGACATCCCTTCATCGGGTGTCCAGACACCTGGATGTGTAAATAGGAAACTTTTGGCTAATATGTGCACCACAACAACTTTACAAGGTGATGTCAATGTTGTGTGTGCAGCTTGTTGCGCGGTCCTCAAGCGGCCCAAAGCAATCAATGAATGCAGCCGAAATCAGATCACTGCACAAAGTTGACAGTAACACGTTAACTGTGATTTATTACAACTCTGGTTTTATTTTTGTAACTCCAGCCATGGGATTTATCAGTACTATGGTAAGTACACTAAGTCAAAATTGAACCAGTAAGTCAGGGTGCGATGGAGCCACGAAAATAAAACCTGATTAACCGTAGTTTTCCTTTGGGTGCATGTAAACACACAGCTTTTTCATGGTGTGTTGCTGTTTATTCGAGATATGAAGGTTCAGCCAACCCGAAGCTCACTCAGTCTTGCACCCCATCATTTTCGGCTAAAAATACAGAAGGTACAGAAGCAGAGCTAGCACGAGGCCTGATACTGACACCAGGCAGATCCAGGTGGATTCTTTGACTTCCCCTGCGTTCCCGTGGTGTTGACACCTCAGTTCTCATCTCTTGCTGACTCCTCAGGGCGGACGTGGGTGGTGGTAGCTCTCTGACAGCGATTATAGCGGTCGGTGGTGGTGCCCACACGTAGGTGGAACTTATTTATTCAAGGCCAAACAGCCAGTCTATTGCGGAACAGACACAAACTGCATTCATTTCCGTCCAAAAATGTGCAGAAGACACACAAGGAGAAAACACATTTCTGTTTAAAAGTGTTTCTTTTAAAGCACATTTTCATGAAAGACTGAGCTCTTACCCAAGTTAAATTTAGGTCCTTTCATACCCACTTCAAAAGACAGCCGTGCAAAATGTCTGCTGCCCCACGACTAAGAGCCCAGTTAGGTCAGAATTTAAAAAAAAGCTTCAGAGTGCCTTTAGCCTTGGGCTAAACTTCACTGATTGCAATATAAAAAGGTGCGTTGCGGCCACAGCACATACAAACAGAGCTCTTTTAGAAGAGATATTTAGCTAATTTAGCACTATTTCAATCTGTATAGCGTATCTACCAAAACAGACAGAGCGGCGGTGGTGGCTGGCGAGCAAAGCAGAAAGTGGGAGTGTCGAAAGCGTTGCTATAGCTGGAGAGGTTATAGGTGTACACATTGCTGCAAAGTGTAATGAGGATGCAACACAATCACCGCCGATCCACACACACACACACACACACACACACAGGCCCCAATGATTTCTCTAAACGGCCCCCCGTTTGGGAACACTCCTAGGCCTTTTCCACCAACATGGAACAGGCTCCGTTCCGGAAAACGTTGGGTCCCCAGCTGGAACCGAAAAAAATCGCAGGTTTTCCTTGACCTTTCCTTAAGTGCGAACAGAAGTGGGCGTGTCGTGTCCTACAGGACGTGGTGCATTGCGCGACGCCCGCCATTGATGGTGCGTCCTTGTTCGCTCAAAACGGGCGGAAACGCGAGGCTGGCTCGCTAGATAGCCCCGAGGTTCCGAGCATCTTGAACGCAAACCTGGTTCAAGAAACACAGCCAATTTGGTGGAAAGGGGCTATTTGTGACCTCATAACACAAAACACAGGTGCTTCTTAAAAGATCCTTTCAGACAATCAGCTAAAGATACCCCCTCATTTGAAGATGTCACATAAAGAAACAACTTTCAGTCATCTCGCCGATGAGCTCCTCCTGTCATCCCAGCTGAAAAATCTGACCTATTTCTGTGGAAGATTTTGGCATTTTGGTAGTGCTCCACCTAGACACTGAAGACAAATTATAGGTTGGATTATTTTTTTGCTTATTCTTCAATTCCCAACATTCTATATACACCTGCAAATGTAAACAGTTTCCGTTTATATCTGCTAGTCACGGGCACGGTGGGAAAAATGACATGAGCCAACATACATGCTACATACTAGCCAATCCAGCCCCCCCAACTGAAAAATACCCCTCCTGTATTTTGAAACCTAAATAGGACTACAAAATAAACTATACTAACTTACAAAAAATGCAGATAGATTCAGCTGCATGTACTATATTCTGAAGATAGAGAAGAAAGGGTACAGTAACACGAAATGTAGAATCAATTAGTTGCATCCGGAGTTGCGGACTGGCTCTGGTACCAGCTCAGACAGGAAAAAGAAAACTAATATATTCTCAGAATTACATATTTAATGCGATTCATTCGGTGGCGAGGAGAGCTTAAGAAAACGCAAGCAAACTAATGGACAAAATAAGCTAAAGAAATGCAAATGGGGAAAACACGTTCATCACTTTGGCAACACATAGGCAGCAATAAAGAGAATCTGCAAACCACTAAAACACAAGCAAGGCAAGGAACACATGTTGGGCCACAGCCAGGATTTCAGAGCTACTGAAGTCATGGCCCACACCCTGCCGTCAGTCATTCATATTTTCAAATCTTTAATTTCCCTTATCAAAATTGCCCTTATCAAGTCTCAGCTCGATTGATATTCGTCGGCCCAGGTCTCACATCACATAGGTAGGAAATTATACATCAGTAACGTGTGTACTACCTGCCTTAAAAAGCACAATAATCAACATTATTGTAGTGTAAACTCAGAGAATATACTGACTATAAAGTGCCATCTTGGTAACCTGGAATTGAAGGGACTGTTCTGTCCCCAATCAGGGCCTACCTCCTTTGAAATCTACATTTAAATACTGAATATCCGAATATCAATGAGTTCAGTGTGCTTTTCTACGTAGCTCTTGAGCAACAAGACCAAAGACCAGCTGTGTCTTGTTTCAAACATATGACTGTCTGAGCATTGTTTGCTTGTGAATGTTGCGTATACGTAGCAAGGTCATTCATTCTAACCTGTTGTCGCCCGCATCAAGTTCAAAGCAATGCTCTTGGCCTACAAGACCACCACTGGTTCTGCACCATCATATCTTCGCTCGCTAATACAGACCTATGTTCCTGCCAGGTCCCTGCGCTCTGCAAACGAACAACGTCTGGTGGTACCATGCCAAAAAGGAAAGAAAAAATCACCCTCACGCACCTTCTCTGGATCCGTTCCACATTGGTGGAGTGATCTGCCTGCCCCTACAAGATCAGCAGATTCTGTAGCCACCTTTAAAAAGCACCTGAAAACGCACCTCTTCCGTCAACACCTAACTGACAATCACTAACTTCTACTTCCTTTCCATCTCTTCTCATAAAAAAACCCCCAAAACCCTTCCTATCCTTAGCTTTGTATACTGTGCTTGGCTTTAACAGACTAGTTTTTTGATGCACTTGTGCTTTTTGTTACCTTGTGTTGTTATAATTGCCTCCATTGTCTTCCTCATATGTAAGTCGCTTTGGATAAAAGCATCTGCTAAATGACTACATGGAAATGGAAATTTAGCAGGAGGAAACAGAAAGATGACGTGTGTGCCAAAGGTCGCTGTATGGAATTCCGTTTTTTTTAATGCTGTTTTGGTATTCCTTTCTTGTTTCACACATCGGCTTGTTAGCGCCCACGCTCCCTACAAGTAACCAAGGCGCTGATTAGCTACAATACAGCAGTAGAAGCTTCTATTAGAAATGGCTAATAGTTGCATTTTTAATGCAATCACAGAAGCAGAGATACTGAGACAGTGCTGACACTTAAAACTCCTATAACCATCTTATAAATGTTGTCTGTGAATTTTGTCTTGTGGCAGTCTGTTGTGCTTGCCATTGTGTCTAATGTGATGTTGATATCGGCCGATGCTTGATGTTACTGCCACTATTGAATTGGGCTTAACCACTATGCTGCACCGAAAACAAATTCCCCTGGCTGTAATCCACTGTAATCAGTTCTCTGTCTTTTAGTTTTGGTACAAAACCATTATCATGAGGAGGCAACAGAGATGCCACAATTAACAGTTTACATACACCTGGTGTGCTCCCAGATTGCTTATAATCATGACATCAGTTGAGCTGTTAATGAGTGTGCAGGGGGGATGACAGGTGTTGTACTTGCTACTACTGTATATGAGGTTTGAACTACTGAATTACATACCGACTGGATGCATCCAATACCTCCTGGAGTACATGACCATTGTCCTAGGAACCAACAAAGGTTTTTCTTCATATTCTCCCCAATACCACCGCTTCAGGAATTTGCCACATTGTAGCAGCCTGTAGCAGTGTCACTCTCAACAGTGCTAGTTTCAGTTTTAAAGTGCACCCTGTGAGGCTTGTTAAATGCTACAAACAGCATCAGGTATATAATTTTTTTTTCAGGAATGGATACAGGTTTATAGCCTATAATGTCTAAAAAAAATAAAAATCAGTTCATTAGTATAGTTCAGTAGTATATTAATATTGTATTCTGGTACCTGTGACTTCTCATACAAACTCATTAACAGCTTAGCAAATGTTATTTTGATTTGGCAGCACATACTGTACTGTGTATATATAGCACACTAAGGCACAGCTGTGGATTTTATCACCTCTGTTTCCTTCTGGTGATGACAGTTTGGAATTAAAGCTGAAAGCAATCTGGATCCACCTCTTCTTGCCGGTTCCCTGTGCTGCTGTAACAATTGATCTTCCCCTCCAGGATCAATGATCTCTTGTCTTAGAGAACTGATCAACCTCTCTCATTATTTGGAAAAACTCTATGTTTATATTGCTTAAATAACACCAGGTTAACAAAGGTTGGTTTAATAAATTAGCCATTCATGGGAAACAACTAACTTAAGAGCCTCAAATGATCTTTTTTTCTGTAGAAGTTTATACGAGTACAGAGTCCCACAAGATTCAGGATTTTCCTACCAAGGAAAGTTGAGGCTAGGTTTTCAGTAGTAAACCACCTCAGAGACCGGTAGACCATGATTAATTTACCAGTGAGTATATGGTCATATTGGTTTTTCAGGCTCTCTCATGTCAATCCTGGTGTAATTTTCCTCTTGAGACAAATCAGTTAGATTATCCAATCCCAATACTACATTAGTAAACATAGGTTAGTTAAATTCTAAATTGATTTTTCTTCTGACACTTCCCAATCTCTTAAAAAGCAACCATTTTACAGTTGGTGTTGCACGCAATACGTATGTTGGAAACACCATTATCTCATGGTTCGATTGGTTAAGGGGTTTTGTGTTTGAGCAAGTTACTCTGAGTACTTTCTCAGAGTTTCCAGAACGCAAGACAACCCTTTATGAAGCTATATTTTGGTCAACAAGTAGGTGTGAACTTTGGTCATGGCGACAAATGGTGCCAAATCTCAGAATACGGCTTTCGAAATAAATAGGCTTTTGTCTGAACAATTGAAACAGTCAAACAGTTGACTTTGTTTTGTTAGATTTACAACATACAAGATAGATTTATTGATCATTTTACAACACAAGGTACTATGATGAGATTTTGTTTTGTAGTTCCCTTCAAGCTACTCAAAAAATGATATACGGTAGATCAGTGGATAAATAATAAGTCATCAAAGTAGAAATAGAAAATATTTTACATGGTGGAGTGCTGAGGATGAATTTAGCAGTCTCACAACCTGAGGCAAGAAGCTGCTCTGTAGTCTGGTAGTGCGACAGCGGATGCTTCTGTATCTCTTTCCAGACAGCAGCAGAGGGGGAACAGGCAATACACATCCCATGCCAGTTTTTGATGTTTCCAGCCAGGATGCTTTCTATTGCTCCTCTGTAAAAGTTAACAAGAACTTTGCACGGGAATTTTGCCTTCTTAAGTTTCCTTAAGAAATACAGCCGTTTCTGAGCTTTCTTGACCAGGGTGGAGATGTGCGAGGACCATGTCAAGTTCTTGGTGATGCTGATTCTCAGGAACCTAAAACTGTTCACCTGCTCCACCTCAGCTCCACTGATGTAGACAGTGTCTTTGCCTCCTTTTCCCTAAAATCAACGATCAGCTGCTTGGTTTTGCTGACGTTGAGCAGTAGGTTGTTCTCGGTGCAGCGTGCTGCAAGATTGTTGATTTTCTTCCGACATGAAGTCTCATCATTTTTTGTAATTGGGCAGATGACGGTGATGTCATCGGCAAACCCCAAAACAGGGTTGTCTTTATGTCAGGGGGTGCAGTGATCAGTGTACAGCTCGAACAGGAGGGGGCTTAGCATACAGCCCCTTGGGGGCTCCAGTATTGAGCACTAGTGTGGAGGAGGTGTGACCGCCAATCTAAACTGTCTGGGGTCTGTTTGTCAGGAAGTCCCAATAACCAGTTACAGAGTGTGGTACTCAAGCCCAGAGTGCTACGTTTTCCAATCAGCTTCATGGGGGAGATTCTGATGTAGGTGTTCTTCACAAGCTGTGTGACGACTGAGTGGAGGGCAGTGGAGATGGCATCCACTGTGGATCTGTTGGTTCTGAAAGAAAAGTGGTGAGGGTCCAGGCTGGCTGGGATGTTGTTCTGTATGTGTTGGAGAACCAGGTTCTCAAATCACTTCATCAGAATTGGGCTGGGAGCCACAGGGTGGTAGTCATTTAGACTAGACACTGCAGACCTTTAGGTACAGGGACGATGTTGGTTGTGTTGAAGCAGGTGGGAACCATCTCTTGTGACAGTGATATGTTAAAAATTTCAGTAATAACATCAACTAGCTGATTGGCATGTTTGTAATACATGGCCAGGGATGTTATCAGGCCCAGCAGCTTTATTTATATCCACTCTCAGCAGGATTCTTCTCACATCCGCTGTGGATGCTGACAGTGGCTGGTCCTCTGGAGGCGGAGTAGACTTTACAGCTTTGTTGAGGAGATCAAAACGAGCATAAAATGTGTTAAGCTCATGTGGTGAGATAGCTTCACACATGATGGGGGCGCTCCTGCTTTTGTAACCTGTGACGTTTTTAATCGCCTGCCACATATCTTTGGCGTTGTTGGTGTCGAGGTCTCGCTCCAGTCTCTCCTGATGTCTCTTTGCCCCCTTGATGCCAACTTTCAGTCTCGCTCTCATAGGCAGAAATACAGCTTCTTATACTTAAGATGACCCCAACATAAATTCAGTGACAGTCTAAATAGTGCTATATGATACATAATATTTTCTGTAATTAATTTACTGTAACAACTGCATAACATTTAAAAAGTCACTTTGATTGCGTGAAACAACACTTCCTTAAATTATCCTTAGCCTAATCCTTAATTAATGCCTGAAAACACACCAAGCACCTTAATCAAAATCAAGATAATGTGTCCACTAATTCACTCCAAATTTGGGATTATTTAATATATAGTAGAAATATATTTAGGGTTTTTACTGGATTATCTCCACAGTTTAAGATATTTTTAAGAGGTAATAACCCCTTACATTTGAAAAAATAGCATGAAACCCATTTGTGAATATTTGCTTAGTTAAAAAAATGAAGGCTCTTTGAAGGTATGAATGAAAAGATGGCTTTCATATTATTTGGTCAATGTTTGAGCGTTTTTTTTACCCCTTAAAAACTGAAAACCTGAATATAATACAATCCATGCATTTATTTATTAATTTTCCAAACAATTAAATCCCATTTAAATGCCTAACATACATATATTATTTTTAATGGGTACATTTATGGAATTTTAAAGCCAGGGTAGGTAACGTTGGAGAAACTAGCAAGAGACAGTTAGATTCTGAAAGTATCCATCCAAAAAAAATCCCACCAACACATTTTAATGCACAATGAGTACACAGGCAGAGAACAGGTAAGCAGGTAGGCAGGTATGATTTGATGGGCTCATTACAGGCAATGTAATCTCTCTTTCTGCAAAAGAGAGATCCACCTAGCGACCATTTTGCCAAAAGGCCTGACCTGGTTTGCGGACAGGCTTTCCAGTATTTCTGTAGCTCTCTAGCATTCCACTTATTATCTTACAAGAAAAAACACGTGATTTTTCACCAATCCAACAGACTAATTAATTTGTTCATCACCTCTAGGGTGAGCTGTCATTCTTTCTTTGGTTAAAAGCAGAGCATCAACTGACACTAAGGTTGTGTTTCCCACACAGGCGGGACTCAGCGATGCTAGTTATCCTTTCATACACTGACAGGAGCGAACCCCAGCCCCCCCTCCCCCATGCTCTGAGGTTTCACCCCTCACAAACTCTTAAGTCTCTGGAGGACAGCTGATCCAATAGCTGGCTACAGGCACAGTGACACCCACTTTTTATTGGTGCACAATTAACTGCGGGGCTGGGAATGAATTTGAGCACAGAAGCTCATCGATCGCATTCCTGAGGACAGCAGGGCTCTTCATAACCTTGTCCGAAGTCCCCAGATTGCTTATGCTTTTCAGTTTATTTAACCTTTATAGAACGAGGTAGACCCCGAGAGATTTTTCTTTTTTTCACACTGCCTTGAAAGCGACATCATATGCGGAATTCCAAGACCAGTGCAACCTAATCAAGACCTTACAAGATACAACAGATCGGCCTCTGGTTTTAGAACCTCAAAGCTTTTGGATTTCACCACTTTTTGGCTTGATATGCACCATGGACCACAGCCACATTTATCCAGTTTTTGTGGCAATTTGTTTAGGACAAGACCTTTCATATGTTCCACTTGCATCCCCGGTGACAGCCTCTGTTCCTGCATGTCATTGCTGTTCTTTAGCTACCGGCTGAAGGATTCTCTTGACTGGCCATGTGGACGGCTAGGAAGAAATCTACTTGACAGATATTCAAATTGTTTTCGCCTGTTAAGGTGGCAGTACACACCCTTAGCTAAAACCGTATCACCTTCTTCATGTATAAGTAATTTATATGGCTCCTTGGCTTGAGAGCATGGATGGATTATTGAACGGGCCTAACGAGCACAGGCTCAGAGGCCCAAGTGGTCAGGAGGCCCCTGGACCTGAGCCTCTGTATGAAGGGACTGTTAACATTTCTTGATGGACAGTCAAACAACTACAGTCTCTTTGAGGCACACAACAGCCACAAAGAGATGCAAAACGACTACAAGGAGATGCAAAATGACTACATGACACAAAAGGACCACAAATAGACACAAAATGACCACAAAGAGATGCAAAACAACCACAAAGAGAAGCAAACTGACCGCAAAGAGATGCAAAATGACCATAAAGAGAGATCAAATGACGACATAGAGACACAAAATGAATACAAAGAGACCCCAAACATCCACAAAGAGACACAACTACAAAGAGACACCAAAACTGAGTAGTCGTTTTGGGTGTCTTTGAATGTTGGTGTCTTGCTCCTATGTAGGCGGGCTGAGGGGCCTTTTACATATCTGTCCCCGGGGGGGTTCATTGTCTCACAATCAGCCCATGTTTGCCTTTTGGCTGGGTGATGAAAAACAAGATTTGACTCTCTTCTCACCACCAGTAATAAGAGAAAACTAAGCAGCTGTTCACGCTACATGATTACCTCATGAATCGTTTACATTCTGTAAAAAAAAAAAAAAAAAAAAAATTATAGAAAACTAGCATAGTCTGCATGGGTGAAATCTTCCTCGTATAATTGGAGCTGTGCATCAATACCTGTAATTACTCTCACAATGCTGCTTTTAACTCTTAGCCCTGCAGATAGCAGGAACCATTTTTGAGTCCTTTCAAGCTTTTGTTTGCACACTCTTGGATTGGTAACGAAATACAGACAGAAATGTGCGGCGTTTCAGGATTATGTTGCAACGACTGTAATATTTATTTATTTATTATTTCCCTGTGAAGTTGTGACATCTGAACTTATAGTCACATTATGTAAAAGTGAATCTAAAGGCGCAATGTTCACAATGAGTGGGTTATGCTTAGAGGACCCTTCCCCCTAAAGGTCTAGGGAAATGAACACATCAAGCTCTCTCCATGCTAACTTACAGTATATTTGACATGTGGAGCTGCAGGCTAACCATCAGGAATGGAAGGGGCAGCTCTCAGAAGCACTTTGTTTCTCCACAGCCCTTGTATCAATACATAAAATGTGGCAATACTTTCAGGCTTCATGTTTATGCATGACTGGGCCTTAGCTAAGGCCTTTTTTTATGGTGAGAAAAGCTTGCTGTTCAAGTGTCCGTAAATAGACTCTTGGCTGTCCTGTGTGGGAGGACTTATGGAAGTTGGTGAACCCAAAAAGAATGTCGAGCTAAACGAAATGTCTTGCCAGTACACCTGAATCACATTAAACCCATTATCTTTGGTCATCCACTCAGCCTGTATCAATTTTTCATAGCTGTTACATCAGCGGATAGTCTGGCAATGGATCTGCCATTTATTGTGAAATACAGGAGCTTATTGAGAATCACTGTCTTCAACGTTAGGATTATGTGAGGTGGAAGATTATGGAAATCTCTTGGATAATATCTGGAGGATTATACATTCATTTTCAGCGTAGCAGAACTTTACTGGCTGCTAAATTTATTTTTTGTGCCCAGTGGAAATTTGTAAAGTGCTCCAATGGCACTTTAAGAATCAAACACAGGTTCCCTCCCAATTTAAAGAAGCCCAACCATGACTCTTTTTTTAAAGCTGCACTAATCAGTTTTTTAATTTTTAAAAATAGTGTGAAGGTGTTCACATGCCAACTCAGCAGTTCCCCTCAGAACTATGGAGCGTCTTTCAGCTCATTGTTTTGGTTTTCCTTCCCACAAACTTCACACTTGCCAACACGCAACTGTTTTCAGCAAAAAACCTCTGATAAACCCACTTTACATTACCTTCCCGGTACCAAATGACAGACAGACAATGTTAGCGCCTAGCTGGTGAACATAGTGGAGCATTTAGTAGCCAAAGAGGAAGATATTTTTCTCATGTCATGCTCCGGCCTACAGGGGAAACTTGGCATAGCATGAAAAATGAGACCCCCCTCTTCTCAGACCCCAAGAACCACCAAGAGATTTCAACCCTCAAAGTATTTATTTATTTAAAAAGATAAAAAAAATTGTGTTTATTGAACCAACTTCAAAGCATGTCACAGAGAATACAGATACTAACTGTAAATAAGAAGTCTGACAGTTTTCTGATACGTTAAACTGTTTCAACCCTAAGACAAAATGAGAAACAGACAGCACAAATACACACACTCATCACCCCGGATTCACCCTCCTGCGCACATGTCCTAGGGGGTACAGAATACACTTCCTTGAGTGACAGATGAAGAAAAAAGAACCAAAGTAATGGAAAAATACAAACTAAACGCAAGGGGGACAGAGAAAGCTATTGTTTAAAGTAAGTGTCAATGGAAGGTATAGTTAATATAGGGGTGAAAGGGGTCCCAGGTTCTGTGAAATCATTTCACAGATCTTCTGACTGTGTGCTTGGTTTTTTTCTAAGTGGAGAAAAGACATTAAATCTTTTAACCAAGAAGTTGTGCCAGGGGGGTTAGGGCTTTTCCAATGTAACAATATACTACGTTTGGCTATGAGGGTAGCGAACGTGACAAGTTCAGCTTGGTATTTGGTAAACCTGCCTTCAACGGGAGACACACCAAAGACAGAAGTATGAACTACAGAAAGGGTGTCAAAGAAAGACGTCCAAAAAGAGTCAAGCTTTGGACAAGAGAAAAAATGTGTGTGTGTGGTCTCCTGGGGAGAGAGACATCATATACTCCAACAGAGTTTTCTCAGGCAGTTTAGGAGAAGATGTGACACGAGTTCTTGCAAAGTTATGCACTTGCATCTGAAAAGACCATGGTTTGGTACATCAAATCTGGTGACAAGGTTTTCGAAACTTCCAAACGTTCTCATCAAAGTAGAGGTCACAAAAAAAGGCCAGGCCTTTCTTCTTCCATTGTGTAAAAGCTGGATCTAGAGTAGAGCGTAATAGCTGATTGTTTCAAATACGGGTGAGGACGGAAGGAAATCTTAAGCCAAAATGTTGTCTTAACTGTTGCCAGATTTTTTAATGAGAACAGGGTTAATAGTGTATTGGGAGGGCAGTAATGAGAGGGGAGAATAAAGTAATGCAGAAAAAAGAGAATGAAATGCAGGAGTTGGCTTCTATAATGCACCATTTTTTAAGCTTTTGTGTCAGAGTTTTAGATTTGGCAACAGGAAAAGGACCCAAACGCAGACTGCTCTGATGATGATGATGAGAGGAATGTTTATTCAAGTGTTACCGGCAGGGAGATAAAGCAGATAAAGAAATGTAGGTAGGCATAAATCCAAAAACAGACAGGCAGACATAACCAACACATCTACGATGAAGACGACGACGAACTGACAAAGAACAAAGGAAAAAACTCAACTTAAATACACTCAGGCAGGGGAGACAACTAGACACAGGTGAACCAAATCAACACATCAGGGAACTCAAGGGCAGGAAGCAAACTGATAGACACATGAGGGAATAGACCAATTACAAAATAAAACAGGAACTAACCGAACCTAAACCCAAAACAGACATTTTCAAAACAAAAACCATGACATTTGGGAGGTTGGTGGCCCAATAATACAGCAGCATGTTGGGTAAGGCAAAGCCTCCATCCAGTTTGGGCCTCTGTAGAGTTGCTTTTTGGATTCTAGGGAGCTTACCAGCCCAAATGTAAGATAATATAGTGGCGTTAAGTGAGTTAAAAAAAGATTTGGAGAAAAAGACGAAGAGTCTGAAAAAGAAATAGGATTCGAGGTAGCATGTTAATGTTAATTGTTTTGATTCGACCCAAATGTGCCATCTCTGAAGGTCCAGAATAATGTTCTCAGTCAATTTTGTGAAGTTATACTTGTGAGGAGAGCTAATAGAATTTGAGATGTTGACACCTAAATATCGAAAGCCACTAGGGGATAGGTGAAATGGTAGTGCACCTGGAAAAATTAATTTGGCCAACTGGTTGACAGGAAAACAAATGCTTTTTGCAATATTTAGTTTGTAACCTGAAAATACTCTGCAGGTCTTAAACAGATTCACTGTTCCGTCATCACAGTTTACTGGGTCTTATAAATAATAATAAACTATTTATATAGCACCTTTCATAACATGGAATGTAGCTCAAAGTGCTTCACAAGGTAAACAAATGAACACAAGAAACACAAGTATCATATTACTAATAAAACACATTAATAATGTAAAAACAAGCTTAAGATATAAGATATAGAAGTTGCTTCCAAACCTTTGGAGGATAACAACAAAAAGTTGCTTCACCACATTTTTTGTAGGTCATGTTTGGTACATTTAGTAAATGAGCGCTTAATGACCTAAGGGAACGATTTGGAACATGCTCAGATAAGTAGAGATGTACGAAGGTGCTAAACCATTTAGGGCCTTTAAAACAGTAAAATAAATTTAAATTTAATTCTCAAAATTATAGTTTGCCAGTGTAACAACGTAACAATGAAAAGTCACTCCGAGTGGCAGCATATACAGACAAAACTGTAACAGACCAAGAATTGAACTCTGTGGGATGTCAAAGAGTATGTCATGTTTGCCTGAAATATAGTCACCGAGGCCAACAAAGCTCTAAATTGGTTTAATACTTACCTCACTGGCAGATGATTCTGTTTCTGAAAGGCAAAATCAACAGTGTTGTAATCAAGACCACCCAAACCATTGACCAAGTCATGACCAAGACCAGATTGTTTCGAGACTGAGACAAGACCAACACCAAGGCAGACTAGATCGAGTCAAGACCAAGACCAAGCAAAAACGTTACTAGGAACAACAATTTTTCACCACATGCTCTGTCCCGTCAATCTCTCAATATAAGTTAACTAAATTAGGTAGCTTGTGCGCCTAGCTAGGTGGCAAATAGCTGGCAAGCAACTGAAACTAGCGCCCTGAAACATACAGTATATACGTACCGTAAAACTTCAATTAATAGATAGGGCTTTTATTTGCTTCAATCACTGATCTCAACCTGCCTGTACAGTATTTGGGACAGGTCTTTAATTCCTTTTGCACAAACTCAGCAAAGATGGGAAATACTATCAAATTGTTTATTTAAACCAGTATGAATATTACTTGTATACAAATTAGACTTGTTTTACGCAGATTACCTTGTTCTACTGTCTCCTACTGAACAAGGACTACAGCAACAGCTGGACATAGTAGAAAAGTACTGTCAGAACTGGGCCCTGGAAGCAAATATGAAGGAAACTAATGTCATGATTGTTTTAAAATGCTCCAGATGATAGGAGAACAAATACCAGTTAACCATAAGTATGAGTTATACCTACCCTGTTATGACCATAACAGCATCAGGGAGTTTCAACATGGAAGTGAATGCACTAAAAGAAAAAGCTGGAAGAGCTCAAATTTCCAAATTCCAATCAAAATTTGGAATTAATTTACACAAGAAATTAGAAGTCCATACATAAGTCTGTTTTCTCCTCCCTCAGAAGGGGCAGCAGGTTTCACAGGGCTGCAGTTTTAATATTTGATAGTGTCATCCAGCCCATTGCGCTCTATGGTAGCAAAGTATGGGAACCACTCAGCCATCAAAGCTAACAGAATCTTTCCATGCAGAATTCTGCAGATACATTTTACACCAAATGCATGTAGAGAAGAATTAGGCAGATACTCAGTGATAATAAACATTCAAAAGAGATCGCCTAAATGTTTTAATCACCTCAAATCCAGCCCTCTAGACACCCTCCATTCCAAAGCCCTCCAATCCCAAGAGCTGAGCCCAGAAAAAAGCCCCATATGGTACAAGATTCAAGGTAATTTATTTATCATTACAACAACACAAGGTTGTACAACTAAATTAAGTTAGTAGTCCTTCATGCTACACACATACAATAATATATATCCTATTTACATATCTACACCCAGAAAATAATTCAGTGCATTATTTGAATTTGCATCCGGGGAATGCAAGACAGCAGCAACAAGATAGTGAAGATAATATGGTTATTATCTTTACATAAAATGTTCGACATCTGGAAACGGTGTCCAACCACTTTGCCTGCGCTTGAGCACCAAGCACCATTGATGTAAACATTGATGCTAACTTCAGCTTGCAACTCCCTTTGAGTGGTGTTGGTGGAGCAGGTTTCTACAAAGATGTGGGCAAAACAGTCTCTTACTTTCTGTTGCTTGGCCATCCTGAGTCCGATTTTGTCCAGACCAGGCATTAGCCAGTAGCAGCCTTAAGTCCAGACTGGGCCAGCTTGGCTCATATTCCTCCCACAGCAAGTCCGGTTTATCTGGCTGGGTGGATTGTCTCAAGGTCTGCTGCTCTTTAATCCAAAAACCCGGCTTCCTTTTCTGATGAATAGGTAACACGTGTTTTATGCAATACACCGGGGGGAAAAAATCCGTTAACAGATAAAAACATAAATGTAGCGGAGTTTGAAGGAGCCAGCCTACAGGCTGCAGCATCTGCATGCGCAGCCAAAATCTTTTGATTCAGTCGTTTTGAAAAAATTTGGCTCAGCCCTGCAGATCAAATCCACTCAGACATCATCCAATGATGTTTCAGCAATAAAGATGAAAAAAAAAAACCCATTTAACAAAAAAATGTAGCAGGTTTGAAAGGAGCTACCAGCCGCTGCATCTACATGTGCAGCCGTTGCCATAGCAAAAAATGTCAGACTAACTGCCCCCTCTCAGACACACTGACCAGTCTGCTTTCCAAACACCAATCAGAGTAAACCATATTATAACACACTATAAAGAAACCTATTTGAAACCTGAAGAAACTAAAAGCCAAGGTAGATATTAGATGTTATCTGGCCCTAAAAAGAGATTTTGAATTGGCAGACTATCTCTCGCCTGTCAGAATTAAAAATACTCCTAGGAGGAGGACACAGGCCATATCTTGCCGCCCAATATGTATCAACGGTAGATTGTATAAAACATGGATGTAGATAAAACATGGATGTAGTCTCCATGACATCACCCATTTTGTTTCTGAAGAGCCGTTGTGATGCTCAAAGTGGGCCGTCGCCATCTTGGCAGTGCCTGACTCCAGCTAATCCAAAAAAGGGCAGAGCGGTGGAGCGGAGGCAGGCCGGATGAAGCCTGGCCGATAAACTACCTAGGGGCTAGGCACCTGCGAGGGCACCCCCATGTCACTCAAACCGACCATGCCATAAAATATGCCTACATTTACGCCTTAATGTAATTTAAACAGGTGAGTTATAAAAAATCCCCCCCGCCCTCGCAGTTGTCATTAAGGGGGAAATTAGCTATAGAGACCAACACCGTTTTTTTGTACCAGGCTGTAAACATGTTTACTTCTGATGAGAAGTTGGGCATTTTAACATGGCGCTTTGTAGGGATTGACTTTTGGAGCCCGCCTCAAGTGGCCATTCGATGAACGGCGGCGTTTGGCACTTCGGGGTTGGCTTCATTTTTCAGCCCCGGAACGTTCCGCTTGGTATCATGCCCAAAACCTAAATACCTAGATACACACAGTCGTTAAAAAATATATTTTTTGCATTGTTAATATGGTTTTTACTTATTTGTATTTTTTAACTGCAATGCTACAATTTGTATTATTATTACCTTATTATCTTACTTATCTGTATATATATTAATAGCACGTCTCTTCTGTTTCTTCTGCCGGCCCTTATGTCAGCATTGGCCTTGCAAGGGGTGATTTAAAACAGGAGATGGCGTGTTGAGCCATTTTCCACCCATGAAATGCATATTTTCATAAATTTGTTACAAATGTCAATATTCACACGAGCACTGATGTGTTTCATCACAGTAGCCATTTAACTTAGTTTACAGCTCACAGAGCACATTCAAGTGTGGAGTACCTCTTTAATACAGGTTTAAAGAAGCCTAACACGTTTTAAACGGCTGCTCTAATCAATATCTCTTGTTCATGTTAACAGTGTATCAAAAGACTGTTTCATAGTGATAAACTAAGCTTGACTGAGCTATTTAGCCTCTTTTAGCTCATTGTTTTGGTTTATCGGCCCACAAACGTCGCTATCCACCCTATTTCCAGCAGCAGCTGTAGCACTGATTTCAGTATTTTTCAAAACACCTACAAGGCCAAGCTCGATCATGCATTGTTTGACTAAGCCTTCCTCTACAAGATTTTCTTATCCTTAAACTTTAAACTAAAGGAGATCAAGCATTTACAGATTACGGTCCTGAACTCCATCCTAATCCACAATGATAAGGATTGAGAAGCCAGAGGGAGACAGTTTTTGAAGAGGTCAGTCTCCTTAAATAAGAAACAGGGCTGCCTCTACACTGGGAAACGCTGCGCTGCGGAGAGGAGGAAGACCTTGAGCGGACCAAACTGAAGCGCTCCTCTGTGTGTGCAGACTGTCCTGAATAAGCTGACTGCTGAGAAGCGAAAAAACAGAAAAAGATAAGAGAGGCTGAAGTGAGTCACCGACTTAGTCTTTGACAAGGTCATGTTGAAGTCCAACACCTTTGGTTACCTCTATGCTGTATATCTTGCTATATTCACATGTGTAATTGAAGAGTTTGAGTTAAAGGTTGACAACTAGCATTCCAATTGAAAATAAAAGGCCTATGACAAATATTATAAACAATATAAACAAAACATTTAACTGCATTGGAAAACATTAAAGGAATACTACACCAAAACCTGTGTAGCTCTGAAAGGTTCAGCTTGCTCCCTCGTGAAAGACAGCAGGTGTAGTTAGCTTGGTTACACAGTTGCAATGGATTCCAACTGCGTGCTGTTGAATTGCTTCATCACTAATTTAATATTATTTCAAAATTTTTATCATTGATCTGTTTCCCCCTGTAGACAGTACTTAAAATGTAGGCGGGATTGTTACCGGGCCTTTTGGGCTAACCCCCTTTCACTTTTCCAGCAGTTGGGAAACGACGGATGAGACTTGTCTTGGTCTTGGATTTAATCCATTGGCAATTCTCAATTAAAATTGACAATCGGCCCAAGCCTATGTTGGGACTGTGGATGCTTTTAAAACCTGTGAACTGGAGTCGCTGTGACCTCGTATCTTAGCAATTAAAGCCCCTATGTGTAGAATTTTCATGTGATTATAGCATCTTTCAAGTGATTGTGATGGCAAAAGTTCTCGTTTGTAGAAAAGTTAAGACAATCCAATGAAAAGTTGGCACAGTATTTGTGTTGCTTTTGGCCCTTTATTGTCCAAATCCCAAGGTCGGTGAGAGTTTAATTCCTACGCATGGGGGCGTAAGTCGAAATTAGAATGAATTTTTGCTAATAAATAAATAAATATGTTCTTGGTGTTCATTTTGACACATACTTGGCCAATCACACATACAAGGAATTTGATTCCTGTTTTAAGCTCACAATGTGCTTACGCAAAGTTCCGGCTGTGGCTTAGAGGTCGAGCGGGTCGCCCACTACTTGGAATATCGGCGGCGTGATCCCGCATCCCACATGTCGAAGTGTCCTCGGGCAAGATGCTGAACCTCAAATTGCTCCCGTTATGATTAGTTTCTTTCTGACGAGCAGTTGGCACCTTGCATGCTAGCCTCTGCCATCAGTGTATGAATACGTGAGAATCGGGTAAATGTGACATGGAGTGTAAAGTGAAGGCCTCCACAGTGTACACAGTGCTGTTAAGTATGGTGATGGGGGGCAGTGTTGGGGGGGCTCCTCCTGACCTGACGTCCACTGTCATCTCCACAGTTTTGAGCGCATTCACGACCGCACCGGAGGTCTAGCTGTTCATCCTGCAGCTGATGATGTTCTGCAGGCCTCTCCGCACTGGCGGTCAGTGCGTTTCTGGCTTCAGCACGTGCATGGTTCTGTCCCCACTTCTGGCCTCCTCCTTGGCCCGATGAAGCTGCCCGAGTTTAGCTGTAAAACAGGGTTTGTGGTTGTTGTAAGTGCAGAAAGTTTTAGTCGGCACACACGATCCACAAAAAAAAGCTGATACAAGATGTCCCACTATCAGCGAGTTCATCTAGTTTTATAGCTGCAGCCTCAAAAAAAGTCCAATCAGTGCAGCTGTAATTCCAGCTTTCCCTCGTTGGTCCATGTCCTCACAGTCCTGACCACAGGCTTAGCAGATTTTAGTGTCTGCCAGTATGTCGGGAGAACATGAACCAGACAGTGATCAGAGAGTCCCAAAGCTGCACAAAGCGACCGGCGTCCTTTTAATATGGTGTAGCAATGGTGTGTTTTTATCCCTGGTGGGACACTTAATGTGCTGGCGGTATTTTGGCAGTTTGTGGCTGATGCTTGCTCTGTTAAAGTCCCCAAGAACAGCGAGCAGGGAGTCTGGCTGTTTGAGCTCCGTGGAAGTTATCTGTTCAGCCAGGGGTTGCAATGCCTCACTAACACAGAGTTGGGATGTAAACACTGACCAGAATAAAGGGGGGGCGAAAACTCCCGCGGCCAAAGGAAACAGTTTACAGTGAATGAAAAAAGTGAGGAGCGCGTGGTTTCTTGAACACCGTGACACCTGCACACCAACCTTCGTTTATGTAGAAACACATTCCGCTTCCCCTCAAATCCCGTAGAGAGCTGCTTGCTCCTCCAACTAAAAGCTGAAAGGTTGAGTGAAAAGCGGTGAAAACGTTTGACAAGGGAATTGTCGAAATGTTCAAAAGTTTGTCCCCGGTGAATGTAATCAGAAAGAGTGAGCTGAAAACTGAACAAATAAAGCAAACCACTAAAAGTACCAGAGAGCGCACACACACAGAGGCTGCAATTCGAGGTGCCGTCTAGCCTTTTGCTAGAATTTTTTTGCAGTGTTGGGAAAACAGGGGCGAAAGTAAATTGGAAGGAAAGTAACAAAATAGGGCTGTAATTGGGCCTTAAAAGTTAGGCCCGACAACGACCGAGCCCGACAGAATTCGGCCTACATTTTGACTGACGGCTTTTTTAAAAGCCCGAACTCGTTTACAGCCTGACATTATTCAAATGTGCGCACGCTTTCGTCTTCTTCTTCTTTCATTTTACCTGCGGGCTTCAAGCCAACTTTAAAGGTGTATGCCTAGAAATTATATTCTAGATATTATACTGGTCTGTGCGCCGCTTTGCCGGTGCAACCAAAACGTAATCGCCAGAGGCCGGCCTCGGTTTCACCTCCTCAGCATCCATTTTCACGCTAATCGAAACGTCTGATGGGTTCGGGCAAAGATCTTCAGCTCTATAACCAAAGCGATTTTCTCAGAGCCCTGACTACATTTGCATTTGACGCTATGACAGCACGTTCAACCTGTGACAGAGCTGCCACATGTCACGTGATGTCATCGTCCTTTCCCGCGGTCAGGTCCGGAAAGTGGTTTGCGAGTAAATTACTGAAGCAGTACTTTTTTTCCTAATTACAAGATGTGTTTCTCGTTTCTTCACAGTAATGATTAATCATACAGTGCTGTAACACATTCTGAAGTTTGCCTTGTCAGAGTTTTTCAGTATAAAAGTAAATCAGGTTGAAATGTCAGGAGTTCCCGTTGCGACAAAAGTACCTTTGTGTGTTGCAGCATTTATTAAAACATGCTTATGTCATATTTAATGGAATGACAAAAATGAATCTGAACCCTCCAAGTTTATACTGTCAGGTTCTTTTTGAAACATTTGATGAAACTGAATTTTAAAATGAAAATGTAATTTAATAGTTTTTTGCAAAGCTAAAGGAATATGTTTGTCAGATATATTTAATAAAAACAAGAGTAACACAAAAAAATCTAGCTTGTATCTTTGTGGTACTTTTGACCCACCTGTATGTTACTTTCGTCACAACTGATGGGGTTGAAAGTAACAATGTCCAACTTGAAATTACACTGAAGTCGTTCTACATTTGTACAAAATGGTACATGGTATTGATGGGCCACACTTGTGAGTTATTGACCCAAGCAAAAATATATCTCTGTCTAAAACAATATCTATTAAAATTAAGTTTTTCTGAAAAATGGTACCTTCGCCCCTGCTCTCCCCTATATCAGGGTTCTCATGGCTTTTTTGGTACAGACTGACTGACAGTATCTGTATCAGTGTCTGTGTGGGTCGGAACTAAAAGTTACTTCTTATTTCATTTCAGTGTTCACTGCTGTTGGCAAACTAGGCTACCTAGCTTCTTCTTTTTGAGTGGAATACAAACCCAACAGTAGTGTAATTGGATTGGTGCATAATCTGTGTGGGTCGACACACAAAATAGTTTGGTACACTTCAGTTTTTATTTATATAGCCCAATATCACAAATCACAAATTGCCTCAAGGGCCTGTACAGCATATAATACCCTCTATCCTTACACCCTCGAATTGTTGGTAACTGTTGTATAATGGCATGAAAGGGTGAGTTTTTCCGTCGTGATGGCACTTCCGTGATGCTTACTTGTTTAATTGTGTAATATTTCTTGGGAATCATGGGAAATGCCCGCTCAGAGGCTCGCTGTTAGCACAATAGCAGTTGTGCCATTATAGGTTATTTTTTCTCACACAAAAAGTGACGAGAAGTTAAGCTGGTTAGTAAAATCCCAGATAGCAGTTGACTCTGGGATGGATTGTCCTTCAAACTGGCAGACCCACGTTAGAGTCTCACCCATTTTACTGCCCCATTCCAGGCACCCAGGGTGTGGGCGGTGTCATATAGGACCTCACAGTCGGTCGGTAGAGTTAAAATTTGTCTGGGACGGATTTGTGGGAACAAGCGCGAATGTTTGTTTTTTTCTTGTTGGATGTGACCAGTTCAAGACTTGATTTGCTAACGTTAGCTTGCTAAGGCCATCAACAGGGCATTTGCTAGTTTGATAGTCTGCGTGAAGTTACAGCATGAAAAAAGCTTACGCTATTATAACAAATCTCTATGAGAGTAACAGTTAGCATATAACGCTGTTCTAAATTTTGTTAAAGGTCTAGTTACAATGAATGTTAACCGCATTGTGTTCATTTTTCAGAGGTTTTACATTTTCATTTTAACCAAACAGCTGAGAGTCATTCTGCTTCCAGAGAACATTTTCCTCCAAGAAATGTTTGTTGAACTTAAAGTCAGCCTGCTCTTTACCCACCTCAAACTAGAATCATTTTACTTACCACCAAACCCTGAAATTACCTGTAACCTAAGCCTAATAATACTGCTTTTCACTGTTACCCCTCAGATAACACGCACAATTGGCCCTGTGATTTCTCTTCTTGCGGGCACATTTGGACCACACATACACACTGCTAAATCATACTGCAGACATGCCCAAGCTCACACACTCCCACATACAGTACAGCAGAGTATGTGGGAGGCAGAGGAGTTTGACTCCACACTCACGCGCAGTTCAGGGGGGATCTCAAAGGGAGTGTGAAGAGTTCATTTGGATTTATTAAAAAGGCGAAAAAAAAATCTAGTGTGAAGAATAAAGGGATGTGGTCCCTGCTGGGACCTGTGTCTTCTACTTCATTTGCATTAAGGTCTGCACATCAAAAGTCATGGATGCCCTCTTTCAGATATTCAAATGCGGCTTGATAAAAGCTCCATCGCTACTTCTATCAAAGGCAGGTGGAGGCAGGGAGAGAGCCAGAAAGCTTTTTTTTTCCCCCACTGGTCAGCTTGACTGTTCTCCTGCCTGCAGGCCTGACACACTGTCATTCTATAGGGCATCCCTCCCTAATCTCCCAGGAGGATGCCACGCTGACAAGCAATAGCTGAAGTGAGCATGACAGTGGGCGTGTTGAGGAAGATGTCTCTCCATAAAAGAGGCGCTGCTTTGCCCGCACTGTGGAGGAATTCTGCTGCTGTGGCACTTCTGCCGGTACGAGAAGACCGCAGGAACAGACCAAGTGGCTTGCTGGTTTCCAATACCGTACACAACATGGTGTTTCTCTGCCGCAGCTAGCGTGTCGACATAATTAGAACATATTCAGGAAAATGACTGACGTTGTTTGACTACCACATGGGGCATGAAACATAATCCTGCTTGCTCTGTTTACCGGTTTACTTGTGCATATTTGTGGTGTGAGTGTTTGTACAATTAAATGAAAAAAGTGTGCGCGCCAGGTGCTCCTCTGTGTGGGTGTGGATTCTCTTAGCCCTCACATATGCTCAAAGTAAAGCGCAATAAATCAAATTAAAAAGTAATACTTCGGCTGTGTTTGTAGGCAAAGCAATCTCTCGCATGTATCATTACCGCAGATTGCCCATTCATCATGCACTGTTGTAGGTTGAACAGTATTGTCAAATCGACAAATATCAGGTAAGGAGTGAAGTTAGACTGAAGCACATATATTTAGAAAAATAGATGGGCCTTGGATGACTCTCCAGAATCTGATTACAGTCTGAATGGCTATTTGGTCATTAATCATGCTGATTAATCAACTGAAATTAAATTTAAAGAGAGAGCTGTATTCTTTGATTGGATGCTAACTCATTTCCCTCATTGCTGGGAATGTAAATGGTAAATTCATCGCTAATTGTTTCTCATTTGTTTCCGTATCTCACAGGCTTTGACTTTAAATGTCATGAAGTTAAATTAATTTTTCCTTACATCACAGGGAAAAATATACTCCAATATGCAACAACTTCTGTGGTTGTTTTGGCTTAGTAGGCCAGTGATCATTCCCTTGTAAAAGCAGTCTTTGAAAATCTAAAAACTGTCCCTCAGGCATACAGGTCCACCGAAGGATTGTACCTTTAAGGATTTTAAGGGTGCCTTAAGTGAGTTTACCTAAATTACAAAAAACATATTTTCTCGCTGACATTGTACCTAGCCATACAATGTGGCCGTAGTGATTATGACGGGAGCAAGAAAGGAAGTCAGGTGAAGCTATTGTCCAACACCAAAGTCCACGCAGGCAGGAGGTTGGGGTTGACGGGTGGGTCAGCGAAACATTTGACTTTAGCACCAGAGACCACAGTTCATTTCCTGTTTCCAGCCGCAAGTCAACGTTGTTTTTAAAAAAGAAAAGGGAAAAAAAAGGAAGCATGACCACAGTCGTTCCCTTACCTCAACCACGTGTTTATTACCGTAACCATGACGATGAGGGTCCCCCAACCTTAGCAAAGTAGTCATTGTAACCCAAACCAGCCCGCTCCCATTCCCTTCCCAGGGCGTCAAACACCGACCTTTTGTCATGCCCCTCGGCGTGAAGGAATGCTCATGTTACAGGCAAACAGTGCAATTTCCCCCACTACGTCAAGCCTCCGTAATGTCCTGAATGTGTGCGGTTTTAGTTTAGTTATGATGCCCTTGTTTAATGTATGAAGCGTTTGCTATGTTACGGAAAACCTATTGACTTGTGTTCTTGTCTGTGTGTTTTGCGTGCGATTGCTGTTTTCTCCAGAGGGACGTAAATGGAGCCTTTTTACCCTTGTAGTTGGTTAGACTCCCTGCCTGTTAGTTCAAAAACTGCAAAACATGCAAGACATGTGAGATGATTTACTAGGTTCTATAAAATGGCAGACAGTTTAATTAACATTGTTGAATGTATTGATAGGACTTATTTAGATAGTATGGTGTTTGACAATGCATTCATGAGTTTGGGTCCCCAAAGTACAATGAATTTAAAATTGGGTCCCAGGTTAAAAAGGTTATGCCTGGTTTGAATTAAACAGCAGCGGGCCTTGAGACGATCCACCCAGCCGGATCAACCGGACCAGACAGCCACGGCGGGTGCTGCGTGATCGCCCCAGGAGGAAGGGATGGGAGCCAAGCTGGCCCAGTTTGGACTTAAAGCCGCTGGAAACCCAAACCCACAATGGCCTTCCAACTATGTAATTTGTGGTCTTATGTACCTAAGAGTAAGCATCTAAAAAGTACTAGGAATTAGTTTCAATCCAAAATAGAAATATTGTCATTTCAGTTTTTGTAAACTTTCCTGATATTCGGTTTGAATTGGGTGTGGTTATGCTCTGATATTTACTACGAAAATTACACCAACTAATCATAAATACCCCACATCAGTCAAAACCCCTCTCGGCTCCCGCTCAATCTGTCTCTTTAAGTCTGAGCCAACTCATCTCCAATTAGCCTTTTGCAATAACCTAGCTAACCATATCTCGCCTATATTTGATTGATCTATCTAGCTATGTCTTCCTCCCAGCTCTTGCCCCCAATCACCGTCGCTTGTGCTGTCCCTGGGTGCACATCCACTGGTGACAACGTGTCATGCTTTTATTTTTGCAACTGCAGTGGACTCCGCTCGTGGAGGAGGACCGCCCTCACGGGGGTTCAAACCTGCACCTGAGAATTTGCACCTGAGAATGGTCACGGGCAGCCATTCGGCTATTTACATAGACATAGGCGAGGCCAGGGAGCTGTCAGTCACACCGAGGGAGATGTCAGTCAAAATGTGATCTGCCACGCCTACCCAGTCTTGAGAAATTGTCTATACAGCAATAGTTTCTAATAGTTATAAACATTTCTTTTCACTCAGATCTTGGTGGTTGCTTAATGAGACGCTCAGCTTTGATATCATATGCATTTATTACTATTTCGAGCCAAATGTCCAGTGGCTTGATGGCTTGTTGGACACTGTTTCCAGATGTCGAACATTTTATGTGAAGATAACAACCATATTATCTTCACTATCTTGTTAGCAACTGTGTTGCATCTCCCCAGACACAATTTTAAAAAATCCATGTAAATAACTGTAGGGTATATATATATATACATATATATTACATTGCATGTGTGTAGCATGAAGGGACTACTAACTTAATTCCGTTGTACAACCTCGTGTTGTATAATGATAAATAAATGACCTTGTACTAAGGGGGCTAAAATGTTGTTTTTATTCAGTTTGTCCTGGTTTTTGAAATATCATATAGTAAGGGCAATTACCATACTCAAGTCAAAACATGGATTTGATTTTCAAAATAAGTGAGCTATGCGTCCCGCAGTTGGAATCTTATGATCAACTTTGATCAGTCACAGTATTTTCTTTACCATCAGGGAGTGTTTTAGTTCATGTGTTTTTGCTTAGCGGAATGGGGTTCCAAATGCAAAATTTAACATATTGGTTTAATGTCTCAGGCCTTGCAGATAAAAAAAAAAAAGAGAGACCTGTTAAGAGCTGTGTTCACCTCGGGCCCAGTGCGCTGCACCTAAATGTCTGTCTGTATTTCCCTAGTGTTTCCAGTTATTTGACGCCCTGAGTCTCTTGTCCTTCCCCTGTTTGTCTCTATCTCTCTCCGCTCAGTCTGAACACCTGCCTCCCATCAGCTCATCTCCTGCAGTGTATCTACTTCACCCACTCATCGCCAGATGGTTGTTTCATCCTCCGCGGTAGTACTACTCTTTGCTAAAGCAGACCTTTTGTCTGTTTCTGCGCCTTGTCTGTCTGCAATCTGCTAACCTGTGTTGTTGTGCATTCGGATCACTGTTTGCCTACCTACCTACCTACCTACATACCTACCTACCTACCTACCTACCACGTCCCTCCACCATTCCATCTCCACCACCATCACCTCAACTTCCTCCCTGCCTAATCTGGACCCCAAATCCCGGCCTTTCATCTATAATTTCTTTCCCGTTATCTAATAAACCCTTTTATTTTCAAACTCCTTGTCTTGGTCCTGCATTTGAGACCAGCCTTTTAGTAACCCGCGAAATTAAAGGTATGCACCATGAGCAGGGGGGCAAGTTATGTAAGTTTAATTGAGGTAATATAGTATTGATTTCTGTACCCTTTTTCCTCTTTTTTTCATTACAGCAGCTTGGCTTCAGGCGTTCGAGTGCCTGACCAGCCAGGAACACTCACAGGTTTTAATGCACCAGGAGCTGTGTATCATCGCTAATGACCAAGCTAATTATCTGCACGATAAACACTATCTGGTCATTTTTCACCGTGTACAAACCTAACGGACATTGACTTAGCCTGCTATTGATATCTGAAGGTGTTAAGGGGGCAGTCTGGGATAAAACGCTCAAACACTAAAGGACTATCCAGAAAGTGATTTTCTGTTAACACATTTTATTGCATATAACAACATTGTCTCTGCTCAGTGGATTTGGACCAACCTGTCCTGAATCAAGTTTTAAGAGATTGCTCTCCCTCTTTCGTGTGTGTGTGAGCAAAATTAACAAGGCTTTAATTTATGCCTATGATATCATAGGAAATAATTGACCTTCAGTGTAAAATGAGAAGTGCTGGGAGCAGCCATTCATCAAATCCATGTGAAGGACATTTTCCCCCAAGTGTCTTTAGTCGGGGGGTGGGGGGGAGTCTGTGGTTTAATTGACCTCTTCAATTGATATTTGATAGAGAAAATGAGTCTCTGCTAAAGTTATGGCTAAAACTTAATTAGTTTAAAATCAAATAGAAGACCACAGTAACATATAGTTATGGTCTTTTGTCAAGTGTACACATATTTGTAAAAATAAATCAACTCTACTTGTAAAGCACCTTTCTAGTCTTCTGACTACTCAAAGTGTTTTCACACTACATATCACATTCACCCTATTCACACACATTCATACACTGATGGCAGGAGCTAACTGCCCATCAGTACAGTAATCTAACGACTCACACACTGAAGGCACAGCCCTCGGGAGCAATTTGGGGTTCAGTATCTTGCTCAAGGACACTTTGACACGTGGGCTGGGGGAAGCCGGGATCGAACCCCCGACCTTCCGATTTGTCGACGACGTCCACCCGCTCTGGCTCCAAGCCACACCCGCCCAATCAAAAAACAAACAATGTACATACAGTCATACAGTACAGTATGGACAGTTCTCGTGCTTTTAAAAAAAATCTCAAAATCTTTAAGAACATTTCGGGTAAGAGTTCATAGATGGTTGAACCTTTAACTTTTCCGCAACATGGGACTACAGTATTTCCAAGATGTTGGAATCCAAACAAGTTGTTTGAATCTTATATGTTGAGGTCTCATGTGAGGTGCGAGAATGGCTGCAGATGGAGGGCCTGTTGAAAACACTCTGATCTAGCATCCAGTGACCTCCACTGTATTTTGTTTGCAAAATAATGCAATAATGCCATTACAGGTCATAAAGTGCAGCATTGAACAGCATCATTGTTAATGCTGCTTTATTCACATTTTCATCATGTTTGCTTATTGTGCGTCTGCTGGGTTTGATTCTCCCACAAGAGCTCGTCAATTGAAATCCGTCCAACGGGCCAACTCTCGCGATTCTCAGATTTCAGAGCCTCTTACCAGCCACTTGAATGCGGCATAGGTCAGGAGTACATATTGCAAGTGAGTCTGCACTTGAGAATCCACTACAAGTTAATTTTGACATGAATATAAAAATATACAGCATATTCATTATGATGGATGATCTAGGTCAAGTAAGTTTCAGTTCTCTAGAACGTGGTTAGTACTGTATATCACAATAAAATAAATGGATACCAGTTAAAATACACATTCAACAATCTACAACATAGTTAAGTAAAAGTAGCAATCTTGGTCTGCAAAGTAGCTGTCCAAGTACTTGTGAAATAAATTTAGTGGAGTACAAATTACAATATTTCCATCAGAAATGAGAACTGTGAGATTGAACCAAAACCATAAAGTTCTGGGCTGTGAAACCAAAAGAAATCAAGCTAAATAATGCAAAAAAACCCATCTCTTTAGAGTGGAGGGGAACTGCACAGTTGGTGATAATTCTCTGTGGGTTTGCAGCTACAAATTACGCCTTTCACATCACACATAGTCATTTGAGCCATTGTTCTGAAAATATTCATTAGTGCCGCTTTTTAGTATAGAAGTTGAATACATGAAAACTTTGAATGGGCGTAAACTTACTGTAAGTATGTTACTGCAATGTCACAAGCTGTGGATGGTGATGTTAACCTTTAAGTGTAGAAAAAAGTGATGTAGTCATGGTGGTAAATTAATCATCCCCATGTACACAGAATAATGATGATTACGTGATCATGATACATGGCATTTTAGACATAATACAGCCCTCTCTGCCATGTGTTCAGTTATGTAGCCTATGTCCATTCATGGAAACATTCAAATGCAACATCTAGCATTAGTCACAAATAAGTGTACAGCATTAGAAACTGCTGTTCGAAGTAAACAGTTTTTTGACTTACATAAATGGTAAGTCTAACAGTCATCCCTTTTCTGGAAAAATGTAAAAATATTGCATTCACATAGTAATTATCTTTTAATCAGTAAGGTTTGCCAGAGCTTTGGATAGCTACACTGATTCTCTGCCTGCATGCCCGTGGCATGGGCAGGCCTTTGAGCAGCTACAATTAGAAGCAGATTGAGATTTCTCTTTCTACATCCAAAGGGGATCGGCTGGCTCAGAGGAGCGCTGAAAACCAGAGAGCCTTGTTGGCCAACTGCAGTCGGTCTGCATGAGAAGCCATTCCACTGGGAACCCTAATCATAGCTACAAACTCAGAAATCAGGGTCAGGAAATGTGAAGAATTCAGAAGGGGGCTTGGATAGAAGGCACTGAAGTATAAATTCTGGAGATCTCTCAATCCAAGACGCCTTTTAGAGGTCTTCATCTGAGGAATGTCACAGAACTGACTAACAGTGAAGCTACCACAAAGTAAAAAAGAGATTTATGAAACTTGTTTGCATAAAAGATATTCCGATCTTACATTATGTTCTGCATTGACGCCAATTGCCTCATACCAATAATGTTGCTTTACTTAAGTGATAGTCCGTTAGGTAGATATTATACAGGAACACGTTTATTTACCCTGCATATGTTGGCCATCTACTCTTCCATTAGTTTCCTAAGTGGGCCATTGGTGTGGAATATCTTGTGATTTCGTGGAGATTCTGACATCACTTTGAAGAGCAGCTCTTCTGATCATTTTTATGGTCGAGGCTGAGCAAAGAAAGGAATGTATGTAGTGAACATCCAACTCCAGTAGGATGTCCCATGTGAAACAACAAAGAAACTAAATACTTGACACTCAAACACTGAATATTGCAAGCTCCTAAAGTATTAGTGAGACAATCGCTACATCAAGGAAAGTAAAATAATATGCAGACAGAAAATGACACCTCAGTCTACAATTTGAAGATCACGTGATAGAAGAATCTCCTATAAACCGGGCCTTGATCCTGGACCGTACTACCTGTCATGGCCCTGGATACCCATCTTCAAAGAGGTTGTCACAGAAAGGAAGATAGAGACTCAAGATTCACAAAGTCATTGAGTGGTTGACTATCTTTTTGTAGTGAAAAGGAGATGTAGAATAAACACAAATGACCCTGACTGAAAAAGGTCTCTTTCATTAAAGTCAATACAAAACATCCAAGTTTGATACTTTCGTTCCAAGACAATAATCCATTATTTAGGTTGAGTAAATGTAATAGCTACACAGCCTACTTCAAATATTTTACCAGCCTGTCCAAGAGCAGTAACTTGCCATCTGTGCCTGCCCTCGGTCCCAGCGCTCAGCACTCGACAACAAGGAGAAGCTAAAGCTACACCGATGGTTATTCGTGTTTGTCCTCGCCGTCGATCCCTTTCTTTTTGGACTGCAATTCTTCCTCTGAACGTCGAGTTTCTTTTTTATCTAGAGCACCAGGCTTTTCTTGGACGCGTCTTAGGTTTTAATACTAATTGCTGTAGTGTACTCAGTTGCTACGGTTGCTCCAGAGCCATGTAGAGAGAGAGTTGTGTCAACTCCTTTCAGTTTCAATTCAATTGGCTTTATTGGCATGAGTGCATACAATAAAATGTTGCCAAAGGATATTAACACAGACTATACAATCTCAATAACCCAAATGAACAATAAACAAATCTCAATAATTTACAAAGGGGTGAATGTAGGTCGGTACTCCGTACTCCTGCACGGTTCAGAGCGGTACGCTGTACCGGGAAGAGGGGATAACAGCTGCCTGCCAAAACCCACATACAACAATCCGTCACGATCGCATTTTCAACAAGAAAACACATCCTCCAACGTTAGGTCAACAGAAACAGTTAGTTTACTTGTTTAAAATCTGTGCTGGGGGAACCCTACTGATTACCAAAAACTGTTAGTTCCTGCTGGCTAACATCAACTTCGGCTGCAGCTGACCGTCTGATGTCGAGAGATAGGTTTTTTTGTGTGGTCATTTCTTGCAAAAATCTCTCCCAGTAAAATGACAGACAAAATAAGTTGTGATGTATCATGATGGTTCAGTGTTATTCCAACAACACGGACAGCAGGCCAAACAAGCTATGCAACTTCTATGGGTTGTAACTCTGGCATAATAACGGTGCGTGTGCCGCGTCCGCATCTTTACTTCCTAAACACACACAGTGCTTGGAGGGGTGCGTTTGATTTATTGTTCCCGTACTTTGAGGTACCACATTTTTCACGATAATAATATTCTTATAATTTAAAATATAAATTGTTAGGATTTTGATCTTTTTGTCAACGTTCATAAATTATTCTGAAACTTACATTTACATAAATGATTTGCTATACATGATGTCAAGTGTTTCTAATTTCTTTCTACACCATACAGGCCTTAAAGGTCCAGTGTGTAACATTTAGAAGGAACTATTGGCAGAAATAGAATATAATAGTTACAAGTGTGTTTTCATTAGTGTATCATCACCTGAAAGTAAGAATCGTTATGTATTCATTACCTCAGAATAAGCCCTTTAAATCTACAGAAGGATTGCGTCCCCTTCCACGGAGGCCGCAAAGAGTTTTGTGGCCACCATAGTTTCACCTACATGCATGGAAGGAGATGTCGCTACATCCTACACACTGCTTCTTTAAAAAATGTAAGGCTTGTGTTCAGGGATGCTTGAAGCTGGTGATGAAGGTTTTGGGTAGTACTCAGAACTTATATCTACTTTCACCCCTGTTTTTACAGCAATGGTGGATTGCGGCGCTCTCTACATGTAGAGCCATGGCTCTGGGTTGCTTCCCTCTTCTTGCTCTGGCAAACCAATCATTGATGGTTGGCGTAAAATTCAAAATCATTACCAGTGCGCCAGCATGGGAATGTCGCCACAGACACCAGATTTTAAAGTTCTCTATACTGCGAAATAAAGTGAGATTTAGCTGGCGGTGATAGGCTTAATCACCAGTGTGTGACCTCATTTGGCAAGGCCTTGAATGTAGCAGAAGTTCATTTATATGTAAAATTCCCACACTCTAGCTTTAACTTTTCCTCTAGCGCCATCTTTAGGTGAAGGTTATCATTTACCAATACGTTGGTTTGTGACCAATTACCTGCAAAACTAATGACATTCCCATCAGCCTCTGCTGTACTGTTTTTAGTGCTTAGTAGCAAATGTTAGCATGCTAACGAACTTACCTAACAGGGGGAACATGGTAAACATTCCATCCATCCATCCATCCATCTTCTACCACTTATCCCGGGCCAGGTCGCGGGTTCAGCAGTCTGAGCAGAGACATCCAGACTTCCCTCTGCCCAGACACTTCCTCCAGCTCTTCCGGGGGAATACCGAGCCCACAGCTCCGAGCAGCTGCGTCGATAATAGAGGTGGAGAACATGGTCCACTCGGACTCAATGTCCCCAACCTCCCTCAGGATCTGGTTGAAGCTCTGCCGGAGGTTGGAGTTGAAGATCTCTCTGACCGGAGACTCTGCCAAACGTTCCCAGCAGACCCTCACAGTACGTTTGGGTCTGCCAAGTCTGTCCAACTTCCTCCCCTGCCATCGGATCCAACTCACCACCAGGTGGTGATCAGTTAACAGCTCCTCCCCTCTCTTCACCCGAGTGTCGAAGACATACGGCTGGAGGTCAGATGAAACAACCACAAAGTTGATCATCGACCTCCAACCTAGGGTGTCCTGGTGCCACATGCACTGATGGACACCCTTATGCTTGAACATGATGTTTGTTATGGACAAACTGTGACTAGCACAGAAGTTTGTTAACAGAACACCAGTAGGGTTCAGGTCGGGGGGGCATTCCTCCCAATAACTCCCCTCCAGGTATCACTGTCGCTGCCCACGTGAGCGTTGAAGTCCCCCAGTAGAACAACGGAGTCCACGGTCGGAACACTTTCCAGCACCCCTCCCAGAGACGCCAAGAAGGTTGGGTACTCTACACTGCCATTTGGCCTGTAAGCACAAATAACAGTGAGAGACCTATCCCGACCCGAAGGCGCAGGGAAACGACCCTCTTGTTCACCGGGGTGAACTCCAACACATGGCGCCTGAGCTGGGGGGCTATGAGAAAGCCCACACCAGCCCGCCGCCTCTTACCGCGGGCAACTCCAGAGTAGTGGAGAGTCCAGCCTCTCGAGGAGTTGGGTTCCAGAGCCCAAGCTGTGTGTGGAGGCGAGCCCGACTATCTCTAGTTGGTATCTCTCAACCTCCCGCACCAGCTCAGTCTCCTTCCCCCCCAGCGAGGTGACATTCCATGTCCCTCGAGCCAGATTATATATTATATATATTATACCTGCTAAACATCAGCGTGTTAGCATTGTCATTGTGAGCTTGATAGCATGCTGATGTTATCGTTTAGCTCAAAGCACCACTGTAGTTAAAAGTACATCTTCACAGAGCTGCTAGCATGGCCGTACGCTTAGTCTGGTTTTCCACCTTAAAAGATGGTCTACCAAACAGAGTGTATTTTCAACCTTGTTCCCATAACTAATTTTATGAATGCCCGAGCAACTGAAATTTCAGGGATCATGATTGCCCAAATGACATGGCTGTCAAATGTAGGGCATACTATGTGTAGTATGATGGTGGTGGATCAGGCCCACCATAATCCCAAAAATGATCGAAACTATTGTCCTTAAATGGCCTGTAGCCTATGCAGGATATAAGAAGATTAATAAAATGTTGTCTTGCAAAATACATTGTAAAATAAATCTGTAAAGAGCCCAATTTAGGCACAAGGGGAGAAACCCACTTAAACAAATGAAATAGATGACGTTTAGTCCTCATTTAGGACATGGGGTGACACACCAATCAGTGTATATATCAAAAGTGTTTTTTTTTTTAGGTGTAAATATATTTAAAAGGTAGTTCTGTAACATTACTGCAAACTGCCAAGTCCAGTTGCTTTACTTTAAATCCTAAAGCGCATTTCTCTTATTCTGATCAGTGGTGCATGAGGTTTCACCAGAGCATGAAATAAATCACATGAGTGAAAGTGAAATGAGCAGCTTGTTACTGTTCAATCAACTGTTCTTACTTTGAATCTTTTAGAAACATAGAAAGGAAATTCAATCCCTAACAAGCCTGTCTGTACCTTTGTCTGTACAGTACATATATTTTACCCACTGAGCTTCCTCAATGATTTTATTTAAAACAGAGACATGTATATTTATGTTGTAGCAGCATGTAGCTCAACAGACATAAAGCAGAGCTACAGAAAGAACTATATGTTTGTTCAAGCCCATAATCAGCATACATCTCTGTTCTCTGTCTCAATATCCATGTCTTTGCTCTCACTTCCACCTCTATTGCGATGTCAAGAGTTTTTCCCTCACATCAATCAACGTGCAGACTGCAATAACTACCATTACATGCCTTGCAACCTATTCTAGAGTGCTTCCCTTTCAATCCGTCATGATGAAATCCAAAAAGAACCACTTGAAAACCTTAAAAAAGGGCTACAATATGCTGCACATCCTGCTGGAATGAGTTTCTCACCTCGCAAAGCAATAAATCAAATGTGAAATTATGCTGAAACTAGCATTATCAAATAGGAAAGGATTACAAGAAACACCAAATAAGCTTCTTTTACATTGCAGTGTCACAAGACACAGTAAATCTGAAAGAATGAAAGAGGTTCATGACCACATTTGAGAGCAATAGAGGAAAGTGTTTGTGCATAATAGAGTTTAACTGTCAAATGTTGAGGTAAGCCTGTATACCTGTGATTATCTAAGGGTGGTCTTTTAATAGTGACTACAACACTACATAATGAAAACACTCCTAATGGGAAGAATTACAGGTAATAGGTTGGTACCAGTTAATAGTGACAGTTAAAATAAGGACTTCACTGAGAGAAACAGGGAGCTGTGTTTTATTTCTGTTGTCACATCAGGTAAACACAGTCAATGTCAGATCCGAGGTTTTATGCTGCCTTCAGTTTCATGAATATGTGTTTCCACATGAGAGCTTCAAGTGGTCGAACCTGAAAGAAACACTTGTAGCTAACAGGAAAAATGTATTTGAATTCTTGACCTTTGGGAACAGTAGGAAAAAAAATACTTATTTAACAGTGTAAGACTTGTTTGCTTCAAAATAGGTGAAGGGATTTGCATTTACAAGAAAACAGTGGACAAAGGTTGCTATCATCCACTTAAAAATAGTAGTGTGTGTCACAAGTAGTATAATAATGGCGTATTTGTGCATGCATGTGAAATGCGTGTGCGCACGTGCACACACCATACGTGGCACTCCCAACCCACGCGCATTCTAGGGTTGCCAACCATACAGTAAAATACGGAATCATCCAGTAATCGGAAACTTAAAAATGTGTTCTGTATTGAACTGATACGTGATGGACTTTTGTTCCGTATTTTTTAAAAATGAATTCAGCGCAAATCCATTGAAGAGAAATATATGACAGGTTAGACCATAGGTGTCAAACTCAGGCCTACAGGTCAAAATTGGCCCGCAGTGTAATTATATTTGGCCCGCGAGGCAATACCAAATGACTACTAGAGCTGGCCCGCATGTAGTATACAGCGCATTCACCGCAAATACTACAAATCCCATAATGCGCCACTCTTGTTTTGGTGCGTCAATCAGGACAGGACCCAGAAACCCCCTCTCCTCTGTGACAGTAGTCATAGCGACCTCATGCTATTTTATTTTTCAATTTATTAGCCTTTGGGAAAAGTTTATTTTGATATTTAACTCAGAAGGCTGCAAATAAAAAAGAGCCATACGATTTTTATTAAAATTTTATTTAATTAATGAATGCCATTGATGTGTTTTTTTTATCTGAAATTTGATTTTTGCATGTCTGCGCTACTCAGTTATATATTGTATGGCAATAAGCGTTGCTTGTTCCATATTCAACATTAAAGCAAAACTTGTTTGGGTCCATATTAAAAGGTTAATTTTTTTTAAATTTCGGCCTACTGTGTATTTGAGTATTTGAGTGTATTTGAACACCCCTGGGTTGGACTGTAAAGTCCAGGCGATTTGCATGAGACAAAGGAAACCCTCCTGCTCTGTTGTCCCTCAGCCTGTCTGTCACGTCATGTTCCACTATCCAAACAGAGAAGCCTTGAGGCACGCTGAAACAGCTGTTTGCAGTGCTCTCGCTCTCTCCCTTCTGTCTGTACCTTTGCAATACTTTGTCTTTTCGTCGATGTGAAGCGTTGTTTTGTTGGAAGCCATCCCCGCCGAATGTACCTTAAGACCCTCTTGAGTTATAAAACATCTAAAATAAGCGAGTTCGCTATATGAGTTTCTTTGTACATCAACAGTAAACGAAACTGTAGGATTTATGAATGAAGTTTGGAGAGTGCGGTCCTCTCGAATCTCACACATCATAGTTCGGTTTCTCATTCAGACCCCCCAATGCATGCACCCATGATTGTGTGTGATAAACTTATCTGACACTGTTTTTTCCTTCTTACTAATATAATTCATTGGTTTTCAGAATACATACTGTGCAGCTGGATATCGCCGCTGATTGGGTCAATGCATCCGAAATGTATTCTGCGTTTTTATTCCTTCTTTTCTTTCGGGCATGTGTTTTAAAACTTCTTCTCGATTCAGATCCTTTTTAGGACTGTCATCCGCACCGAGTGTAACGTCATCTTTCCCGGGTGGGTAGTGATAAAGTCATGTCTCACCAGCAACAGCATATTTTTGGGCCTTCTCATACATGTCTGTATCGGGTAGTTTCAATACATCAGTCATTGCTCCATCCAATTCATTTTGCACAGTTTGTCTTACGGAACCAGTGTTTTGCTGCTGCTGCTGCTGCTTTAATGAGTCCAACTGATGCTGAGGGACCAAAAGCATTTTTTGATGTGCTCCATTTCAAGAGAAGATTGATTTACCTCAACAGAGCATCAGCATATAGCGATGACCACAATGAAGCATTTTAAAGAAATTGAGAGTTTTGCATCTTGCCAATAAAATTAGAAATGCTCAAAATCTGCTTGGACCCTGACATTTTTTACAGCAGACCAAGGTTTCCAAGTCTTCCGTGTTTTGCTGCATGAACACTTTTACCAGACAAAAATAACAATAATAATAAGAAGAATGAGAACAAAAACAATAGGAAAATATGAACTGAAATGATAGGGGCCTTAAGGGGATACCTGCACTATTTCCTAATCTTGAGGCCCCGTGTTGTAGATGGGCCCTTGTTAAAATACTGTTTTAAGGCCTTAATTATTACAGTTTAGATTTTTTCTTACATGTTGCATATTGCTAAATGTATACTAACTAAAACATACACATTGCACAGAGCGCGTGAGAATGGGGGGTCAATAGAGCCCACAGCTCATTTTTGCCTCAGGGCCTGTAAAGGCTTAATCCAGCCCTGCTGTTACCGATATTTCATAGAGTTCAGTGAAAAGACATGTATTTAGCTTTTCCACACATTTTATTGGTCAGTCATCCTGGCATCCACTGATTGGTCAGTTGTATGGTTAATCTCCGTGTCACAGAGTCATAATATACATGTTATTCCGCTCTGGCTGTGCAGGTGCGTGGGCAGGAACTGAGCCTACTTGCTGCTTCGTCAGCCAGACTGCCAGCACCTGTATGCTGCGCCTCCCAGCCCGTCTCTCATTGAAAATGAATGATTACCAGGCGGCTGTCGTGTCTTGTCTAAAAAGCCCTTAAAGCTTCAATCTGCTTGATTCTGTAAATCTGCTGGGTGTAAATCTTTTTTTGTCTGCCGGTTGGGCGCTGCTCCGAGGGGTTAGCCCATCAACACAGCTCGTCCAAAAACATCGAGCCTCTGCACCAGAAAGAAAACACCCCGCAAGTTAATTCATATCCATCTTTGACAGGATAAATGGCAGCTCCAAAGTGCAACAAGCAAAAACCAGAACTTTGCTGTGACCATGGCAACCAAGTTAGAGAGAGCACAGCAGGGTTTGCTGTCAAAACGTGGACTGGAAAAGGACAGGCAGAGAGAACAACACTGAGCAGGAAAGTGGAAGAATAATGCAGCTGAGGACTTCTTTCATTCCATAGCCAGAGTGTGTGGGGGCTGACGAACACACTCACACACACTTATACACACAGACACACTGCTGATGACCTGAATTTCACCCCTTGAAATATTCCTCACAGCAGAATTATTCATTCTGTGACAAATCCGTGTGTCTACTGATGTGACACATATCAGCGGTTTAAAAAGTTACTAAGCAACTTTTTACTCATCTGCAAACTCATATTCTAGTGCTATTTCACGTTCACTGTGTTCTCTTACTGTACATTCCTGCCACATCTTAAGCTTCCTCAATCCTATTTAACAAACATTCCAGCCCTACCATCTCGGCGTTGGCTCACGTTTAAGGTCAAAAGGGCGCGAGGGTAAAAGTTCGTCAAACCAACACGGCCGCAAGTTTATAAAAACAGCCTTATCTAAGAACTCTTTTGATGTCTGGAAGTGTATTCAGAATGCGGCTATATTCCTGACACACATTTTAGGAGAGCATCGCCCCGGGACCAGCACTATGAAATTGACATTAATGAGAATTGAGCTACGGGAGGATGGTGCTTCTCAACTTTCCCTGACTCCGTCTTCCAGGATGCAGCTCTGGACTGACTGTGTTGGCTCATGAAAGTCAACTTTTTTAAGCACAATGCTGTTGCCCTGATGAAAGTGGTTATGTAAGGTGGTTAGACTGTCATTTTTGTCCGAAAGATGGCGATGTTGTTCAGACTGGCTGCCAAACGGTTTGGTTCAGAGCTGGATATCTGAACAGCTACAGACCAGATTGCCCTGAAATTTGGTATGAGGATTCGTGGCCCTCAGGGAATTGTTGCTAACGATGTTGGTGACCACTTTTTTCATCCAGCGCCGCTATCAGGTCAAAATGTGCCATTGACCATCAGTGTGGTCAATGAGAAAATATGTATCTCACAAAGTATTGGCTAGATTTTCCGGAAATTTGCTGTGGACACGGTCTCCAGAGGATAAATATTTAGTATTTTGCCTGACCTTCCCTAAATTTCAACTTCTGTCAAAGAATCTCGAAAAGGTATTTTCCAGATCTAAAGGTAAAAAAGAAAAGCGTTGTACTCAAGATAATCACATAATCTAAGAGACAAAATTACCATGGAATTTGCCAATCACATTTATGCTAACAAGGGGATGGACTCTTTTCATTTTAATGACCCCATGACCTCATGACCCCAGCTTTTGTCTTGCCCCACTACTTTAAAGGAACTAAGTAAGGGAAAAATTCCCAGTATATTGCCTATTCTGGTAAATCAATTACATATGATGGGTATGGCTTCATACATAAGAAGTGAACATTGTAGCCACTGGGGGCAGCAAGCAGCACTTTAAACCCTGAATATACTCCAAAACGAACACGGAAGGTTGGACAGAGGGCGGCAAACAGACTGGCTCGCAGTTCTCTACATTCTACACTTGGTGGTTGTGTACCAAAATGTGTTTTTCGCCGTCTACATTCCAGACAGCCGCACAAACGTCCACGAGGATCCTTTCAGACATTAGCACATGAAAAAACTGACCTTAACTCAACCTTTGTATGCAGTTGGTGTGAGGTAAATTAGTGGTTACACGGATGTAGAAAGCATAATTTTTGCTTTAGACCTAAAGGCCCATCTTCCAAACTACATACTAATCCTAAGCAGGTTTTGAGTTTCTCACTGTTATGTCACTAGAAAAGTAGCATAATTTTGCATACTATATAGCACTTTTTAGCACTTATATCAAAATAGCTATACAAAATACCTTATTATTACTCAAAAACCAATATGCATACTATAACATACAGGATTTTTGAGTGTGCTGCCAATAGACACTATTGTCACCACAATGCAATACACAAAGGAAATCCGGAAGCGGCAACAAAATTAATACAAATTATAAATGGTGGTGCGAAAGCTCCAGAAAGATCTTGGAAGACATCAAAACAATTTAACTGATGTCCATCAGAGCACATTGCCTCATTTCCTCTTAGTACAAAATGGTAAATTACATTAATGGTTATTATATAGTACACTGTGTATACGTATGAAAAAGACGTGTTACGGGGCAGTACTGAACCATTCAGTACAGGACGTTTTCATTATTGGTCCGTTTGGTGACTTGTTACTGTTCAGCATGACGTATGAACCAAAATAAATACTGTCGAAATAGGTCTATGTCTTAACAGATGTGGAACATGAATTCTAAAGTCTGAGAGTTCCAAAAGGAGAGCTTTGGCAGTGGGACAGTTGTGGGCTGTTAGCTAGAACAAGCTAGTCAAGTTAGTACCTGGACTCACAGCTCATATGGTGAACGCAATGAAGAACCACAGCTGGAAAAGTCTCTGATGTAATTTAGATATATTAAACGTGTTATGATTTCAGCAATACTGGATAAACAGTGGAACAGATGCATTTGGGTGATGTTACACCACCCAGTGCCAAAACAGGGATGTACCAAACTGGTGGATTTTGTGTAGCATTACTCTGCTAACCAGGGTCTAAAAGGATGCTGTTGTAAGGAGACTCAACTTTTATTTCAAAATGTTAATTAATATTGTATCATCTTACACACACACACAGTCGTATTTCCGACACTTCAGTGGACATTACATTGACTTAACCTTAAACCAACTCTTCACTCTAAAATGTTATGAGCCGCCCCCTTAAGGATTTTAGATGTAATTTTTCTCTTGATTACTCCTAGTTTAAGCAAAGCAGGGGCACAATGATCTCAATACATTTGACACAATGTAGATTTTGATTCACATTTGGTGGGTGCTAATTTTGGACCCTGTATACAATTACTAGTACTGTAGAACTGTAGTAAATAGTTTGGAAGTGGCGCACAGTTTTATTAAGATAAACGTCCTCAATGATGACAAGGGGGGGTTTGGGGGTTTGCAATCCCACAGAGGCTGGTCATAATTTAGAATTCAGACACTTTGGATAAAACTGACCACCGAAATATAAGTGAACCTGCCTGAAGGTGATCTCAGCACTTTTTCCTTAGTCTCTATGGGTATCACATTAGTATGCATAGCCATAGAATAATCTCTAAGGCATAACTTGATGCTCTACCTGCTGTGACACCATGCAGGTAATATTCCCTGTCAGTTTTACATCCCTGCAAGTAACACACACCCACCCACACTGGACTATCTTTGGTTTCAATTTCTGCACTAATCTCTCTCGGCATTATGCAAGCCCTGCTGCTCACTTACCCAAGACTATCCCAGGGAGCTTTGCTTTAACGAGATAATCATACTGACGATCAGATTGACATTTCAGACACTCTCTCCACTCCTTCCATCAATAGGGAACGCTACTTCTATCACTAGATCCATATTAGACTTGGCAGATTATCATTTAGAGCAACTCACACTTCATTGTGAAGTACTCACGGGCAATTTTTGCATTCAATGTTGCAGCCTTTCTCGGAGTAAGATTAACACACATATAATTTGAATTCAATTAATTTCTCCTCTTTTAATCCCACTGAGGGCCTGAGATATAAAGATCCTCCATTACTCTCCCTTATTGTCAGTTCCTTGGTGGCGATGGCTTAGGAAGCAAATCCAATTATTTGACTTAATATTCATTTTAGTATGCCAGGGATCCTGTCTGGGTGTCCTTGCTTGTGGTCATTCTGAGAAAAGCTGGTGGAAAGAATCAATTCTTTTGTTTTTGTAGCCGGGCTGTACTTGAAATAGAAGTGGCAGCAGCAGGAGAGCAAGTCCCTGCACTGTGATCAAGTACCTGACAATGTGACAGTTTTCCTCGGCTTTTTTGTTTCATTGCTGGAGTATACGAACAGAAATTTCAAAGGCAATCCTTTTCAGAATTCCTTCATTTGGCAAATCAGCCACAGCAGGAAGCAAACAAGCCAAGATTTTGTTTACATTATGTTATGACATTCATAAAGTCTGGATGCAGTCAATTCATAAAGCACATAAGGATGACTATAAATATACATTTAGCAGAGGTGAATCAACTGTTCCAGATAATGACGTGAGGTTTAGGCTCAGTCGTTACAAGTTATATAATCCCTCCTGACTTTAATTTGAGACAGAGAAGAGTGATTTGACTGGTGATTTCCACACTTGTGAAATGAATCCTAGCACTTTTTTTATACAGTAACACTATATGCAGCATTTGAGTTTGATCTTGTTATACAATCTGTAACTGATCTCAACAATAAGCTGTGTGTAAATGCATCCAAGAAGCATTCAAGACTGATCTGATTCTGTGACACGTTCTAGCCAGATGTTGAAAAGGTGTGAATGCATCCGTCCAAAACGCATCTGGATTTGATCCATATATGAGACACTAGAGAAATGAAAGAGTAAATGGGGGTTATCAGTGTGGCCTTGCTTGGAAAGCCCCAGCTATGTGATACTCCAAGCATTACCATACTGTACACTGTAAAACAGCAATGGCTGTAAAGCATTGGTGATGTATGTGGACGAACCAATCTTTAACACACAAGCCTCAAGCAGAACTGAGGGTACCAAATCATTGGTGCCACCGATCCAATCAGTAGCTTCCCTCACTAGTGACTAGCCGAGCCACTGCTAAGTGAGGATTTATACATTTTGTTACTTCCTGGTTAAAAGGTTACTGAAAGATGGCGAAAGCCACGGAAACACTTATGATGCAATAACTCCAACAAGTCCTTCAAATTAAATGACAATTAACGTCCATGCCCTCTAAAACAACGCATAGAAGGGTTTTTTGATCTAAACACCTTATTGAACGGACGAAATCACTGTTGAAAAATACATCTGTTTTATGATGTGACAATGCTGTGGTTAAAGTTTGGTTAGGTTTAGGGAAAGATCATGGTTTGGGTTAAAATGACTACTTCGATAAGGTTAGGGGAATTTCGTCGTCCTGGTGACAATAATAAACAAACGACACGACAGATAAGAGTCATGATTCCTACTGCCACTAGATGGCGCTGTCACTTTGGGGCACTAGCTGAAACAACTGTTTTTCTCGGGAGCACAGTCTCTCAAAGGCTGTCAAAAGCAGCAACCAATTGTCACAATGTGCAATCACTTACCGGCGTGCAGAGCGATCGCACATCTTAACATTATATTTACATTTAGTCAATTAGCAGACGCTTTTATCCAAAGCGACTTGCACACTCACAGACCGAAGGCACAGCTTCGGGAGCAATTTTTGGGGTTCAGTATCTTGCTTCAACATGTGGCTAGGGGAAGCCGGGATCGAACCACCAAACGTCCAATTGGTGGACGACCGCTCTGCCACCAAGCCACAGTCGCCAGTAACTAGGAATTTTTGTGCTGAAAATGTTCAACTCAGCAAAGGGCCTAAGTGAGTGATCATTATTTCTACTTCGTCTCTAGTTCACAGTTGTCTTTTAGTGCTCGCTGCTGGTACTGGAGCAGAATATTCAAATTTTGGAAAACTAAGGGGTGGGAGCCTTGTGGCTGAATGTGACAGATAGAGACATCGGTCAAGCAAACATGACCTAGAACATACAGGCATTAACAGGCTTTTTGCCACTTGGGGGAAGCTGTAAACACAGCATTGACATATTATCACCTTATAAAGTTGTTATGGTTCATGTGTTAGCAAATAGTTGCGTATTTACACGTCCAGCAGACACAGAGCAACATTAGCATTGATTTGGTATCGAGTTTGTGGACACCTGATGAATGTAATCCAAAAGCTCTATTGTGGCCTCCACGGACTTCTGACAAAAATATCTGGCTCTTTGGTTGCTAAATTCTCCACTATGTTCACCAGCTTATTGCAAACTAGCTACATATCCACACTACCTATTAAGCTTTGTAGAGCTGAGGGGAACTGTAGAGTTGGGTGATAATTCTGTGGGTTCGTCACTACGAGCGACCCCTTTCACATTACACACAGCTATTTGAGCCATTGTTATTATAAAAACATTGGTTATAGCCACTTTAAAGTCCATCTTGCTACTTATGCAAATATTATTTTGGTCATGCACGTGAACCAGCTACACTGTTCTAACAATGGTTTTTCGAGGTGGGTTTAAAATAACAGAATGTGCAGGAAAGGAATATAGGGAACCGTAATTTTGTCCATAGAAATCGCATACAGCACATATATATATGGACAGATCAATGTTATAACATATGCTGATTGTTCTTACAAAATATATATTAACTCGACAGCTGAACACGCACGGTGTCTATCATGTCCACGGTGACAGATATTAACCGATTGTAGCCACAGTTTACTTGTTTATAAATGCCCTCCCTCTTAATGTGGCGTGCGGTCACAGCTCCATTTAGACTTCATATGGAGTGACACCGTAGTGAAGGGCTAGTAAGTAGAATTTGGTTTGGGAAAGGGCCTATAAGTGATACTGCATCTTAGCTGCAGCAGCTCAGCTGTTGGCCATGATGGAGGCCACTTAAAATCTGTTGAGAAGTACTGTACCTGGAGCCAGTAGTTGACCCGCCGCGATCTCTGGTACTGCCCCACATGTCAGTTCAGGATTGTTATCAAGCCACACAGCCGCCCACATCCCTATAATGCGTGTGCCAGCATATTGACAGTAACAGCTACTCACTTCCATTAGCTGATATCAGCCACTCGAGTGGCTGTTTGGCTGCTGAAGTTGGAGCAATCAGATTGTGGCGACACAGCCATTTCCTGAAGCTGATTTGTTGGAGCATGAATCTGTTTGCTGTGCATGGTGTCAGGAGATTACAGACACTCCCAGACTGACGTGGGCAGCCAGCCTTTTAATAACTCACAAGGCCATTCATTTATTTACACAGACAAATTTCTCAGACTTGCACATGCAGCCATTCATATAAATACACAAATAGATATGCATGCAATCACGCACACACATTACAAATGATAAGCGCGAACGAGCCGGCGATTTGAATGATTTAAAAGGAGAGCAAAAACTGAACGTCCAACAGCTACATCATTTCAAATGAAAATCACAACACATGCAATAATGCCTTTTACATTTTAAAGGGTTTTAAGAGGCTTATAAGGGCTTAATAAATAATTTACTAATGCTTTATAGATCTATTAAGCCATTAAAAACAACACATTTTGGGTTGCCAGGTTGTGGGAAATCTATCTCATGAGTCATTAATAATCCGTAGTAAATTGTAAGGCATCTAGTGTGCAGTTATAAATGTTAACAAATCAATAATAAAGGGGTCATTTTTTTAATTAGCCAACAGCAGATCAGTCATTTGTTTTACCATTGGTTAATGAGCAGGAACAAGGCAGACAGATATATTTAAAAACTAATTTTCACATGTAGTCCCTTTGGCAGAGGCCACAAGTGATGTGCAGGTTCCAGAGAGATTTGCATTATAAATCTTAATAGGTAGCTAAATAAAGGGTATTTATAACAGTCCTTCCCTTTTGCTGTTGTTGATGTTATTAAGTTGTCAAGAAATACATTCTGGTCCGTGTGCCCGCTAGCATTTTTCCAGAAGCTCAGCGGTCAAACAGGCAAATGGCATAAACTTCCTGATAATCTATCACCACCTGGCATGCCACATCTTACATTCATTAATTGCTTATAACTTATCTTCTTCTTCTTCTTCTTTTCCTTTCGGCTGCTCCCTTTCAGGGGTCGCCACAGCGAATCATGCGCCTCCATCTAACCCTGTCCTCTGCATCCTCTTCACTCACACCAATTAACTTCATGTCCTCTCTCACTACATCCATAAATCTCCTCTTTGGTCTTCCTCTAGACCTCCTGCCTGGCAGCTCCAACCTCAGCATCCTTCTACCAATATATTCACAGTCTCTCCTCTGAACATGTCCAAACCACCTCAATCTGGCCTCTCTGGCTTTATCTCGGAAACATCTAACATGAGCTGTCCCTCTGATGTACTCGTTCCTGATCCTGTCCGTCCTCGTCACTCCCAAAGAGAACCTCAACATCTTAAGCTCTGCCACCTCCAGCTCTGCCTCTTGTCTTTTCTTCAGTGCCACTGTCTCTAAGCTGTACAACATCGCTGGTCTCACCACCGTCTTGAACACCTTTCCTTTCATTCTTGCTGATACTCTTTTATCACACAACACACCTGACAGTTTTCTCCACCCGTTCCAACCTGCTTGCACTCGCCTCTTCACCTCTTTTCCAGAGTCTCCATTGCTCTGAACCTTTGACCCTAAGTACTTAAAGTCCTGCACCTTCTTCACCTCTGCTCCCTGTAACCTCACCGTTCCACCTGGGCCCCTCTCATTGACACACATGTATTCTGTCTTACTGCGGCTAAGCTTCATTCCTCTGTTTTCCAGAGCAGACCTCCATCTCTCTAGATTCTCCTCCACCTGCTCCCTGCTCTCACTACAAATAACAATGTCATCCGCAAAGATCATAGTCCATGGAGATTCCTGTCTAACCTCATCTCTCAGCCTGTCCATCACCAGAGCAAACAAGAAGGGGCTCAGAGCCGATCCTTGATGCAAACCCACCTCCACCTTGAACTCCTCTGTCGCACCTACAGCACACCTCACCACGGTCTTACAGCTCTCATACATGTCCTGCACCACTCTAACATACTTCTCTGCCACTCCAGATTTCCTCATGCAATACCACAGCTCCTCTCTCGGCACCCTGTCATACGCTTTCTCTAAATCTACAAAGACACAATACAACTCCTTATGACCTTCTCTGTACTTCTCCATCAGCATCCTCAAAGCAAACACTGCATCTGTTGTGCTCTTTCTGGGCATGAAACCATATTGCTGCTCACAAATGCTCACCTCTGCCCTTAGCCTAGCTTCCACTACTCTTTCCCACAACTTCATTGTATGGCTCATCAGCTTTATTCCTCTGTAGTTGCCACAGCTCTGCACATCTCCCTTGTTCTTGAAAATTGGCACCAGTACACTTCTCCTCCATTCCTCGGGCATCCTCTCACTCTCCAAGATCTTGTTAAACAAACTAGTCAGAAACTCAACTGCCACCTCTCCTAGACACTTCAATAGCTCCACAGGTATGTCATCAGGACCAACTGCCTTTCCACTCTTCATCCTCTTCAACGTCCTCCTCACTTCACTCTTGCTAATCTTTGCTACTTCCTGCTCCACACCAGTCACCTCTTCTACTCTTCGTTCCCTTTCATTTTCCTCATTCATCAACTCTTCAAAGTACTTCTTCCATCTTCCCATCACACTCCTGGCACCTGTCAATACATTTCCATCCTTATCTTTAATCACCCTAACCTGCTGCACATCCTTCCCATCTCTATCTCTTTGTCTGGCCAACCTGTACAAGTCCACCTCTCCCTCTTTAGTGTCCAACCTAGCATACAAGTCCTCATATGCTCTTTGTTTGGCCTTTGCCACCTCTACCTTCACCTTACGCTGCATCTCCCTGTACTCCTGTCTACTCTCTTCAGTCCTCTCAGTGTCCCACTTCTTCTTTGCTACCCTCTTTCTCTGTATACACTCCTGAACTTCCTGGTTCCACCACCAAGTCTCCTTGTCCACTTTCCTCTTTCCAGATGACACACCGAGTGCCCTCCTACCTGTCTCCCTGATCACATTAGCTGTAGTGGTCCAGTCATCTGGGAGCACTTCCTGACCACCCAGAGTCTGTCTCAGCTCCTCCCTGAAAACTAAACAACATTCTTCCTTTTTCAACTTCCACCACTTCGTCCTCTGCTCTGCCTTTGTCCTCTTCATCTTCCTCACCACCAGAGTCATTTTACACACTAGCATCCTGTGTTGTCTGGCTACACTCTCCCTACCACTACTTTACAGTCACTGGTCTCTTTCAGATTACAACGTCTACACAAGATGTAGTCCACCTGAGTGCTTCTACCTCCGCTCTTATGTCACCCTATGTTCCTGCTTCTTCTGGAAGAAAGTGTTCACTACAGCCATTTCCATCCTCTTTGCAAAGTCTACCACCATCTGTCCTTCTGCGTTCCTGTCCTGAAGACCAAACCTGCCCATCACATGCTCATCACCTCTGTTGCCTTCACCTACATGCCCGTTGAAATCTGCACCAATCACCACTCTCTCACCTCTGGGAATGCTCTGCATCACTTCATCTAACTCACTCCAGAATTTCTCCTTCTCTTCTAACTCACATCCTACCTGTGGGGCATAACCAATCACAACATTGAACATCACCCCTTCAATTTCCAGCTTCAGGCTCATCAACCTGTCTGAAACTCTTTTCACCTCAAGAACATTTCTCACGAACTCCTCTTTCAGGATAACTCCTACTCCATTTCTCTTCCTATCCGACCCATGGTAGAACAACTTGAACCCTGCTCCTAAGCTTCTAGCCTTGCTACCTTTCCACCTGGTCTCCTGGACACACAGTATGTCCACCTTCCTTCTCTGCATCATGTAAATCAACTCTCTAGCCTTCCCTGTCATAGTCCCAATATTCAAAGTCCCTACTGTGATTCCTACATTCTTAGCTTTCCTCTTCTCTCTCTGCCTACGAACACACCTTCCTCCTCTCCTTCTTGGTCTTCGACCAACAGTAGTCCAATTTCCACCGGTACCCTGTAGGTCAACAGCACCGGTGGCGGTCGTTGTTAACCTGGGCCCCGACCTATCCGGTATGAAAGTCATTGTCATGATTCGCATTTTTAGTTTGGCATGAGTTTTACGTCGGATGCCCTTCCTGACACAACCCTCTGCATTTATCCAGACTTGGGACTGGCACATGAAGACACTGGCTTGTGCCCCCCTGCGGTTGCATTGCTTATAACTTATCAATGGAGAATTAATAACTTATTTTTTATAAATAATTATTGAGCTATTAATTAAAACTTAAAAATAGTGCCTTACTAGTGAGTGATTAATAATAAATAATTTTGTTCAGATTAAGATTACATTTGTTACACTAGTTAGACATTCGATTTTCCATTGTATGTTAAGAATAAAAAAGGTAGTAAAATACGTAGCATATCTTATTTAACTCAATACAATAAATATAGTTTAACTGTTTTCATAGTTTAATTGCAACTGGTTGAAAATATGTTTCTATAACATATAATTAAAGTAATTTTAACTGTAATCGTAAAGTTACAGCCGGTGCGTAAAAACATGACAAATGTCTACAGCTAGGTTCAATTTTAGGTCCAATTTAATTTTCTCCCAACATGCTTCCACTTGGCCAAATCATTCAACATCATAAGGTCTCATCATAACACAGACGACACAGATATACCTTCCCCCGGAGACCTGGTGACCCAAAAAGCCTGGCTGCTGTTTTAGATTGTCTCTGTGACAACATTTTCTTCAACTCAATAACTCCAAATCGGAAACCTCATTGTTCAACCCCCCCCCCCCCACGCAAACCCCATCGGTCTCATTGAGAGTGGCCTTGGTCCCTTATCTGCAAATGTGAAGCCCGCTGCCAGAAATGTGGGAGCGCTGTTTGATTCTGATCTAAGCTCGAAACCACAAATCAAAAAAGGTCGTCCAGTCCTGCTTCCTCCAAATAAGAACCATCTCCAGAATCAAACCACTGCTCTCACAGTGGAAAAAGTCAGTCACGCATTCATCTTCTCAACACTCGACTGCTGTAACTCCATCCTTTCTGGCATAAACCAAAAGTCCCTGTTTGTTTTAGAACTGATTTTAAGAACTTACTGATCACTTTTAAAGCACTCATGGGTCTGGCCCCAAACTACACAATGGAAATGTTGACCCCCACATGAGCCAGCTCGCAGCCTTAGATCCTCGGGTGGGGCCCTTCTGGCTGTTCCAAAGTCGAGGCTTAAATCTAAAAAGGTTACCGTGCTTTTGCGATTGGGGCCCTTTGACTGTGGAACGAGCTGCCTGAAGAGATACGGCTCGCAGAATCAGCGGCTTCTTTTAAATCACTTCTTAAAAGACTTGCCTTTATGTGGCGGCGTCTTTTTATTTATCGCTTTATAGCTTTTATTGTTTCCATTTATTTTAATTTCCTCTGTCATGTATTTCATTGTTTTTTAAGTTGTCTTCTTGTCTTCATTTTCTGTCTTGCTTTGTTTGGCATTTCTTGCTCTGCCTCGTCTGTCAAAGCCCTTTGTAAACTGTGTTTTTAAAAGGTGCTTTCTAAATACAATTATTATTATTAGAGTTATACTAGCAGCTCTCTGAGACTGTACTTAGGTACAGTGGTTCTTTGAACTAAATGCTAACATCAGCACGCTAAAATGCTTACAATGACAATGATAACATGCTGATATTAAGCAGGAAACTGTTTACCATGTTAGCCATTTTAGTTTAGCATGGTAGCATGCTAGCATTAGCACTAAACAAAAAGTACAGCTGTTGCTGAGGGAAATGTCATTAGTTTTGCAGGTATTTGGTTTCAAACCAAAGTATTGTTGACTCAGGCAGGGGATGATTAGAGATAAAGTCTTTATTGTAAACAGGGATTAGATGAAGGAGAGATGGCTGGGGCTGGAGATCCAAAGGCAGTGGAATAATGGCAGAGGAGATGGTTTAGGCAGTGGTGCATGAGGAAGCGTGGCTGGCTGTCCGGCAGAAGGCAAACGGGAGGTGATCCTGAGGGAACAAAAAACAAAGGTTAATCACAAGAAAAAACACTAGGAAGCAAAAAATCTCAAAGAGCTAAAATTTCAGAACGGTGTTTGGCCGAGGCGCAGCTACCACTGGGGTTGAAACAACAAAGAGGCTGGGTAGATCTACTGCAGGTGAGGACAAATCTACTGGCAGCAGAGCGGCATAATTTACAAATGAAGAGCAAATTAAAATATTAGACCAATACGAAGAATCCCGGCTAAAAGCAACAAAGTTGCAGCTGCCAAATTCAGGTAGGACAGCTGGCAAAAAGCATACTGTGTGAATGCGTAAATTAATACCACTGCCCCATCATTAGAGCACGAGTAGATCGGACTATAATTACATTTATAATGATTATAATAAAGTTTATTTTTATAGCACTTATCAAAACCAGCATTACAAAGTGCTTTAAACATAAAACACCACAATAAAATACCCAGTAATATATGAATAAACAGTCAGGCGTAGGGAATAAAAGAGGAATATGACTTGGGTGACAATGGCTGATTAAAAACCATAAATAAAACACCAAGGATATAATGTAAAGACAATGGCTGAATTAAAACAGCACCAAGAATAAAGCATATTGTAACTCAATGGTTAAGAATTAAAATAAACCTAAAAATTACAAGATGAAACTATAAGAACATTGTAAGATTTGTGTATTCCATTAACTTAATGTGTTGCTTGTATGTAGTTATGGCGTGTATCAGTTTAGCCTCATTCTTTCAGCTGCAAACAATGTAAAACGAACTTGGGAGTAAATAAAACCTAATTCAAAGCGGTAAGAAGGCTTACTTTCATATCTTATCAGCACAAAAAGTACAAGGCTTTAGTGCTTCAATCAGTCTCTGTTGTAGGATGATATCGGGATATAAAAGCACAAGGGTGTTGTCGTCTCTGAAGACTCTTGTCCTCCTTAGAGACCCTCTCACGATCCGCGCACCAAGCTTTTTCTCTTTAATTCTTTTTTTATTCCGCACAGTGAGATCCACAGGCTCTTTTATGCCATTTTCCAAGAGAACTGATTGGTCAGTAACCTTTTTAGACATCGCTTTTACATGCATCGACCTCTTATCTCAAACATAGCCTGCTCCGGAGCAGGTTAGGTGTTCAGCATGAGTTACCATGGCAATCTAACCCCCGTAAGAAGTGAACCACTGTCACAGGACTGAAAACCCAGGGTTAAACCTTGAAGTTACCTCGCTAGCCCCAAATCCTGCTTCGCAGTACAGGCCCCAGGTGTGAAGATGCAGCTGAGCCGTGAGCCAGGAGAGAGTGAGCAAGGGATGGCGATGCCCACGCCAACAGACTCACGGACAAAAGCAAACACAGAGAGATACTGGTTTGCACTTATCTGCCATGTGCCTTGCGCTGCTTTTAGTCAAGTTATTTTTATTTTTATTTTTATTTTTTTAATTATGTCTTTTTTTTAAATTTTATTTTAGATACCCTTATTGTATAGTTTTAGCTTATATTTGATCTAGAGCTTAGGCTCTTCTGTTAGTGTTATCTGTATGCACCGGGGGTCTGAGAGTAACGCAATTTCGATTCTCTGTATGTATGTAATGTACATGTGGAAGAATTGACAATAAAGCAGACTTGACTTGACTCGATACACACAGGGAGAGGCTGGAAACACAGTTAAGGGGTTGGTTGCCGGTTGGTGTCTTTAGTTTGTTTTTCTAATCACAAAGAGCTCAAGGGATTTCAAGCAATTTAGAAAACTTATTTCAATGTCCTAAAATGTCTCTTAGACTTCTTTTACACTCAGACTGCTAAACACAGTGATCACAGACAACATGGTGCCTGAGTGGTTTGTGCTGCCTCCTCACAGCAAGGTCCCTTTGTTTGAATCTTGGCCCTGGTCCTTTGATTGTGGGGTTTTGCACGTTCTGCCTGTGTTTGTGCCACTTTCCCACCACACCAAAAGATGCTGCATGTTTCATGCGTCTGGCGGTTGTCAAACAATCACTGTCTCAAATGTTCTTAACCATGGAACTGAGAGGCGAAAACCCCCCCCCCACATTTTGTATGTAAAACAGGCCACATGGTACGGGGTGAGAAAAGATGGGAAACAATATGTTTTTATTGACGTGCCACACAAATAGATTTGGAAAAGGAACTTTTATAAATATCAAATTTGTTACAACAACTAATCAGCAACAGACATAAAAATCCAATGAAAATACTGTCTTCCAATACTTTCTGACTTCCCTACCCTGTCTGTGGCTCTTAGCTCCAAGCCCATTCAATTCAGTTCAATTCAATTTTAATCATATAGCCCAATATCAGAAATCCAAATTTTGCCTCAAAGGGCTTAGCAATCTGTAACATACGACACCCTCTCCTTAGACCCTATTGGTTCCTGCTGAAGACGTAAATCTTTAAAAACAGCTCAAGATGAATTTATTTATCATTATACCACACTGTTGTACAACGAAATCCATGCTGTAGTTTTTTTATTATGGTGGAGTGCAGATGATGAGTTGAGGAGTCTCGCAGCCTGAGGAAAGATGCTGCTCTGTAGTCTGGTGGTACGGCAGCGGATACTTCTGTATCGCTTGCCAGACGGCAGCAGGGTCGTTTAGTAGCGGCTGCAGTTCCCCTCCTGTCCTGGGCCGTGCACATCCCATGCCAATTTGTAATGTTTCCAGGCAGGATGTTTTCTATTGCTCCTCTGTAAAAGTTAGCAAGAACTTGGCAAGGGAATTTTGTCTTAAGTTTCCTTAAAAAATGCAGTCGTTTAAATTTTTTTTTTTTTTACCAGCATAGAGATGTAAGATGTCCATGTCAGGTTCTCTGTGATGTTGAGTCCCAGGAACCTCAAATCAACGATCACTAGAATGGACGAAGAGTGACCGCCAATCCTGTTGTTAACTGTCTAGGGTTTGTTTGTGAGGAAGTCCAATATCCAGTTGCAGAGTGTAGTACTCTAGTCCAGTGTGCTAACTTGGAGTGCTAACAGTTTCATGGGGGTGATTGTGTTGAATGCTGACCTGACATCAGCAGTCAGTCCTCCAGATGTGAGGACCGAATGGAGGGCAGTGGCGATGGCGATGGCATCCTCTGTAGATCTGTATGTTCTGAATGCAAACTGGTGACAGTCCAACCTGGCTGGCTGTCTTTGATGTGCTTGAGTACCATTTTCTCAGAGCACTTCATCAGAATGGGGGTGAGCGCTCACAGGCACATGGGAGACGTTTGCCCTCAGGGCTTTCTGCCAGAAAGCCTTACTGTGTGATTAGGTCTAGGCACGAAAAATACTTAGGTTTAGGAAAAAAGAAAGGCAGAAAGCTTATCTGCCACAAAGCCCTGAAAGCAAACTTCTCCCACTTGCATGCCACAGAGCGGTAGTCATTTTGACGAGACACACACTTTTCAGGTATTTTCTTGAAGCATGTGGGAACACTCTCCAAACATACACATATCTAGTTTCGTTATTAATAAAGGCTCAGTAAATAAAGGAATAGGAAATAGTGCATGTATTTGGGACAATTTATAGTTGTGCATTTACACACATTTCGTGTACTAGCAAACTATGTAGGATGGAGACCTACCCATTCTTAAAGCTAGGGTAGGTAACACTGGAGAAGCGAGCAAGAGACAGCTAGATTTTGAAAGTATCCAACCAGAAAAATTCTACCCCCTCCCTTACAGTCTCCCACAAATCACATTTTCATGCGCAAATTATTGCACCGGCAGAGTGCGCGCTGCCACCCCCTCCTCCCATCCCTCTGAGAGGAGAGACAGGCAGGCAGACAAAAGACATTCCTGAGGCTCAAAGATCGGGTATATGGACATTAACTTGATTCCATTTTCCTATTTCATTTACTGATACAGATATATGTATAATATAGACATATATAGGGACATGAATTTATATTGTCATAATAACAGATATTTTAACACATTTTACCATGTATAACATTTATTACTATTTAACACTGTTAATTACGTACAAGTGGATAATATCCCGTTTTATTCATAAAAGCGTGTGGTACCTTCCAGCAGCTGATGAGGCCAAACTTTAAATTAAACTTATTACTGTAGTAGTTCTTTAGAAATAAATAAGAGCAAGAAGTTTCACGCCTCCATCTGTGGAATCAGATCCCAGTTCGGGTTCGGGAGGCAGACACCATCTCCACATTTAAGATTAGGCTAAAGACTTTTCTCTTTGATAAAGCTTATAGTTAGGGCTGGCTCAGGTGAACCAGAACCATCCCTTAGTTATGCTGCTATAGGCCTAGATTGTCGGGGAACTTCCCATGATGCACCTCTCTCTCTTCACCTCTGTCCTCCTCTCCATCCATATGCATTCTCATCCCATAAATGCATGTTACTAACTTGACTTCTTCCCTCTCCCGGAGTTTTGTGCTTTGTCGTCCGTCTCTTCTTTCTTAGTGTCACTTTCAGCAGGTATTTCAGTGTCCGGAGATGTATCTGGATCGGTGACTATGGCGACCTGCTGGGGCAGTGCTGCTGTGTCTATGGTGCAGGGGACGAGAGGCTCGGGTCCTGCTCGTTGGCCTCCACCTGGAGCTGCTCGGTTGTCCGTCTGGACCCATCATCTTCTACATCCCACACTTTTCAACATAATTACATATATATACAAAATTTTGCCATTGCCATCGTAACTGTATATGTTATGATTTTTATGCTATGAATCTATTCTGTACTTACGACATCTATTGGATGTCTGTCCGTGCTGGGAGAGGGATCCCTCCTCTGTTGCTCTTCCTGAGGTTTCTATAATTTTTTCCCCCGTTAAAAGGGTTTTTTTTTGGGTAGTTTTTCCTTAATCGAATTTGAGGGTCTAAGGACAGAGGGTGTTGTATGTTACAGATTGTGAAGCCCTTTGAGGCAAATGTGATTTGTGATATTGGGCTATATAAATAAAATTGAATTGAAGTGAATTGAATTAAACCTCCGCCTCTTTTAACAGAAGATTACAAAAACAAGAGGAAGCCTCTTGACCAGCCCCTTCTCATCTTCAGTAGACCTCTGACAGAGAGCGGCCCAGCTGACTTCAAGCGATCCGCAGAGGAACCGAAGGCACACGGAACATGTTGGAAAATGCCAAAATTGAACAACTTTGAAAGAAAGAAGCCTGCTAAAGGAGCCTTTTCCATTTCTGGGGTCTAACACGACAAAGGTTAGAAAAGAATAAAACCTGAACCCAGCCACGTGGTGCAGAGAAGGACAAATAGAGCGTGATAAAGAAAGAGACTCAAAGACTGAACTCTTAAAGAAAGAAACTTGCTAAAATTGCTGCTACTAGATTAAAGAAGTTACATTCTGCTGCAGCACCTGCGTCCTGACGATACCACCGTTAGGACCATAAAAGACTGGGCAGATGCTCACACCATGTTGCCTTTAAAACCAAACTAAAAAATTGAGTCTGATTATGGAACATCCGCATCGAGCCAAAGTCGCTCCACGGAACGCGTCCAGAAGTAGTTCAGAAACTGAAATGAAATTCCAACAATAGTGCTCGATGTATAACATGAAATCAAATCAATACACGTGTACATTGACAAAATGAAGCAATCCTCTGCTATGCTATGCTCTATGCTATTCTAGGCCCAGTTCAATGTCGGCAGTCTTTGAAGGAGAGGGGCTTTTTGGCGATTCCTTAGCTGATGAGCCAGGTTGGGAAAGGTTGGGATTCCGATGTTGAAAATGCTGTCTTTGTGGTGCAGTCCATGTTCTGATCGTGCAGGTAGGAGGAAACTGGTCGCTCCTTTGTTGTCCTTACAGGTTAGCAGCTCGGTGCTAACTGGCTTTGTGCTCCTGTTGCTTGTTTACTGAATCTTCATCTTTGGGCGTTTTCACACCTACCTTGTTTGGTCGGGACCTTCGGACTTTTCAGTTTGGTCTGAATCTAAATTATAGGTGTGAAACCTCCCTCGGACCACGTTCCGGACCAAACAGACGAAATTTGGTCAGACGAAAAGAGGTAGTCTCGGTCCGGGTCAAAATTCGTCTGTATGGTTCCGATTTTCAGACCATTTACAGGCAGTTCCAGGTGGTTCCTGGGTACCCAAACAACAGAAGAAGACAGAACTACCAGACCTGTCACAGGAGATAGCAGGAAAAATTTGCTGTGGTAGCACATGGGGAGAGGAGGAGATGAGGTTTTTAATTGAAATATGGTCTGAGGACATAATAAGTAGTCAACTCGAAAAAACGCACACAAATTCAGCATTGCTTGCAGTCTTCTCCTCCTCTCCTGTCGGCGCCGAATAAAATGTTGGCACGACGAGGACGTTCGTTTGGCGAATTTGAACTAGCCTCAATATAGCTGCTGCTGCAGATCGTAATGCCACAGCAACAACAGCAGAGTGGCAACAACATGCGTCTGTTCATTCATCTTGTCAAAGTTACCCGCTGAATTGACAACACGCTGACGTCAGACGCACGTCCGCCAACAAACCAATCAGTGTTGCAGCCCACATAACTGATGACGACAGGACGCAAGTACGTCGTGTAAAGTTCTTTAGTGCGCTCGCATAATTGCAGTGTGAAACCAAACCAAAACGAGCATAATGTACAAAGGGTAACAAAACATGAACTTTGGTTCGGACCTTGGTGCGGACTTTCAGGTGTGAAAACGCCCTTAGTTAAGGACAGAGTTTGGTGTGTCTGCTCGCTTAGCAGGCCACACTGAGAGGGAGACAACTATAGCTGTAGATGTAACAGCAGTAACTAGAATGGCCCTCTGAGAGCACAAACCTTCGCCAAGGCCAATACTCCAGTCTTCAATGATATGCAAATCTGCAAGCACAACCACGATATACTGTATGTGTGGATATGTTTCCAAAACTATTAGAATGTCAAACAGTATGTCAAACACAGCGGGCCTTCAGTGCTCCCTGTTTAGTTTTGAGCCTGGGAACAGAAAGCCGACTTGTACCAGACTACCTGAGAGGTCTGGATGGCTCATAACGTAGCAGAAGATGAGAAATATACTTTGACCCTAAACCATTCAGTGCTTTATAAACCACCAGCAGTATTTTAAAATCAACTCTTTGACAGACAGGAAGCCAGTGTAAAGACCTCAGAACTGGAGTGATGTGATCCACTTTCTGAATCAGCCGCAGCTGTCTGGTCAATTTTTTTATTCGACAGACCTGTAAAGACACTGTTAAAGTAGTCAGGTCGACTGAAGATTAATGCATGGTCAAGAATTTCCAAATCCTACTGAAGAGGGCTGCACAATTAATCGAAATATTATCGAAATCGAAATATCGCCAAGGGCAATATCCAAATATCCATAAGCTGCAATTTTGTGATAAAAGGTAAAAATTGTAACAAAACAGCATTATAATGAAGTACTGTATAGTGCTGCAGAGATTCCGGCTAATTGTGAATCATATCGCGGTTGTAGTATCTGTG
>CM022481.1:2445286-2474810 GCA_011952105.1 Coreoperca whiteheadi
ACCCCCTGTCTCGCCAATGATGGTCTGTGTCTTCCCGGTTTTGGCTCGTCTGTTATACTCGTTTTGGTGTGTAAAAGGGAGGGGGGGGGGGGGGGGGGGGGCGCCCTGGACAGCTCCCTGGCTGCTCCTAGCAGCAGGATCAGCACCTTAGAGAGCGCCGCGGTGCTCAGTGCTGACAATTGTGCTACAATAATGGATAAATTTGGTGGTTTGCGAGTCGGGTTAGCTCCAGGGCCCAGTCCCAAGCCAATCGTCGCGATGTCCAAGCTCTTATCTACCCCCCTGGCCGAAAGGTATGGCTCTCTTCTGAAAGTTGAATCTAAAAAACTTGGTTCTCTGTTTCATTGGTCCTTTTTGAAATTGACTGTGTTATTAACCCCTCTGTTGTACATCTAAAACTTCAGGATCTAAACCACCTAACATGTTTCCCTAATTAAACTTGTCCATTCCAGTCCCCTGTCCCCCTCCTGCAGCAGTTCTTCAACCTCCTGAGTTTATTGATGACCATTCTGCCTATACTGTACCGTCTATACCGCATCTGGATGTGCGCCGTCCGGTTGCAGTACCTGGGTTGCAGTACCTGGTGGACTGGGGGACATCATCTGCCCTGTGCTCTACCTCAGTGCCCTTCTAACCTGCTGCCACTCCCTGAGTGGCTCTCTCCCTCTCTCTTTCTCTGTGTGTGTGTGATTGCCTGCAGGTGCACCGCAGTCAGAGCAGAGCCACACAAGCTGCATCTTATCTCTGCAATCAAGCCTCTACAAATACACAGCCCTGCCAGTTAGTGTTTGCGACGCTTCGAGCCATTATATACCAGTTATTGCTATTTTTGCATCTTGTTCGTGTTGGTTGTTCTTCGAGACTTATGCCCAGCTGCCCCGCTCTGGATCCCTCCTCACTGAATCCCCTTCAATCTCTGTCTGGACCTGCTCCCTCTGCCTGCCCCAGCCACAGTGCAGGGGCTCACAGCTACCAGCTCAAGCTACCCCTCACCTGCAGCCCATACTCCCGCCCTCCTCCGCAAAACTTTTTTTTGTGTAACTTCCTTCCCATCTCCTCCTCTGTGTCTGCACTTGGGTTCCCCTGTCCTGGAGCCCTTGTAACATGGCAGCCTCTCTGCTCTGCTGTCCGCCGTGTGTGTTGAAGCTAAAGCGACCATAAAATATTTTGTTTATGGCTCATATGAGTCACATTTCTTTCTGGAAAAATCACATCTCTGATTGCTTATTTCTTACACACCTGCTGTTTGTACAGTGATGGTAGAGGTGGCTGTTATGTTTTGTATTTTTAGTTGCAACGAAAACATAACCTCCTTGACGGAGGTGACGATGCAGCAACATACAGAAAATGAGACTTATGTCCATTGATCTATTGCCCCAGTGCATGCTGGGAGGGTTCCCGACATATCGTGCTACATGTAGCAAAAAATATGATTCCACTCAGCGTGTCATGGTTTCAACTTCTACTCAACTCTCTTGCCTTTATTTCAAAATAAGTGTGCACTGTTTTTTCAAGATACATTCATCTAAAATTACCAAGCCAATCATTAAACTGTTCAAAGAACTAAATGTGCTGGATGGGGATTAACAGGAGTACATTAGCCTGGTAACAACATGTTAGCCTGAAACCAATTTCAATTCAATTTTATTTATACAGCCCAATACCACACATCACATTTGCCTCAAAGGGCTTTACAATCTGTACAACATACGACACCCTCTGTCCTTAGACCCTCGATTCGAATAAGGAAAAAGTACCCAAAAAAAAAACCTTTTAACAGGGAAAAAAATGATAGAAAGCTCAGGAAGAGCAACAGAGGACGGATCCCCTTTCCCAGGACGGACAGACATCCAATAGATGTCGTAAGTACAGAATAGATTCTTAGCATGAAAATCATAGCACATACAATTATGATGACAATGGCAAAATTGTAGTGTATATTTAGTTATGTAGAAAAGTGTGGGATGTAAAACATAAGGGAAGATGATGGGTCCAGACGGACAGCCGAGCAGCTCCAGGTGGAGCCCAACGAGCAGGACCCGAGCAACTCGTCCCCTGCACCGTAGACACAGCAGCACAGCCCCAGCAGGTCGCCATAGTCACAGATCCGGATACATCTCCGGACGCTGAAATACCTGCTGAAAGTGACAGTGAGAGAGAAGAGAGGGACGACAAAGCACAAACCAGTTAACTCATTTGAAGAACAGGGCCCAGACCTATGTAAACTGCTGAACAAATTGGAGATGTGGCTCAGAGGTCTGGGGAGCGTTTCAATAAGGAGGTTCAACCAGCTCTGAGTTTAAACTTGAAATCTGAGTTGATGTACTCTGAGTTTGGAAACTCTGAGTTTTCGGTTACAGAACAGCTGAAAGTAGTTAGTCGAATCAACTCTAAGTAGACTGACTCTGAGTTCAAGCGCGTGCACCGCGACTAGAAAAGGCCGTCATCAATGGGGCGCAGATATTATGAGTCACCATGGAAACACGGCTGCAGCGGCGAAGGACAGGGAGGTTGCTTGGGAGAAAATAGCTGCTCTTGTCAACGCCAAAAGTTTAAATTTGAATTACTGTTATACAGCGTTGGGTGTAATCAATGACTAATACATTTAAATACTGTACTTTAATTATGTTTCACTTGAAAAAGGATTACTCTTAATTCTTCTGTAATTTAAAGTTTCATTTGAAGTAATTGCATTAAATACTGTGTAGACTATAGAACAATTCTGTTTAAATCAATAGTGGATTTAACATAATTTTTTTACGTTAAATGTTATATTTTCAATTCAACCATCCGCCTCTACACACTTTGGTCAGTTTCATGTCTCTCCTCGGTGGTTGGGGTTGTTATGGGATTTAGAAAGTAATTAGTAATAAGTAATCCAATTCTTTAGAGTGACTAATTATTACATTACTCTAATAACACTGTTGAAGATGTCATTTGTAGCTGGTATTTTGGCCAGGAAACAACACAAAAATTCTCAGAAAGGGCTTAAGAGCGAGGCACACTTTCCTCACTGCTCTGCATACAGCAGCCTTACTAATATGTTCTGCATCCCCGATGTTATACAGAAAACTACCATTTGCAATGAAACAAGCAACGCAAAGCATCTGCTCGGATGTAGTGCACGGCCACGATGGCTGATGTTACCAATGTAAGGATGGATGAGATTATGGATGTATCTAATTGACTGTAAAGAAAAACGATACCGCTAACAAAAAAATGCACGGGGATATGACAAAAAATCCACTCGCGGCCTCAAAATCCTCTCCCGACGTTAATGTAACTCCTGATGAATTAATGCAGCCTCTTCATCTACAGGATCGTCCATAAAAGGACATGCCATTTTATCACTTTGATGGTCTATGTGTGACATAAATGTGCGCAATGAAAGAATGAATGAGGTATTTAAACGCCGCTTCCTCTTTTTAAAAAAGGAGAGGCGACCGAGAGAAACTCTGGATTACTGAAGAAAACCTGCTCCCGACCAGGTTAGGTTCACACAGTAAGTTACCCTGGTAACTGACTCTGAGTATAAGTTACCTCTCTTTCAGAAACGGGGCTTGACTTACCCCACTTTCTCGGGTTTAACATACCTCCATTTCTGAACCAGAAAACCCAGAGTTCCCCTTATTTCAGGTTTAACATAATCAGTCTTCTCTTAACCTCCTTTCTGAAATGGGCCCCTGGAGGCTTAGTTTTGGAAAACAAATATCAGGTTTTGTATACACATTTCCACACACACACAGGTTTGTGGCACTACCTTCGTGGGGACCCGCCATTGACGTAATGCATTCCCTAGCCCCTTACCCTAAACATAACCATCACTACTAAGTGCCTAACCACAACTCTAAACTTAACCTAATCGTAACCCTAACCCTAAAACCAAGTCTTAACCCTCAAACAGCCCTTTAAACTTGTGGGGTCCAACATTTTGGCCCCATAAAGCTGTCTGGACCCCAAAAGTGTAGTGGGCTCCTGGTTTTTGGACCCCACGAATATAGTAAAACAAGCCCACACACAGGTTTGCGGCACTATCTTCGTGGGGATCTGTCATTGACATAATGCATTCCCTAGCCCTTTACACTAAACCTAAGCATCACAACTACATGCCTAAACCAAACCCTTACCGTAAGCCTAACCTTAACCTAAAACCAAGTCTTAACCTTAAAACAGCCCTTTAAATGCCTGGGATCCTGTATTTTGGCCTTACAAAGGAGGTGGGACCCCACAGGTATAGTGTGCTCCTGGTTTTTGGACCCCACAAATATACTAAAACAAGCCCCCCCCCACACACACACAGTTGGTTTGGATCTTTTCATGGGATCTGTTGACACTAATTATATTATTTATATGTATTATGCTGGTCATTTATGGCTTTAAACATATTACAGATGAGTCAGGAACCCAAACACGTGTAATACTCGAACTACTCTCTTTGAAAAACAAGAATCAAAAACACACACTCACATGGACTTTGTCAGAGGGTACTCTAGCTATATATCATAGTGTGCAGTTGTCATGTCACATCAATCACAGGCAACAAAGTCTGAAATTGACCAAACTGCCTACTGGCCAGCTAAGGTCAGCGATATTCCATGTGAAGCAGAGTATACAGAGGAAATGGAAAAGACCCCTCTGGTTGGGGCTGTTGTACTTGTAGGTCCGGTTTGAACAGTCTCCAAAGACACAGACGGGGCATCACACACTCCTGCTGTGGCATGATGGGAAAGGCTTTAATTTGCTCATAATATGCGACTAAGACTTCTCCCCATGGGTAGTATAAGGGGATTAAGGCAGTGGTATTGCTCAGTGGGAAGCAGCAGCAGGTAGATAATCAGATACTGTACCACTTAGGAAGGTCTGATGTTACAAGCCTCATCCCTGTATAGTATTGTTTAAACTCGCTGTGTGGAGGCACCTCCTCATTGGTAGCTTGGCTTTTCAATAGCCCTCCAAGGATGCCTGGGGTGTAACAATGGCTAGCAGGTGGCGGCTTCTTTCAAGGGTTTAAGGCTTACCTCCAGCCAAAACAGCTACTTAACGTAAGTGTCTCCGGATGAGAGGAATAGTAAGCAGCTTGCTCTATTTGATGAAGTGATGGGTGAAAGGAGCTATATGGTGCCAGGCTAAGCAATTTGCCAAGACGATATTGTCTGGCTCCAAAGTATTCAATATATTCATGTGGCCAAGATTACATTGAACAGCTATTGGTTTTTTAGTGCTTTTTTTGTGGATGAGACATGATTAACCAAGTCACCTCTTAATAACATGGTCACCCTTTCTCAATACTGCCTGCTAATTAAGCGCTTCTTCAATTCTCTTTCAATCAAGGCTGAAGAGGGCAGTAGTCGCTTAGAGTCTGGACATGTTGGCCTGTGACAAAAAGTTGGCAGTTTGAATCCCAGGGAATCTGGCCAAGGAAAGTGAAAGCAACGGTCTTCTTCATTTTCAGCAGCTGGCTTCTTTAAGGTTTAATCACTAGAAGCAGCTGAGGACTGTAGCTGTAGTGGGCAGCTGCTACAAAATGATGATTATGTAGTTCAGGATTGGTGAGGGTTACTGGCAGTGATGCCGGTAACACATTACTTAGCAATGTGTTACTCTAATCCGACCACTTTTTTCAGTAACAATTAATCTAACGTGTTACTATTTCAAAACCAGTAATCAGATTAAAGTTACTTATCCAAGTCACTGTGCGTTAATATTTTTTTCATTTTCCTTAATAAAAATATGCCAGCAGAGGCTGAATGTAACTAATAAAGTAACTTGTAATCTAACTTAGTTACTTTTAAAATCAAGTCATCTGTAAAGTAGCTAAGTTACTTTTTAAAGGAGTAATCAGTAATTAGATTACTTTTTCAAAGTAACTGTGGCAACACTGGTTACTGGTGGCTCATTTGGTTAAGGCTGTGTTCATTGTGACATTAGCCAGTTGTGAAAAAAAACTTAGCTCTGTTTCCTACAACTAAAGAGACGAAAAATAGATTGAGGTTTGAATGGAACTCTATTAATGACGTCATCTTGTGTACTGCTCTTCTGCAATGGTTTAATGGCACAGACTAGAAAATTGATTGTTTCTCGATTAATCCAACTCCTAATATTGCATAAATGTAGAGGATGTAAATGCACATTCGTTCACGTTTCTTGTTGAACATTTGGTTAAAATATCTGAATGGAAACTTGACTTTTGTGACAGAGGTTAAATGATTGCTGTCGTGCTAACTTGCCAGAGTTTTACAATCCAGTCTCATAGCATTGTAAACCTCTTTTCAGTATTTGGGCAGCTGATAAGCCTCCAGAGTCGTGGATCTTTTATGGGACGGTCACACCAGCGATAAAAAAAGAAAAAAAAAGAAGCAACATTTACAGCAAAATCAATTCATTTCAATGGAAATTCAATGAGCAGATTTGTATGTGGGGTTCAAATAAATCCGCTCTGTTGACCAATAGCAAAGGGTCTCGACAGTCCTGACCTTTCACAGAATGGAGAACCGGGAAGTAGAGAAAGTTATCATAGTTCATTAGCTGTCTGCTATCTAGTTTTCTAGCAAACCAATAGCAAGCCAGCTAACTTGAAGAGTTATTGTGACTGATTAGCACGAGCTTATCCCTTGGCTGGCTAGTGTTTTAGTGGTTAGCTAGTCAGTACAGGGATATCCCAGGTAGCCCTGTGTCAATACGTCACTTAGCTTATAGCGTGGCCTATTTTATGACGACTTGCAGATAAACGTCACTGTGCCACTTCTGGTGTGACCAGGACTTCACTCAAACTGGACTCCCTGAATGAAGTATATCGTCTCACTGGTACCTTCAGCAACGTGCCACGATCAACGCAGTGCCACATTTGATCTGAATGCCTGCTAACTGTGCCCTGCTTGGTATAAACCTGCCTGGAAAATCTGTTGCATTGCATCCCCATTTCTCTCCTCAACGTATTTTCTTTACACTAAAATAAAGTGGTAAATGGTAAATGGACCGTACTTAGAGCCTTTCTAGTCTTCAAACTACTCAAAGTGCTTCACATCACATTCATACACTGACGGCAGGAGCTAACTGCCCATCAGTACAAAGTAAACCAACCACACCGAAGTCACAGCCCTTGGGTGCAATTATGCCAAGCTGCTATGCACCTGTCGAGAATGTGCTTCCTAGAAAGTTTAATCTCAACCAAGTGGATCAAAACATTGGAATGCTATTTTGATCAGATACATATTTCATAGGAATATTAACGTATTTATTTATTTATCTAATATTGACTAAAATGGCACTCCCAAATCTTAAACTACACTATCAAAATAAAGGCAAAAAAGCCCCCCCAAACCAATCTAGCAACTTATTGACATTGAGCTAACTTGAACTACTTTATATTCTAGATGTCATGAGTCGATCTTAAGGATCTCTCCATCTCAGCCTGCTACACTTTCAGCAGTTGAAATGACAAACGTTGGGTTTGTTGGCTCTCAAGTTCAGGTTTGTCACATATAATCATACAGGTAGGGCCAGCCCGTGGCATAGGCAGTACAGGTGAATGCTAGGGGCACTGTCCATCTATAGGGGGCACGTCAAATGGGGGAAGAAAATAATTTAAACATTTTTTACTGTTACTCTTTTGAACCAATACTATTTTAATGCTAATATTTCAAAATATTACAGAACAAATGCCACACAAACAAACCACATAGCCTATTATGGGCGGCAGTGGGCCATCTACCAATCGGAAGGTTGGCGGTTCGATCCTTGAGCAAGATACTGAACCCCAAATTGTTCCCGAAGCTGTGCCTTCGGGTGTGTGTGAATGATTAGGTTACTGTACTAATGGGTAGTTAGCTCCTGCCATCAGTGTATGAATGTCTGTGTATGAGGTGAATGTAGTGTAAAAGCGTATTGAGTAGTCGGTAGAAAGGCGCAGATACAGTCCATTTACCATTTACCATAATTAAATAGGCCCTATTTTCTGGTTTGCCTGCAGCATCATTGGGCGCATCACCCCCTCAGCTCACTTAAGCCTGGTTTATGCTCGATGCAGAGTCCCTGCATGATGTCATGGCAACTCGGAATTATTGTAACTAGGAGCCCCAGGCGCACGGTGCACTTTAATTTCAACAAGGACGCCAAAGGTAGACTCACTGATGAGGCTCGCCTCTTCAAAACACCTCTGCCACCCTTTTTTGAGAGACCATAGCGACAGCCAAATGACTCTCAATTCATGTAAAGAGATCGCCACTACCACACTGGCAAAAGAGAAGTCATTTTGTAGGAAAGTGTGGAAAAATAATAGGGACTGCCATGCTGGATAGTGACAGTCTTCCAGTCTTCCATTGACTTCCCGCTTATACATATATTTGGTTGGTACGCCTCCTGGTGAGTCGGAGAACATTGCAACGGACAGTGCATCGAGCATAAACGCCTCAGCTCTGCAGAGGCATGTGGGATACACCCTTATGTGATAACACAGTTTAGTGTTTAGATGATATGCGTTTATGTGCTAACACGCAGCGTTTATTAGAATTGCAACTTTCATTGTGTAGGACAATATTAATGTAAGGGGGGACCAAAGGACGAGTATCGTTGCACATGCCTAGGTGATGGACGCCTTCCTCTTCTCTCATACAGCGATTTGGAGATGAAGATGGTGGTTCGCTCTTTCACTCTCTGATTCTCTGATTCTGTTTTCCAGGGCTGTCACCTAGGAGAGCTGAGAGTAGTGAACCCCAGTCACAATCATTTGTTACTACAGTAACACTATTTGAAACTCGTAACACATGCGCCATGGTGTCTCCCTATATTGACGGAGGGGGGCTTGGCGAGCGAGTGGAGTTATCTTAACTAGCAAGTGTCACTGACCAATGGTGACGTGAAACGACAACAACATCATCATCATGATAGTATGATAGATATGGTTAAGAAGCCTCACTAAAAGGAAATTTAATTGATCAGCCTACAAGAAGCTAGAACAGTATGAAATTCCTTATAGTCAGTTAACCAATTGTGAAAATGGAATTAAATAAATATATTGGATTGAGCATCTTGTAAATAAAAGTATGGATGATAACTGTAATTCTTTCATGGCTGATCTTCATACAACTATACACAGTTTTTTGACAAAAGTGAAAAGCAAACTAGGCCAAAGAGACTATCTACCATGGTTAAATAAAAAAAATACAGCCACTAATTTAACAAAGGGACCATACTCTCAACATGGCTCTCAAGAAGAAGGTGGAACATGAGGCTTTTGTTTACCACGCTTAGAAATAAGTTTGTAAAAGAGCTCAGAGAGGCCAAAGCAACATTTTAACATTTTTCATTAATGCAATTAGTGAAGCAAAGGGAAATGCCAAAAATATGTGGAGCAATTTAAAGAAATACCATTAATAAAACAATAGAGCTAAACATAGAGGGAAGTGTGACCCATGATCCAAGTAAATTGGCAACATACTGTAATACTTGTTTAAGTCAATGACAGACGGGAGGCATCAGGTGAGGCTGGGGAACATCACATCCAGCACCTGGTCAGTTAGCATGGGCAGCCCCCAAGGGTTGTGCGCTCTCCCCACTGCTCTTCGCCCTCTACACCAACAACTGCACCCCAGGTTGGAGGTAATGACAACGGTCATTGGCCTCATCCAGGACGGTGACGAGTCTGCATACAGAGGGGAGGTTGAACAGCTGGCCCTCTGGTGTGGTCAGAACAACAGGGAGCTGAACACGCTCCCTGTTCAGGAGAAGCCCCCCAACACCCGCCCCCCATACCCATACTGAACAACACTGTGTCTGCTGTGTAAGCCTTCAGTTTTCTGGGATCCACAATCTCCCAGGACCTATAGTGCGCGTCCAACATCAAAAAGGCCCAGCAGAGTATATACTTCCTGCGCCAGCTCCTGCCTCAGGAGCTGCTGATCCAGTTCTACTCTGCAATAATCTAGTCTGTTCTCTGCACAGACAACAGCGGACAATCGGGACTGCAGAAAAGATCATCGGTGCTGACCTGCCCTTCATTCTGGACTTATACATGTCCAGAGTCAGGAAACACTGCGGCTCCTTCACACCCTGCATTTTTCATCCTCTACAATGTGCAAATGATATCCCATCGTCACTTTGGAGCCCAACTAAGAAATCACTTTCAAATGTTTTGAGTTGAAAGCCTGTATAAGTATAATAACTTGACTCACATGGACTCAAAACCCTGAGGGAATTAAGGTCCTGTGTTTACTACATCTTCCTGCTGATACAGACATTCTACCATCACACTAATCAATACTGTCTCTCTGGCAAGCTACAACTGAACAAATGGTCAAAATGATCAAACAAATGACGTAACCACATTTTATCTGATTGAAAAGAGGATGAAAAGAGGTTTTAAAAGTTCATTGTTGATCCTGGTTGGTGCTCACTGGGATAATGACACTTTAAATCAAAGTTTGATAGGAATCAAATGGTTTTATCTGCCCACCTCGACAAAGAATACCAAAGAGTTTGCCCAAAGAAATACTGAGACATTAATCAAGGAAACCTTGTAAATTTCAGACCCGTCATATCAAGGAAATGCTACTATTACTGAGTCTAATAACGCATTAATGGCTTTAAACGTACGAAAATTATAGGCTTCAGATCATGTATCATCAATGATGAACCTGGAAAAGAAGATACTTATTATTGATTATTAAAACTGTGTCTGATAGTTAGGTCTAAACCTTTTTGATGGAGTGTTGCTTTAAATATCATCCAATCACAAGGACTCGTCGAAGTAACGAGTACTAGCCAATCACAGCACAGTAGGACAGTACTTTACACAAAAGGGTTTTGCTTCATTTATTAGACAGCAGCAGCCCAGGTAGGCTGCATTTTCACTGCTCTACAAACAACGTAGGTAGAGCTAGCTACCTACATAGACCGGTCAGACAAGGAAAATGCAGGCTTTCAAGGCTGCAGGCTTTCATTCATATCATATCAATAATTTAAGCTTATACAATGCAATAGTTTTGAATCAGGGCCTTAAGTATTTGGATCAGGTATCGCGTGAAAAATATGGTTTGCCAAATTCTGTAGGCTTTAGCTATTATTTCAGCCGGATACATAATTCATCTACATTGCATGTCTTCTGCTGCAATGTAAATGTAAGTATAGGATCTGAGTCAGTATGGGCAGGTACCCAATATTAAAGGACTTGAATTGGGATCTGGGCGAAAAAATTGTCAAAAACATAGTGGAGTAAATAGTATATGTAGCTGAGTAGAAGTAGAAAATGACAACAAATAGAAATACTCAGGTGAAGTACGAATACCTTAAAATTGAACTGAAAGTTCCAGTGTGTAATATTTAGGAGGCGCTATTGGCAGAAATCTCATATAGGATATTAATAAGAATCTTTTTATTAGTGTAAAATCAACTGAAAATAAGAATTGTCGTGTTTTCATTACCTTAGAATAATTTAGATTGTGTCCCCTTCCACGGAGATCACCATGTTTTCTACAGACATGGGCAAACGGAACACCGGCTCTAGATAGGGCTGTTTTACTTGAGTTTCGCGGCCACCCTAGTTTCTCCTACACACTTGGAAGGGGAGGCTGATGTAAGCGGTATTCAAATAGTTGCAAACTGCAATTTCACCACAAGATGCCACTAAATCCTACGCACTGGACCTTTAACTACAGTACGTAGTTACTGTCCGCTACACACGACACATATTGCTGCTACGAGATCATACAGTAGGTGTGTGTATGTGCGTGTGACATAGATTTTGATTCATCTGGCACTGTGTGTTAGCGTATCCCTCTCCAGGGGGTCACAGATAGACAGCCCCCCGCTTGTGCATGGAACACATCCCCTCAGCTGCTATGTCCGCATTTAGAAATGGGAAACAGTCAATATCAGCTGAGATGGAAAAATCCATCAGTATCATATCAGGTAATGGTGTCCATAGCTCAAAGGATCTCGTTTTGACCTTGACCAGTTTAAAGCTAAATCTGCTGAACTGTCTGTGCTTTTAAAACCATCATTACAAGTCAATATATTACCTAAATAAAAATGCTGAATTCTTACATAATGCAGTCTTCCTCTGACTCATCGAAAAGCAATCATCCATTTTTGGTTGAAAATTCGGATAAATCCCTAATGTAAGCTCCAACAGACTGGAACGTATATTCATCTGGTACAAACTGACAGACAGATAGAATGAAAAGCTTTTGGACACTCACTACAAACACAACTGTAAAAAAGACATGTTTGACATCTGTAGTGGGAGCTGCTATATCAGATTATTCTCTGTTCATTCTGCTCAGCTGAACTTTATTTTCCTCCTTGGGGCACTAATCCAAAATGAGATATCGAAAAACTCATTACGGAATGTTATTTTAATTATTTTTGGTAAGAAAGCTAATTACTTCCAAATTATTTTATGCTGTCTTAAATAAAAACTTTCAGTTGGGATCAGTTGAAAAAAAAACAAAACGAAGCTCAAAAACATACATGACGAATAGACATCGAAGTACCAAAATACACAAGAAAGAACAGAATAATTTAGGCCTACATGGTCGTTAAACTTTGCGTCATACCCACTGGTGGAGCAATTTTCTTCAGTGGAAACAGCATCTCAGAGTGGCAGCGATTCAAACTGTGTGCAGAGTGCAGCAGAGGCATCCACATCAGCAGCACTGGCCCTCCACCCAATACCTGCTGCTGCTATGTCACATTTCAAAAATGCAGCCAGTCAGCTCCGGTGATGACAGACAGCCTGAGGCATGAATAAACTGAACTGGTTGCTGAGGTCCCTACATCCCCAGTGTCCTGTCTTTGTCACTAATTTAAATATTAAACCAAGAAGTGTTTTGTATTTGCATGTTCTATAAAAAAACATACAGGTTACCATTCAGGTTAATTAATTCTCCCCCCCTCCCCCAATAACTGCTATTGTAGTTGATTGTTGGCCTGCACATTTGGTTAGTGCAAAGTTGCGGTTAAAATTCTTTTAATGGAATACTCTGCTAAAAATGTATCTTTTGAGTAAAAACACTAACCTCCTAGAGCCGGGGTTTCGAAACTTAAATTACATGGAGGCTTGAACATTTGTTGGGGGAACAAATCTTTTTGTTTTTTTGACAAAAATAAATGTTGCTATATACTCTGAACCACAAAGGCAAACCACACAAAATAAAATTACTAAGTAATAATATGTGTATAATGTACATCTTGATGTCAGTGTCCATCCTGATCAGTCCCTCTCTTCTCCCTCCTACCTGGCATACTGTTTCACATGTCTACTTGAAAAATGCTGCTTGAGATTTCTGGAGAAAAGCAGCTTCCTCCTTGCTGAGATGAGACAGGAAGGAGTCACATTAAGTCACAGGCTAGACAGCATACATTTAAACATCATACCATTTAATGGGAGATGATTTGTTATATACAAGTTCACTTATTCCAAACTCTTCACTCAGTCGGCACAAGTAAATGTGGACTAAACTGTGGATCACTTTTCATTGCTTTTATACAAAAAGCATTCAGTGACCACACTTTTTAAATGAATCGCTGGAACCGCTTATTGAATTTGCATATACCCATGACTGAGCCTGCATTGTTTGCTCGCAGTGTCACGTTCTCGGTGTTTTGCTTTCCCCCTGCTGCCGCCCCCAAATCAAAGCTGGATAAACACATTCTTCTTCTAGGTTAAAATGCAGATCACAGGGTACAACACAGTGTACACTGCCTATTTAACGTACAAACCGTACCAAGAAATAGATATTAGAAATTGTGAAAATTGTCATCGTTGTGAGATATAAAACTGAAGAAAAAAAATAGAAACGCTCATTCATTCTGCGACATTTTAAGACATTTTTAGAATTTGAATATCGAAAACTAAAGTTAAGATGTTTTAAGACTTTTTACGGATCCAAGAGGATTGTATATAAAAATGTGAAAATTAGAGAACTATGTCTATGTGTATTTATATGTGTGTGCATATATGTGTGTGGAACTTAATGGGGGGGGGGGGTCTGGTGAGATCAGTGTTCACAAGTCTGGCCTGAGTCTTTCTGTTTTGGCTGCATGACAGTGGAAGTGCTTGCCTGACCGCAACAGCTGGAACAAGTCTGTTGTTGGGGTGGTGAGGATCCTTCATGAGCCTACAGGCTCTTGTTCTGCACCTCCTGGAGTATTGGTTCTAGGGAGGGGGGGCCACCTGGGGCCTGGTGGTCAGGAAGTCCAAGATCAAGGCACACAGGGGGATTTCAGTCACTGTCCAATCAGCTTAGCAGCAAGTCTGGTGGGGACTATTGAAAGCTGAACTGTAATCGATGAACATTGTGGCGACTGTGGCTTGGCAGAAGAGCGGGTCGTCCACCAATCGGAAGGTCGGCGGTTCGATCCCGGCTTCTCCAGCCATGTGTCGAAGTATCCTTGAACCCCAAATTGCTCCCAAAGCTGTGCATTCGGTGTGTGAGTGTGTGTGAATGATTAGTTTACTTTGTACTGATGGGCAGTTAAATCTTGCCGTGAATGTGTGTGTATGGGGTGAATGTGATATGTAATGTAAAAGCGCTTTGAGTACATGGAAGACTAGAAAGGCGCTATACAAGTACAGCCCATTTACCATGTAGTCCCCCATCTGGCTGTCAAGATGAGAGAGAGTGGTGTGCAGAACCCGGGAGACCGCATCATCTGTGGATCTGTTTGGCTGGTACACAAGCTGCAGCAGCTCCTTGGTTGGAGGGAGGAAGGCGCAGATGTAGTCTCTGATCAGCCTCTCGCATTTCATGCCCACTGAGGTGAGGGCCACTGATCGGTAGCTGTTCATGCAGGCTGGAAAAGCATTTTTAGGCACAGGGACAATAGTGGATCTCTTGAAGCAGCTGGGAACCACAGCCTTGGCAAGGGAGAGGACGAATATTGTGGTGAACACTGGAGCTAGCTGATTAGCACAGGACTTCAGCTGGAAGCAGGAAGGTGCAAGTGGATTCAGATGCATGGGGAGTCAGGCGCAAGGGGAGGTAATCTGAATCTGACATAGGGCTGCAGAAGCTTGTACTAAAACAAATGGCAGCAAAAGTTGATGCTGACCCAACTGCTGATGCATTCGCTACATTTGGTAACCAGTTAGTATCTGAATTAAGGCAAATACAAGACCCAGTCAAACTAACTAGTTTGAAAAGGAACATCTTATGATATGATATGATATATGATCCTCAATGCACCACCAGCACCGTACACACCCCATCATTACACCTCTGCCACCAGAACAGTCCCATCCTCAGTACATGCAACATCAGTGTTCTCGACCTGAAAGCTTTTTGCAAAGACTGCAAAACTGTGATCCGAATGAAAGCGTGTGGAGAGCTATGCTTCTTCAATTTTGTTCTATATGTGGATCGGTGTTTATTTTTCCATTGTAGTGAAATTGCTACAATTGCTTTTTGAAATGTATCAACACAAGTATGTGTTGCTGTGTTGTTTATAATCTTATTTTATATACCTTTTCACGAAATGTGTGAAACAAAGCTTATAAAAATGGTCTGTCTGAACATGCAATTGTACAAAGTGTATAGGTGCAATCAATCAATTTTCAATCAATCAGAATGATCAAATATAAGTTTAGTTATTAAAGGTTCTCAGGGCTCTGTTCATAAAGAAGAGAAAATTGAAAGTCAATTTATTCATTTAATTCCATAGAATATACTAAACTATCAATTCAGAACTCTGATTAATAATTAAATTCATAACTAAAACCAAAATTACCATCAATAGCTAGTAGGTTGAAGGATTTGGAGTTCTACATTGAAAGGGTTGGCAAGATATTCACTCTTGTGCAACAGCATGTGTATTTGAAAGATAAATAACAGATGAAACCTAGGGAAAACGAACAAAAGGGTGTGTGTATGTGCTGATGTGGTAACACCTGTACAATCTGTTACTTGTTTCATGTTAAATGAGTCTATGTGAGACTTCCGATTTAATTGTGTTGGTGAATTGTTCTTTTTTTTTTGTTTTTTGCTGTGTGGTATGTTGAATGTAAATTGGGTGTATGCTGTGTTGTTTTAGTTTCTGCATTTTATTCACGCTTGTGTTCTTGCATTGATGTTGCTTGTGTTGCCTATGCGCTCATGTTTATGCATGTGCTATAGAAATACAATTGCCATGGCCAATCCTTGGGCAACCATCATCCTAAGGTCAACAGCCTTTGGGTCCAGTTCTTTCAACATAAAACGAACCGCTTCTTTCTTGACATGCAACCCATTCTCTTTGCATTTAGTGTACGACCACCTATAACAATGGAGGTGACCAGATGTTTTCAGTTGTTCTTGGATGAACTAGATCAATGGTGTATCCCTTGCATCGAAACAGTCTAGGAGACTTAAGGATTGGCTTCACATGCCACTCAGAGATAATGCATCCGTGTCGACTGGCAAGCACAGATGTAATGTCTTTGTATTGAAGTCCAAGGCGAAAGTTAAGCGCAACAAACTCACGTATAGTCATCTCTGTACACACCTGTTTCTGTTTTAAAATGAAGGTAATGAAGGCGTTTACCGGAAATGGTAGTTTCTCGTGCTCACGATAAACTTTTGCCTGCTCACTAGCGTGCACTAGAATTTGTTTGGTGCTCACGAGAAACTTAAAAAAAATCCCTTTGTCCCTTTGCGGGTTCCGTAGTTTCCATCCATTATCTGTTAAGTGAATATTAGGAATTGATCGCGTTGCTGGGGGCTAATTCTCCAGTCGGTGCCAAAAGTATTGCAGAAGAATAGGATGAAACAAGATGTCATCATTGAAAGAGCACCAGTCCAAACCTGGAGAATGATGTGGGAAAACATGATGGAAAAATGGCATTTATGTTTGTTTGATATATTATTTGAGGAATGCTACTGTCTCCTCTTCGCTCCATCTGATGCTTGCGTCTGCCGCAAGCAGAAGCTTCGGTGGATGTTTAAGTCACATGCTTAATGTACATCATGATTTATTTGCTAAGTCCATTATTATTTGTTTCCATTGCACTTTGTCACATTTTGTTTTTATCGATACACCAACTTTTCTACCTTGGCCGAGCGAAAAACTGTTTTGCAATATTTCAACTTTTGCTTCCCAGATTTCCAAAAACAAAATTTGAAAATGTCCATAAAAACAGGTTCCTTGAAGTCCACTTTTATAGCTAAGCCCCTTGTAGTTGCATGTAGGTTTGTCACCAGGTTGCTGGAACAAAGGATGAAGATATGGCTCAGACCGTTGAAGCACTCAAATTAGCTTATGCTGAACTTTAAAACGGATGTTTTTTTATTTGGGCTTTTCTTGACTTTATTAACATTGACAGAGACAGGAAATGCAGGACGAAGTGCAGGAAATTTGCCATGGGCCAGAGTCGAACCCGGATCTCTGCAGTGAGGACTATAGCCCCGTACATGAGCACGTGGTTTTTGCCGACTGAGCTAACTCTTTGAACATACATATGGCATATGAGTATTGTATTAAGATAGAGTTGAAAAAATCTCAGGCTATCTTTAAAATAATAAAGGGGGAGGGGTGGGTCGATAGACCAAATCTCATTTTGCCATGAGCACATGTCTGGGTCTGGTTGTGATAACACACAGGCTTTATCTGTAAAACGTACTGTTGGCTTTCTTGTTAAGGGGAATCAAACAGCCTGACTGCTCCCCTGACCAAATGGACAGTGTGTGTTTTAGTCTAGCAGTGTGTATGTGTGTGTGGAGCTCCGGACAGTCAGTCTGGCCCACAATCTTCTCCTATTATCGACCAGCAGCAGGGCTTCTTTATCTCCCGCCATGCACCAAGCTCTTCACTCTGGCAAGCTGTTGGGCAACGCAGTTGTTCTGGCACGGCATCACAGCTTCAGATTTGGAAAGAGCTCCACCACCCCGACACTCCTGGGTAGTGCTGAACTTCTGACCCCTTCTGTCTTTGAGACAAGTGTCCCCCCTTCTGTAATCCCCTAATCCTTTTTCGGCAAGAAATTTTTTGTAATAAAAAAAAAAATGCGCGGCGTTGAAAAACAGGTACGGCCTTGTTCCTGCTTCTGCTGCAAAGGCAGCCACGCTCGTCTCCATTTCAGAAAGACATCACTTCTGTGAATTGAATGGATCAGTGGGCTTGATTTTAGCCATCTCTACTTACCATCTGTTGTGTATCTGCCTCACATTGCCTGTGTGTAAAGTAAGCCGGTTTCAGCATGTGAAGCTGCGCGAGCGGGAGGAGCTGAATGCAGCTGAGCGAGTGGCCGACTAATCCCCTTAACACATGGGACAGTGCCGGCACCAGCTCTAATTGATTCCCGAGAATGACTGGGGCTGAACCTGCGAGGGAAATGAAAGGTTTGAGATTCCTGCGTGGGATGAAGCTTCCAACGGCAGCAGCAGCAGCCAGAACGTCCAGGTGCTACACGTCTCAATGCATAATCAAAACATAAGAAATGCAGATTGCCGCCGTTGCAATGAACATCAATTTACTTATTTGAATTACACTCCTCACTCCTTTGAAGGTTACAAACATTTTCAACTTGTGAGAAGACGTTCCATTTTTTCCCCCCTCCCTCCCTCTCGCTCCCTCTCGCTCCCATCATATATTTATAGAATCTCTTTCAGTGGTTGGGAAGGCAGACAAAGAGATTATGATGGTTCCTCCGAGGACTGTCCTTCGTGCCAAACTTTTCTATTTTTTCCCTCCATTTGCATTCAGACATCCCTCCTGATTAGGCTGTCAGAATTTCTCTCCCAGACATCTCAATTTGTAAACATCTGAAAACATTTCCATCTCACGCTGTGTCATTCTCGCAACAGATGCAAGCAGACACTGCAAATGAAAGCACCACGGCATGATGCTTACGTGAGCCCTTGGCCTTGGATATTTAGCACTTACAAATGGAAAATCAAGACCATCGTCAGAATTAGTTTTTTCTTCACAGCATTAATAATTGTTGATTGAAAAATGTTCTCGAAGTTTTCAAGTATCTTTTTCACAATGCGATTTAGCTGCAAATGTTTTTTCTTAGCAATCAGTCGTGAATCTTCGGGGGCACGTGTTACTGCACACAGTCATAGATCCGATGGATGTACTGCTGCCCTATATTCCTGCATACCATCAATGCTTTCTTGAGAGTGACTCGGTGAGTGATTGCATGTGTGCTCTGTAACTGAGCGCCTGGGGAGCAGTATCTTGGTCAAGGACACTTGCCACCGCTATGCCACCAAGTCAAGTCAAGTTAAGTCTGCTTTATTGTCAATTCTTCCACATGTACAGTACATACATAAAGAGAACCGAAATTGCGTTACTCACTCAGACCCACCCAGACCCAGCCCTTAAATAATCCCACTGTGCTGTCAATAATCATAATCGACATAACTTAAAAGGGTGTTGTGGATATTTTTATATTAATGAAAAGAAGAAAAGTCTTTGGAGATACAATAAAAGCTCCTTTAGCCTCCAGCTCTCTGAGTGGGAGGGCTTTTGTACATTGGTAGCTGAGCCAGCAGGGGCATGAGGCCCAATGTAAAAAAACTGGTAACGTTAGTTTACAGATAGTGTTTGGTAGTGGTGGTAATTAACAATAAGAATAAGGATCACACCATTTTAAGCATCATATACATTCAATTCAATTCAATTCAATTTTATTTATATAGCCCAGTATCACAAATCACATTTGCCTCAAAGGGCTTCACAATCTGTAACATACGACACCCTCTGTCCTTAGACCCTCGATTCGATTAAGGAAAAACTACCCAAAAAAACCCTTTTAACAGGGGAAAAAAAAAAATAGAAACCTCAGGAAGAGCAACAGAGGAGGGATCCCTCTCCCAGGACGGACAGACATGCAATAGATGTCGTAAGTACAGAATAGATTTATAGCATCAAAACTATAACATATATAGCCATGATGGCAAAATTGTTGTGTATATATATATATCATTATGTTAGAAATGTTTAGGTGGTAAAACATAAGGGAAGATGATGGGTCCAGATGGCAAACCGAGCAGCTCCAGGTGGAGCCCAACGAGCAGGACCCGAGCCACTCGTCCCCTGCACCATAGACACAGCAGCACTGCCCCAGCAGGTCGCCATAGTCACAGATCCAGATACATCTCCGGACACTGAAATACCTGCTGAAAGTGACACTAAGAACGAAGAGACGGACGGCAAAGCACAAAACTCCGGGAGAGGGAGAAAGTCAAGTTAGTGACATGCATTTATGGGATGAGAATGCATACGGATGGAGAGGAGGACAGAGTTGAAGAGAGAGAGGTGCATCATGGGAAGTCCCCCGACAGTCTAGGCCTATAGCAGCATAACTAAGGGATGGTTCAGGACTCTCCTGAGCCAGCCCTAACTATAAGCTTTATCAAAGAGAAAAGTCTTTAGCCTATTCTTAAATGAGGAGATGGTGTCTGCCTCCCGAACCCGAAGTGGGATCTGATTCCACAGGAGAGGAGCTTGATAGCTAAAGGCTCTGGCTCCCATTCTACTTTTGGAGACTCTAGGAACCACAAGAAACCCTGCATTCTGAGAGCGCAGTGTTCTAGTGGGGTAATAAGGCACTATGAGCTCTGTAAGATACGACGGTGCCTGACCATTAAGAGCTTTATAGGTGAGGAGAAGGATTTTAAATTCTATTCTGGATTTCACAGGGAGCCAGTGCAGAGAAGATAATATTGGAGAAATATGATCTCTTTTCCTAGTTCCTGTCAGTACACGTGCTGACATACATATACATATATTATATATATATATATATATATATATATAGACACAAGCGATGTTAAAGCACATATATATAAATTCAGCTTTTCTCCCAGCATGGAATAGAAGTTAGTCCTTAAAGTAGTTATATTATGCTTTTTGGCTTGTTCCGCTTCCTTTATTGTGTAACATATATATATAGCTATACTTTTTAAATCTCTTCTTAAAACTTTCCTTTTTGTGAAAGTCTTTGGAAATGTTTGATTTTATTATTATTGTTACAGTTTTTGAGCTTTTATTTGATCTTATTTATTTGATTGTTTTTATTTCCTCTTGGCTCGTGTTCTTTGACAATATTATAATTTTATCCACCTTGTATGGTTAATATTCCATTCTTTTGTAAAGCACTTTGTAACATTGTTAAGAAAAGTGCTATATAAATAAAGCTTATTATTATTATTATTATGTAGGGTGCTGACTTGGCAAATGGCTTTCATTAATTTTCTTCTCGTTTTGAAAGGTCTGGTTTTGTGAATGATATTTCGAAGCTGTTTAGTGATAACTCAGAAAAATGTCACAAATCATTTCGAGAGAGTTAACATGCTGACTTTATCTGTGCTGACCAGCTCAGCGAGGTGTTCACAAGACTTTTCCAGATGTGCCGAGTGTGATCAGATACCTCCTATATGGAAGACATCCACTCTAACACCTGTGCCGAAATGTAATAACCCTAGAGAACTGAATGAATTCAGCCCAGTTGCTTTAACATCGCTTGTGTTGAATAACTTAGATATTATTGAAAGATGAAGTTGTCCCCCTAGTCGATGACAAAGTCGACCCACTACAATTTGCGTATCAAGCTGGGAAAGGTGTGGATACATTTTGTTTAAATCTCAGACAGACTATTTATTTGCTGATTTTTCTTCAGCTTTTAACAAGATGCAGCCTCATATTCTAACTGTGTGACTTGCCTCTTATTTTAATTCACTGGATCCAATTTTATTGCTGCTTTTAAACTTCTTAGCAGATAGACCTCAGCAGGTATTTGTGAGTGCTCGCATGCCCAACATCATCACTTCAAATACTGATTCTCCGCATGGCTGTGGTCCTTTCTCCTTCGCTCTTTATTATGTACACAGACCGCTGCAGGACTTCCCAAGAGGGTAGCCACCTTGTAAGATTCTCTGATGACACTGCCCTTCTGTCACTTCTTCAGGGGGCTCAATCGGGTCATGGCTGCGCCTTATCAACATTTGTGAAGTGGTGTGAAGATACCTCCTTGGATCTCAATGTGACAAAAACTTAAGAGTTACTCATTGATTTTAGAAAACCCCGTTTTAATCCAGAAGCCAGAAACTAAAGAAATAGATGAAATCATAGAGACATACAAGTACTTATCCTGTTTGACTCCAATCTTCAGTTTGATAAAAACACAAAGTCAATTGCTAAACAGGGACAACAAAGGATCCACTTGATGCAGAAGCTGAATTCCTTTAATGTCTCCCACAGTATCTTAAGTACTTTTTAATCATTCATTTATTGAAAGTCTTTTAACAATTTCTTTCATTTTCTGGTTCTATGGATTATCTGCGAAGGACAAGAATAGCCTCAGCAGCATTGTCAAAATCTGCTCCAAGATGATTGGGAGTCCAGTTGACAGACCTTAAAAAACGGGTGGTCCAGAAGGCTCGACGGGTCATGAGTCATTCTGACCACGTTCTGAATCCGGAGTTCTGTTCAATGCCCTCGGGATGGCACTACCGAGCCCCCGCAAGAAAAACTAACCGATACGCAAATTCCTTTATTCCTTCTGCCATCAGGATTCTAAATGATGCTGACGATGGTAATTAGACATGAGCCAGGCATTGAAAACCATAGTGTATGTATTTATTATTTAGCTTATCCTTTTCTTGAATTATGGTCCCTGCTTTGTCCAGGCATGACGGCTTGTGCATTCGCTCCTTCGCTCCGGTGCGCAAAAGCTGATATGTTGCCACTGACGGGGTGTTTGAATGTTTGATTGATTGGGGTGGTTCTGTTTTTGTTTCTATGTGACTGTTACACTGAAACTGAATTTCCCTACGGGGATAAATACAGATGTTTGAATTGAATTAATAGGTTCGCAAAGTGAAAACAGCCTAAAGTCCACCTCAAAGGGAGTTACCCTCTCCCACAGTAAACACGGCTCCTGAACTGCCTGAAAACCGCTCGATTGTAGTCCAGCCTTTTCTTCTGCAGTTTCCACAAGTACACCTGAATATGAAATTAAAATACTGTTAGATACCCTCCATGTAGTCAATGGACATGAAGTTGTTACTGAAGAGACAGTGCACAGTTAAAACGTTGCGTGTGAAAGAGAAATTAGTAACAAATTCATAGCTAACTACTCGGTAGTGAATCTTGTTTGAGTTGTTCTGCCTAAGTTATCAGACTCAGGTTCTAACCTGTACGGCTTAACCGAAGCCATAGTTAGTGACTGAAGCAGCTTTGTTGTGGCTCGCACTCCCTTGCTCCTCAGGATCCACCTTACTCTGCTTCCGATTGGCTAGTAGTCCTTACCTTGGTACCGCGCATATGCAACTCCCAACAAATGATCAGTAGTTTTTGCAGTTGGGTCGGTTCGAGGTCGGATCAAGTTCTCACCACAAACGAACCGCTCCTGAATTCTTTGAAAGCCGAGGTCTTGGTACGGTTGTTTGGTTTTTTGGTGCGCACCTGAGTGCGATTGCTGCTTTCACACCTACCCAAACGAACCGCACCAAAGGGGCAAACGAACTCTAGTATGATTCATCCGAACTAAATGAGGCAGGTGTGAACGCACCCTTAGTACATGAAAGTATACACCTCAGCCTAACACGTTGCACCTCTTCAAAGATACATTCCAGACAGCAGTTAATTAAGTTATGCTTAACAGTACTTGCGATGTTTGGTTTCTGAAGTAGAGATCCTTGTTAGAGAGCAGAATTTCATCATATGTTACCTTTGTATAAAGTGACTAATCTTTTTAATCCCCTAGTCAGATCGCCCTTTAAAGAGAGTGACAAACAGATAGGGTGGATTAAGATGGAGAAAGGGCAGCCGGCTCTCCACAGAAAAACACTTTAGGAAAACTCTGAGCACAAAAGCAAGAGCGCAGTGATAAAATACTGTCCTTAGTATGAACATACTACACCGCGGGGATTTTGGAGGGTGGAAGTTCATGAAGAGCTTCGGATCAAAATAGTGAGATTGCACATAATTGGCCTATTTCAGACACTGAATAATGAACATAAAGCAAATGTTTTGTCTCTCAAATAAGCTAATATTACAGCAAATTCTTAAATAAAAGTTACTATATACGGTGTATATATATATATATATACATACACACATATATACACATACATGCATATACATACATATATAGATACATACACATATATATATATCCCCCCCTCACCCCCGTGGGGAGGTATGTGTCATCCTCAAGCTCGGGTCCTCTACCAGAGGCCTGGGAGTTTGAGTTATACACACACACACACACACACGCACACACACACACACACATATATATATACACACACACGTAGGATGTGTGTGTCGACAAAAACCCTCTGCACATACTGCAACAATAAACCCTGCTTTACAGCAAAACTCAGACAGCTTTGTCAGGCAAAAGAGGAGCCCTAGAGAAGTGGGGACAGAATCCTGAATAAACAGGCCAGAAACACACTGACAAAGGAGATCAGGTAGCCAAGAGGAGCTACACTGAAATGTTGAAAAACAGGTTTTCATCCAACGGCCCTGAGTTAGTGTGGAGAGGCCGGAAGGAGATACAGGAAACCCCCCCCCCCACACACACTGCGGAGACTCACCTACTGGCCAACGACCTGAATTAGGTTTTATAAGCCCACATTCACACCCCTCACCCGCTCCGACACCAATCAACCACCCACACCCCCTGCCACCCCCTCACCCCTCACTACTGACCCTGAATCTGCGCTCCGGACCTGCGAAGAGGATGTGTGCCGGCTGTTTCGGAGACCGAAGATCAGGAAGGCACCAGGACCGGACGGTGTGTCCCCCTCCTGCCTGAAAGTCTGTGCTGATCAGCTGGCCCCCATCTTCACACAGATCTTCAAACAGATCACTGGAGCTGTGCGAAGTCCCCGCCTGCTTCAACGCTCCACAATCTCCCCCTAAAAAGTGGGGCGGCTGTGGCTTGGTGGCAGAACGGTCGCCTGCCAATCGGAAGGTCGGCGGTTCGATCCCCCAGCCATGCGTCGAAGCATCCTTGAGCAAGATACTGAACCCCATAATGCTCCCGAAGCTGCGCCTTCGGTTTCTGAATGTTCCATGTAAGTCGCTTTGGATAAAAGCGTCTGCTAAATGACTAAATGTAAATGTAAAAAACCCTCCATCACAGGATTAAATGACTACAGGGCCGTCGCCCTGACGTCTGTAGTCATGAAGTCCTTTGAAAGTCTGGTGCTGACCCACCTGAAGGACATCACAGGACCCTTGCTGGACCCCCTGCAGTTTGCCTACCGGGCTAACTTGTCAGTGGATGATGCGGTCAACATGGGACTGCACTACATCCTGCAACACCTCGACAGTCCAGGGACATACATCAAGGATCCTGTTCGTGGACTTCAGCTCGGCGTTCAGCACCATCATCCTGGACGTTCTTCACACCAAACTCAGCCAGCACACTATATTGCTCACCAATGCGGCTGTAATGCCCCTTGTAAAAGGAAGTACCCACACGGCCTCTTTGGCCTGCACTCGAACTTTAAAACTAAACGTGATGCAGCAAATAAACTCACGTTTCCTGGTGTCTCCGTCGTCACGCTGGACATCAACAGTAGCACAAGATCTCTCCCACTCCCGCAGATATAGCTGTGTTACCGTGAACAATAAACATCAACAGTTATCTAACATTAGCTAACAATTACCGTTATGTGACAAGCACAAACCATCTGCGCATATACTGTGTCTCTCCAGCACCACACGGGAAGCAAACAAAAGCAATAACAATTAATGTAATAAATTGTTCACATTTAAAAAAAAGGTCAAACATTCAGTGTACAGTTTAAATAAACTCAGTATTGTGTTTCAATACACGGACTCCTATTTGTTGATTTGATCCTGTTTTGTCTTCGTGCAATTTAATTGTATGAATTATCACTTAATGTTATACATACAGTATATACTCCTACTACTACTACTAAACTAATCCTTTACACAAAATCCACAGCAACAGCACCACATTTGAAAAGTAGCTTTGGAGCATGACTTTAAATAATGAGGGATGATGACTGTCATTTATGTGAACCTGCTTGTTATGTTTTGCAGCAGCGGTGATGTTTGGCTGAAATGAAAAGCATCAGACCTTTTTATGACCTGTAAGCTCCGGCTCCATGAGAACTGATTGGGTCTTCATTTTAAAATGCAGGGCTTGTCAGGAGATGATGCCAGTGGCTGTAAACTGTTCGCACATCCCCGGTGTGCTACAAAGTCCCCTGTCAGAAGCCCAAAGGGAGGATGGCGCCCAACACTGTGCCTTCTGCATGCTTCCACACGTCAAGAGATGAGTTGGGTTTTATTTTTTATTTTGTTATCGCTTGAAACGCAAGGGAGAGAAATAAACAAATAAAATGTAAATCTAAAAAAAACAAAAAAAAACTGGAGAAGGTGGGAAAGCGAAGAATGATGTCAGTGAATTTGTGGAACCTTTTTTCAAAGGCAGGTTTATTTCTGTAAAACAATGTTTTAACATTTCATGGCTCCACATGAAATGGTTCAGGCAAAGTGGCTGGAATCAATTATACAATGCTAAATCTTTTATTATACAAAGCCCCTCTGAGAGGCTCAGTGATGTTCATGTAACAGGTGCAGTGATAAGATCCAAAGATCTGTGGCACTGATTTCTTCTTCCTTAAGACTGATTTTAACGATATAGTGCTGTATTTATACTACGTCGCCAAAGAATCCCCCATTAAAATAATACGAAAAGCCAATACATTACTGATAAATGCAGTCTTCATCTGCCTTAATACTTATAATTCATGGCAATAAAGTGAATTCCATCCATCAATCTCTGCCTTTTATCAGTTTTTCAAATTGAATTAAAGTCAGCGCCTCACTCAAAAGGGATTTAAAGCAACCTACTCGGAATATGCTGGGCTTGTGAGCCTTTAGTCTTCTGCCTGGAATGCCAAGCAAAAATTAATCCCCTTGAAATGGAGCTCTGTGGCGTTGGCTGGAATTAAGGTCCTAACACGAAGTCAGTCAAGGGGCTCAGCGAGTGGAGTGCCAATGGCCTTGTCACCGACATATGCTAACTGATGGACGATGAATGGTCGGCTTAAGTTCCAGTGGATCAAAAAGACAACAGCTGATGACAGGCTACAAAATGTCTAATAAATCATGTTACATTTTTAAAATTTTAGTCCAGTCAGTTTCGCCCTGCTTGTGCAGGGTCTGAGGATGGCTACGTTGGTTTGTCTGGCAAGTAAAAAACATGGTTTATACATCCAAATATTATAAGAATGTCCTTTTGATTGCGTTTTTGTCATTTTTTGTTCGTTTCCTGGGATGGCAATGCTGGTCAGACTTATGGTTGGTGCACCACTTTGGTATACACTGACTTCATTCTAGACCAGAGGTGTCAAACGGATTCCCATTAATTACTCAGGTAGAAGTATAGATACTAGGGTTTAAAAGTATCACCTCAAGCTTTTTACTCAATTAAAAGTTTAAAAGTACTGGTTTCAAAACTACTTAATGTATAAAAGTAAAAATAATGTAAGGAAAAAAATGCCATTAAGGACAAAACATTAGGCCCACAGGGGCCTATAGTGTACTACCCCACCTCCTCAAACAGGCCACAATGACTATAATGTTATATAAAAATGTTAAAGTTGAATTTGGGATGCACCGGTCTACCTGTTTCAGCCGCATATATGCCGCCATATAAACCATATAAACGCATTTTAGTGCAATGCAAATACATTAAAGAACCACATATGTGACGGACATCTTCTGTTAATCTTAGCCAGCTTGTGCCGTGTCCACAACGCCCGCAGGAAATGAAAGCTAGCCCGGCTCCGTTTTCATAGCCCGACGTTAAACTGTTTAATTAGCGGCTGTGGCTTGGTGGCAGAGCGGTCGTCTACCAATCGGAAGGCCGGCGGTTGGATTCCGGCTTCCCCCAGCCATCTGGCCATTTGATCGTGTCCTCCGTTATAGTTGACTAACAGCGTCCCCGGTACTTATAAAAAATGGCATCACACCTCCTGTGTGTGAGAGAGAATAACAGTATTTTCCTTAAGAGTTTAAACATTTTCCTTATGACATAAAACAGCCTTTTGCTTGAATATTGCAGATCTTGTTTAATTATTTTTCACAAGCCGTTCCACACCGCCGGCGTTTATGCTGCCTCGTCGAAAAATGATATGTGTTCCCATTTCCCGTTGTGTATATCCCATAAAGGTATAACTCTCACAGTATTATGACGTCTTTATTTCAGTTTTTTGAGTGTACTGTAAAATACGGGAAACATATTTTGATACTCTTACTATTATAATATCTTTAGGCCAGCAACAACGAATCAATAAAATCGATAAAATTCGATTATCAAAAGAGTTGGCAACGATTTTCATTATCGATTCGTTGTGTCGCGCGATATTACGCCACTCAATGAGATGCGGAAGTGACAGGGCGAGAGAGAGAGTGTGTGTGTCTGTGTGTGTGAGTGTGAGAGTGTGTGCATCTCTGAGGTGGGTAGTAAAGAGTTACATTTACTCCGTTACACTTCCTGGAGTAACTTTTTAAAAAAGAAATGGACTTCTAAGAGTAGTTTTACTGCACCATACTTGTTACTTTGGTAGATGTCTGAAGAAGAAACGCTGCTCTCACTCCGCTACATTGGGCTACACTCGACACGTTACTTTTTTTTGTTTTTACATTCATTCTACATATTGTATGTTTTATTTTTGCCAGAGAGATGCCGTCAGTACATCCACCACATGACTCCGTTTCACCAATCAGACGTAGCGATGCAGTCACATGACCACACACAAACTGTGGCGGCATAGCCTCAAAAAAAAAAAAAGATTTATTGTTCTGACAGCTCAAGTCCCTTTAAACTGAAATATACATCTGTTTGTTGCACTTTCTTTAAAAAAGCCTCTATATTTGGCAGATGTAGAGCAGACATGTCTATGTTTTTTGTCTTAGTCCATTTGTTTTTCGTTTTTTATTACTTTAACAGCTCAGGGATGTTCAAGGAGCAACGGTTCTGTTTTTGAATAAAAGGGTTGGAAATGAATGCTTTAAAAAAAAAAAAAAATGTTTTATCCTATTAATCGAAAAAAATTATCGACAGATTAATCGATTATTAAAATAATCGTTAGCTGCAGCGCTAAATATCTTTATTTAAGATTTCAGGGGAAGAGTATTTCGATAAGACCAATATCAAATAATTCTACCACTACAGAACAGTTTTATACTACACCATTACTCACTCCATGTGTACTGTAAGAATATAGGGAGCATGTTGAAATACTCTATTATAAATATCTCTATTTACTGTGGGTCATGCACGTGTGCAGAACCGCTAAGCAGCGCATCTCAAAAGAACGCCGGTTAAGAAAGTAGCTGGTAAAAAAACTGAGCAGCTGGTAGTTTTTGGAATCCACCAGCCACAGTGGCAGGTGGACAAAAACAGTTAATTTCCAACACTGCTTAGTACTGTACTCATTGGCATAGGTTCTACAAGTCTTTAACTCTAATAGAGGGATGAACACCACGCTTCCTAAAGATATTCTCTCATTTGGTGTTCTGATGATGATGATGTTGGTGGCAGCCTTCAGGT
>CM022481.1:2488233-2526662 GCA_011952105.1 Coreoperca whiteheadi
ATATAAAATAACTCTGGTCCTGTGGAGAAGCAGGAACAGACACGGGACATACAACATGTCGCTGGAGACCGCTGCCCAAGGACCACTTAAGGACCACTTAAGGACCAGAGGTAACGTGCGGGAAGGAAGGCGGAGCAAGCAGGTGTGTGACGCGCCCCATCGGATTTATTATCAGAAGTCCGCAGACCAAGAGATCATAATCCACACATCCCACGCGCGAACCGAAGAGGCAACAGCGCTTCGGGATCACGCGGGGGAAACACTACTGGCACTCACCAAATGCAGCGAACGCGTGCTCTACCACACACACACAAAGCAGTAAACGTGCGTGTGTCCGCGTCTGCCATCGGGCGCGGAGACACACACAACGCTCCGACTGCTGGCCCATTTCCAACTGCTAGAGTTTACTTACCTGCTGCCAGTTGAAAAACTAAGCCACCTTACTTGACTTCCAGCTCCCGTTCACACACCACACAGAATCGGTCTGAAAACAAAAAGACCTGAAGGCTGGCAGCTGGAGCTCATCTACTTATAGCCCCGGGCTTCAGGTGCGCCGGTGACGTCACCTGCCGAGGCTATAGTTTCGCTTGAGTCAATTTCATTGATGTTTTTAAACACACTTTTCACAGCCGGTCACGCAAAGACGTTCCCATATGCATACTGCATGCAGCATCGAGTGAAGCTTTTGAAAGGGAACTGTCTGACATTTCAGTCCAAAATCTCCCATGGGTGTTCGCTTTGGGTTGAGATCGAGTACCTGCAAAGGCCATAGCCTATAACTCACAGCATTTTCATAGTCATCAAACTCTTGCTCTTTGTGACCTGTAAGGGAGCAACTGCAATCATTGTTTCCCCACTCATTTATTCAGGTCTTTCCTTTAATTCATCACCTGGCTGTACTTTCACATTCATGCTCCCGAGAGAAAGAGTCCTTTTGATTTTAAAGGGGAACTCCACCAATTTTACACATCCGTCTCTGTACAGGTCTTGGGGAGTATTGTTTTAAAAGAAAAAGTGTATAAAGCCTTTGGTGGCTCTGCGGGGTGCACCGCGAAATCTGATAAAACTTTGTTGGTTGGAGACTACAAATGAAAAAATATTGAGGGTGTGAAATTAGAGAGATGTGAGCATACCATACCTTTATGGCCTGCTCCTCTTGTCTGCTTGGGGCTGGTGGCTCCAGGCTACACTAGGCGATACTAGCAAAACACACCTGAATTTGAACCTTTGAGTGAGTCAAGTTGAGTCGCATTCTGGGTAATGTATGTGTCAGGTTTTGACCAGGAAGAACCAGAAGTTCTAAAGCATCAACTTGAATGTTTTTCTCTCTTATTTTTAAACTGTCCCACAATTTTATAAGAGTGCAGCGATAAATTGGTGGAGGAGTACTCTTTAAATGATGTGAAGAAACTTTTCTCTAGGGCCACCCTCAGGACAAACTTTAAGTCTTAAATTTCTAAGAATAACTAAATGATTATGTTAAGGTTTTAAGGTCATTCTTGACTTTGGAAAGAACACTTGAGAAAACAATCTTAGGTCCATTAAATAACTATTCTGTAGCTTTCAATCATAACACAACATTTTCATCAGCAGATGTAGTTTTTCCAGATGTCATGGACATGTCTGTTAAATTTTCTGTTTTTCTGATTTTATTTATCCATTTTAATTTTGAGAAGTCCTTGAGACAAATACAATTCTGTTAAACTGTGGATTTTAGCTTTGGTTGTCTAACCTTGTAATGTTCCAGTTATTTCCAACATACCACCAGAAACAACACATCATTTACCATAAAACAGACAGAAAACAATACAAGATTAATTCATTATTGTAATTTATTAAGAATAATTATTTCTTAAATTAGGGACAGCTCATGTTAGATGTTTCGGAGATAAAGCCAGAGAGGCCAGATTGAGGTGGTTTGGACATGTTCAGAGGAGAGACTGTGAATATATTGGTAGAAGGATGCTGAGGTTGGAGCTGCCAGGCAGGAGGTCTAGAGGAAGACCAAAGAGGAGATTTATGGATGTAGTGAGAGAGGACATTAAGTTAATTGGTGTGAGTGAAGAGGATCCAGAGGACAGGGTTAGATGGAGGCACATGATTTGCTGTGGCGACCCCTGAAAGGGAACAGCCGGAAGGAAAAGAAGAATTATTACTTAAATTAAGGATTATTAAGAATTCAATTCAATTTTATTCATATAGCGCCAATTCATAACAGAAGTTAGCTCACTGCACTTTTCCTATGGAGCAGGTCTAGACTGTACTCTTTATAATATAATTTAAAGAGACCCAACAAATCCCACCAAGAGCAAGCACTTGGCGACAGTGGCGAGGAAAAACTTCCTTTAAGAGGCAGAAACCAGACTCAAGGGTGGGCGGCCATCTGCTGCTGCCGGTTGGGTTGAGAGAGAGAGAAGAAGAAATATCAATAATAACTGTGTTTTGACAGTGGGGCAAACCAGAATTACCTGGAGAAAAGCCACGCGAACGCGGAGAGAACATGCACACAGAAAGGCCCAGGACCTTCTTGCTGTGAGGCAAGTACTGAACCACTGTGCTGCCCGTTGAGAGAGGAAAGGGAGGAGGAGAGTGAGGATAGGTGGGTGAAGTGAAGGAAAAGAGGTTGGAAGGGGAGTAGAGAGAAGGTCAGATTGTAGAGAGAAGGAAAGAGTAGGGTTTGAGGTTGTCGAAGCAGGATGAAAGTGTGTCACAATCCTTACTGTGTTTTGACAGTGGGGCAAACCAGAATCACCTGGAGAAAACCCACGCGAACACGGAGAGAACATCCAAACTCCACACAGAAAGGCCAACGACCTTCTTGCTGTGAGGCACCAGTGCTAAGCACTGAGCCACCGAGAGTGAGGAAGAAGGTCAGATAGATAACCTCAAACCCTACTCTATTCCCTCTCTCTACTAAGTCAGATGGACGGCTGTCACAATCCTTAATTAAGGATTATTCTTCTTCTTTTCCTTTCGACTGCTCCCTTTCAGGGGTCGCCACAGCGAATCATGCGCCTCCATCTTGGTTTCCCCCACTGTCACAACATAATTTAATTATTATTAATAATCCTAATTAAGGATTATTAATAATATTTAAATTATGTTGTGACAGTGGGGGAAACCAAGTTTCCATGGAGAGAACATACAAACTCCACACCAAAAGGCCAAGGACCTTGTTGCTGTGAGCCACCGTGCTGCCCTGCTCTTCTTTCTTGCACTGACAACCTGGCCACCTCGTCCATTTCCATTTCACCTCCATAACCAAGGAGGTCAGTTTATCCTTCACGCACATGTTGGTTAACACCTTCACTCATTATTAAAGTGAGTTAATTTGAGAAAACACAATTTATTATGGTGTAGAAGGTTGTTTTTTTTCAGGCCTTTAAAAAGTCTGTCCTGGCCTAAAGCTCTTGGAGTTGCGTCTGTTTCAAGTATTTGTGAATAGACTTTTTTTGAATGAATACCCCTTTGAAATGATGAAGGCACTTGCAAATGAGTTTTTGTTGTTTTCTGAGGTTGTTTGGAGTCAGTTTCTCAGATACATTTCTGTTCATCCACCTCCTACACCTAAATAACTTCTCATTAACATAGAAGTATGTTTGTAAAGTCAATACAACAAACTGTTTAAACTGTTACTGTGGAGTCCATTCGGTGGAACAGATCCCATCTCTTGCTTGCACAGTGTCAGAAAAACGGCTATAAAACGTTGTCATACCCTCCAGTGGTGGAAGTAGTATATAGATTATTTACTTAAGTAAAAGTAGCAATATCACACTATAAAATTAAGTAAAACGCCATTCAAAATTTAACTTAAGTAAAGTACAGAAATATTGGCAACAAAATGTACTTAAAGTAATAGTGTTTGCAGAATGACCCTTGTCAGTGTTATGTTATTATATTAGTGGATCATTATTATTTATGCGCTATTATTGTAAGCTGTGTTTAAATGTCAATTGGTTGAAGTGGAGTTCATTTTAACTGCTTCATATAATGCTGGGTGGTTTAAATAAAACAATGCTTCATATTTTATGTACTGGTCATATGTTTTGTGTGTAAATACTGCCACAGGCCACCTCATAGCCTGTGAAGACAGGTGGAAACGAAATGAGTCGATACCAACAACGGGGTAGGCCAAACATATTGTCTTTATTGTAAACCAAAACTATTAACTATAAAAAAGGAAAACAGAATGAGGTGTGAACATGTCATAATGTAAGGTGTATGTAAAGTGCATGGATGCTTGAATCTGTGTGTGCGAGCATGTCTAAGTAGAAGCTAAATAAGACTACAAAAGAACAAACAAAACCAGATCATACCTGGAAGAGCAGAGAGAGAGAGAGAGGGTTAGTGAGGCAGTTTAAATACCCTGAGCCCAGGTGGCCCCAATCACTGACAACCCTCCTCAGGGGAGGGGCCGTGACAAAACTTAAACTGAAAAGTAACTAATAACTGTCGCTGTAAAATGTATGTAGTGCAATAAAAAGAACAAAATTTCCCTTTGAAATTTAGTCAATGTGGAGGAGAAATATAAAGTAGCCTGGAAAATACTCATGGACAGTACAAGTACCTCAAAATAGTACTTAGTACAAAATAGCAATCAGGAGTGCTCCTTTTCGCCTCAATTTGATGGACCCATGCTAGCAGTTTCCTCACGCTTCCAATTTTTGCGCACAGCTCTTGATGATAAACCAAAGTTAAGGAGTTGCTTGGCAACTCACAATCTGTTCGTGGTTAGTGCTCATCCGCAAGTTGAACACGCACCTCTTGCACCCAAAGCGAGAATCAGATCCCTAGACTAAAGAGCCAGAAAAGCTGCTTTTGTTTCAAAGAAAGACTCTGTTGAACTATAGGAGGAACAGCTTTGCAAATGAGAAGCAATCAGAAGTTCTCCTTTTTACATTCCTTTGATTGAACCATGCTTGCAGTTTCCCCCTGCTTCCAGTCTTTGTGCTAAGCTCTTATTGAGAGACCAAAGTTAAAGAGTTGCGTTTACAACCCACAACATGTTCTTGACAAGGGCTTTTGAACCCTCAACCGAAGCGAGAATCATACCCCTAGACCAACGAGCGATGAGAACCATGAACTGTTTCAAAGAAAGACTCAGATTTCAGATTTGTGTTTTTGTCTGAGACTGAGAGGTAAAATATTATCAGTAGTAGTTGTAAAGACAGTCAGACAGCCAGAGACGTAAAGACAGACAGACAGTCAGACAAAGACAGACAGACAGAATGATTCAGAATTAAACCAGAAACAGCTCAAAGTGTGAAGTTATTAAGAGTAAAAAGGACAGAGATAACAAAATAGCTCAACATCAGTCCACCAATCAGAACAGAGGGGCAAAGTGCTTTGATCTTTACTCAGCCAATCAGCATCAGCTGCGTTTCTGTGTAAACTGCACTGCTGTTGAAACAGACTTGGGAGTGCAGTGTAAAGCTTCCCATCAAACAAGACTCAAAAAAGTCTAAACTATAAGTTGTACCAGTGAAATTTCCTCACCATTAGCAACAGAAGGCATTTCTGAACAAGTGGATATGTAATTTGCGATGATAAAGTTAGAAAATGTGAGCGTTACAGAGATTTTAAAAACGGATATTTTCTGCTTTCGTCCAGAAATGTTGACGCAGATTTAGAATGGCCGCAATTGGAGGAGTTCCTCGTCACTCTTGTCATTCGGAAGCTCACTGAGCCAAATGTATAAGTCTGATAGATTCAATATCTATGTTTTCAGATCTCAGTAAACCCCCGTACGGGAGGTACTGGACCAGCTCTCCATTTAAAGGGTCTGATCCTTAGACTCTGAGAGTATTACCCTAAAGCACTGAATAAGGACTGTTTAAGCTGGTGGTGAGGAGACATGCCTAGCTTCTAATTGCCTACATCCGAGCCTCTACCCTGCTTCCTCTGATTCAGCAAACGACCGAATAGCCCGTTTGCGTCGGTTACCAATACCAGCCGTTCTTGTTAATGACAGCTCTCCTCTTAATGATCTGGGCTCTTGTTATGGTGCTAGGAAGGGTTTTAGTGGCTCGGGTGAGCCCCAAGGGACTGTTAATTTAATTGGCTAGAGTAACCTGTAAGAACCTGTTAAGATGTTATGCACTCAGGAACCTAACTTTTTACCACCATCAATGAACTCATAAATCAAATGTCCAAAATTTAGACTTTAAATATAGTTTGACCCTTTATTGCAATATGCATTAGCAAGGGCAGTAGTAAAACAGCTCAATTCAAATTTCAATCTTCAAACAAATCATTCAAATAAATCATACAGTAACGACACAGCTGAGTCTTGAATTTCAATTGGTTCTCTCTTTCTGAAAGATGGAGAGAGCAGAGTCTCTCCTGCCGAAGCAACTCCACTCTCCCTGTTGTCAGACCAAGTCTCTGATGAACAATTCACAGCTCCATCCAAAGCTCCCAAAATGTCTCTCGTCTGTGATTCACAGTGTGAGAAAAAGTAACTTCAGTCCGAATTTGTGATTCTCTGTCACTGGAGTAAATGGTTAATCCTTTGCGTGCTCAAGTCCTCTGACAGTGACAAAGTCTTAGAAATCCCTTTTTGTAGATGTTACTGCTCACGATCTCCTTCTTAATTCAATTCAATTTTATTTATATAGCCCAGTATCACAAATCACATTTGCCTCAAAGGGCTTCACAATCTGTAACATACGACACCCTCTGTCCTTAGACCCTCGATTCGATTAAGGAAAAACTACCCAAAAAAAAAACCTTTTAACAGGGGAAAAAAATGATAGAAACCTCAGGAAGAGCAACAGAGGAGGGATCCCTCTCCCAGGACGGACAGACATGCAATAGGCAACAGGCATGCTAAATTTAAGGAAGAAATTAAATCTGAATTTCACTCAATGCTATGTCTTAACATAACAGAGGACTCTTATGCAAATTTCAGTCCGTCCCAAATTGATCATCTTGTTGATAGTGCTGCAGGTTCACTGCGAACGACACTTGATTCTGTTGCTCCTCTTAAAAAGAAGATAATAAAACAAAAAAGGCTAGCTCCATGGTATAACGCTGAAACCCGCAAATTAAAGCAAACATCACGAAAACTTGAAAGAAAATGGCGTTCCAACTATCTAGGAGAATCTTGTTTAGCCTGGCAAGATAGTCTTAAAATATATAAGAAGGCCCTCCGTAATGCCAGAGCAGCCTACTACTCATCACTAATAGAGGAAAATAAGAACAACCCCAGGTTTCTTTTCAGCACTGTAGCCAGGCTGACAGAGAGCCACAGCTCCATTGAGCCATGTATTCCTGTAGCCCTCAGCAGTAACGACTTCATGAGCTTCTTTAATGATAAAATTTTGACTATTAGAGAGAAAATTAATTACGTCCTGCCCTCAGCTGGTGCCAACCGATCTGCAAGCATAGAGGCGTTGGAGGGAGCTGTGAAACCTGATGTGTACTTGGACTGCTTCTCTCCTGTCGACTTTATTCAACTAACGTCGACAATTTCTTCATCTAAGCCATCGACCTGTCTCTTAGACCCAATTCCAACTAGGCTGCTTAAAGATGTTCTACCATTAGTTAGTTCATCTTTTGTAGATATGATCAATTTGTCTTTACTGACAGGTTATGTACCACAGTCTTTTAAAGTAGCTGTTATTAAACCTCACCTTAAAAAGCCCACGCTGGATCCAGGGGTTTTAGCCAACTATAGACCTATATCTAACCTTCCCTTTATCTCTATGATCCTTGAAAAAACTGTTGCTAATCAGTTATGTGACTTTCTAAATAACAATAGTATATTTGAGGATTTCCAGTCAGGTTTCAGAGTGCATCATAGCACAGAAACAGCACTGGTGAAAATTACAAATGACCTCTTAATTGCATCAGACAATGGACTTGTCTCTGTACTTGTCTTGCTAGATCTTAGTGCTGCATTCGATACCATTGACCATCAAATTCTATTACAGAGACTGGAACATTTAATTGGAATTAAAGCAACCGCGTTAAGCTGGTTTAAATCCTATCTATCAGACCGATCTCATGTAAGTACAGAATAGATTTATAGCATCAAAACTATAACATATACAGCCATGATGGCAAAATTGTTGTATATATATATATATATTATTATGTTAGAAATGTTTAGGTCGTAAAACATAAGGGAAGATGATGGGTCCAGACGGACAACCGAGCAGCTCCAGGTGGAGCCCAACGAGCAGGACCCGAGCCCCTCGTCCCCTGCACCGTAGACACAGCAACACTGCCCCAGCAGGTTGCCATAGTCACCGATCCAGATACATGTCCGGACACTGAAATACCTGCTGAAAGTGACACTAAGATAGAAGAGACGGACGACAAAGCACAAAACTCCGGGAGAGGGAAGAAGTCAAGTTAGTGACATGCATCTATGGGATGAGAATGCATACGGATGGAGAGGAGGACAGAGGTGAAGAGAGAGAGGTGTATCATGGGAAGTCCCCCGACAGTCTAGGCCTATAGCAGCATAACTAAGGGATGGTTCAGGACTCTCCTGAGCCAGCCCTAACTATAAGCTTTATCAAAGAGAAAAGTCTTTAGCCTATTCTTAAATGTGGAGATGGTGTCTGCCTCCCGAACCCGAACTGGGATCTGATTCCACAGGAGAGGAGCTTGATAGCTAAAGGCTCTGGCTCCCATTCTACTTTTGAAGACTCTAGGAACCACAAGAAACCCTGCATTCTGAGAGCGCAGTGTTCTAGTGAGGTAATAAGGCACTATGAGCTCTGTAAGATACGATGGTGCGTGACCATTAAGTGCTTTATAGGTGAGGAGAAGGATTTTAAATTCTATTCTGGATTTCACAGGGAGCCAGTGCAGAAAAGATAATATTGGAGAAATATTATGGATGGATATTTCCTAGTTCCTGTCAGTACACGTGCTGCAGCGTTCTGAATCAACTGGAGAATCTTAGTACTCTTCAGATGACAAGGCACCAGGAAATAACCCCGTTTCTCTCTCTGCCTCCCTAATTTATATCATTCTATGTGACACACTCATGTTACACACACTTTTGACATTCCATAGCACATACACCCATTTCTGGCCTGTAGCCTGAGCACCGTTGTTGAGTCTTACTTGATCCCGACTGTCTCCTTATTTGGACATCCGGAAGAACCGTGAAGGTAATTTCCCACATTCTAACTCATATCATTCACTAGGTCTTATCAGTGCTACATTCCTTTAACTGTGCTTAAAGGACATTTTTAGTCTTCTCAGCTCTAGAAAATTCATTCATCTTGTTACTCGAACATTGTTAGTATTGTTAGTATAATTTCTAATGATTAATGTTGGTTATCTTCACTTCAAGTTAACAGTGCAGCTTTCAGTTTTAACGTAACTCATGTGTTATGCAATTCACATCAGAATTCTAGATATAATTTACTCTTGATTACTCCTAGTTTAAGCAAAGCAGGGACACAATGAACTCAACACATTTGACGGATGTTTTTGGTTCAAAATTATGCATGAACTGTGGAAATTGTTGGCACAACAGCAAGTTGAAGAGAACATAGTTGGAAGATTTTCTAAGGCTCCTACAATCAGGCGATGATGTCATCCACTCTAGCTCACGCACTACACACCCATTATAAACTTAGAAAAAGACTGAAAGAAGCAATACACTTAAACTGTAATGATTTAAAAACTGTAAAAGATATAAAAAAGCTGAAGGCAAGTTTTATAGCAGAAGTAGTAGCATTTGAAAGTATGAATAAGTTTGACGAAGATTTGAAGATTGCTCCATAGACTTCCATTTTAACAAATAGTTAAAAAGAGCATAATATTTTATAAAAAGTATAACGGTAGAAAAAAGAAAAATATAAGCACACATGTCCTTAAAGAGCTGAACATTTTGAAGGTTGAATTATTTCTGCAGCTCAATGTATGCAGAAGGAGTAGCGATGCAAAAAGACGTACAAAAAGAGTGGAATAAGTGAAAAGACACGAGGAAAAAAAATGGGAATGCTTAATCAGCATTCTCACGCATTTTCAACAGCAAATGCAATTTTTCTAGTTATGAACTGTGATAAAAATATTAGTATAGTAATAAGTATTAGTATTAGGTAGCAGCACAATACTTCACAACTGCTATCATTAAACATTTATTGACTAGAGTTGGAAAAACAATTCAGACTAGAACGGTCAAGGGGTCATTTTTACCCCTCACCAAAACCGCTGTATGCTGTGCTCAACATTCGCGCCACCCTGGTTGGGGGGAAGTGGACGGCTTGATGCGTGGAGAACCCGGCTGGTGGCTGGCTGTGCAGAGCAGGGGGACGTAACTGTAGCCGAGCCGAGCAGAGAGCCCATAGTGTGGGAAGCTGAGCAGAGCGGGTCCAGACAGCAATCCGGGAAATAGTTGAGCCGGTCGGGGGTCGAGGGCCGAGGAGCAGGGCTGTCTAGAGGAAGGGCTGGAGATGGGCCGGAGCAGACAAGGCGGGCTGAGCCCTCCGTTTGTTTATTCCCAGTAGCGTAACAACATGTTATTATCCAAAAAACGTTTTTAACTTTTGCTCAATGTTCCACAATAATCAAATTATTTTAATGTGTTAGTTTTTTGTAGCCAACAGTTTATTGATGCATTTTAAATTGTAGGCCTATTTGACCTTTTTTGAATGAAATAATGCAATTGCAAAATTAATAAACCCCACAAACTGAATTTTAGGTTCTTGTCCCCAGTTCTAGGAGGTATTGGAATGTTTTTGTAGTTCTAGTGTTACATATATTTATGTTAACATTCATTTTATTAAATGGATTTTCTTTCACTCACTCAGTCCCACACACACATTCACACATGGCCGTGCCCTATTCACACAAACTGCAAAACAAAAAGAAGCGAGAGGTGTAAATTGTGAAAGCAAGTGCAAAATAACCACACGCACACAATTATCACTGCGAAGTGAGGCCGCCGAACCTCCGCTCGTATAAGACGGCTTCTACCGCCACTTGCCATGCAAAAACATACAGAAACACAGGAAATAAAGAGTGGTCAGTTCACAGAATCTATTAAAACCTTCATCACAAGGCACAAATAACTACCATTTGCAATATCAGGTACACTGTCAATATACTGTTTGCAGTAGCAATAAAGACGCAGAAAATCAGCACAATGCTTGTTCATCCCGACTGCTTAATAATTATGACAACCAAATTGGAAATATGAAGCGAGAGGTGACAACGACCTGTCTAGAACTATGGCGGCTTGGGAGGGACATTCATGGTATGGTCAAAACTGACAGATTGACACAAGATCCAGATTGTTATTTCCTTTTACTTCACATTATCTTTTTCTACAAGATGAGAACATACCACCCACATTTACAGTGTTCTAAACCAATTGTCTGTGCCCACAAGCCTCACATTCCTGTTTGCCAGAAGACCTGCTGAGAGCTTAGCCACGTTAAATCTACATCATATGGTGTGTGAGAATGCCAATTTGAAGGACCCCATTATTCACTCAGAGGTCACGTTAAAATGGAACACCTTGTGATTTTTTTCTCCCCTTTTCCTCTTGCCAGAGGCAGTCGTGAAATTAGAGGGTGAACCAAACCTGGCAATTAATTGCAGGTAGGAATAAAGCAGGGAGTCTGGCGAAGATAAACACCTTGTATAAATAGAAATAGGCAGTTATATATGCAGAAAATGTCGGCCCTTCACATCAGAGGTGTAAAATGGAAGTTGGCAGCCAGACCTGGGTGCACGGTGAGAATGGGCCACCCACAGGATAATGAAGTGAAGAATTGACTGCACTGAATTTATTTCATTCATTTCATTTAGCAGTCCATGCATTGCCCCCCCCCCTCCCCCGGAGTATTCCTGAATCCTGAGCAAGGCACTCGAGTTGTATGGAAAATGAGAATGATAAAGAGAGAAAGGGAGTGTCACAAAATTAAAGTGTTGGTTCACCCATATTCCAAAAAAAACATATTTTTCACTCACCTCTAGTCGTATCGATCGTGTTGATATCTGTCTCAGAGATTTCTGCCTTCACACCGGTGCAATGATGGTAAAAAAGGAATTCCATTTGTGGTGCACATTGTGTTGAAAAATGACATTAATACATTAATTAACATAGTAGTTCAACATCTTGGGAAACACTCTTCGCTTTCTTTTTAAAAATTAGATTAAAAAAGCTGGTGCCACTCACGTCCGTACATTAAAGCCCCTGATTGAATTCTTAAGCATTTCATCATAACATTAAATATTTTTTGAGAAAATAACTAATAATTAAAGCCAAAGTTTGAAAAAATATGCTTACGTATTATTTATTAAGAATTTCACACTCAAAAGCTAAGCTAATCTTCCCCAGGACTGTGTGGGGGTGGTTCGATCAGATTTGATTGACAGCGTAAGAAAACCACCCCAGTGACAGCATACTGAATTTCTTAATCAGTCATTTTCAAGCTGTCATTTTAATGTTTTTGACTTGCCCTGTAGAGTTTTCTGAACAAACACAGTTCTCTTTATATTCAGTGTGTCTCACTAAAAAACATTCTGTGTATCACTGAGGTCTGATAGATGTCTTGAATGCAATTCCTTCCTCAACATTTTCCTTTTTTGCATATTTTAAATTGTGCATTGGTAGCTAGCAGGTTATTAAAGAAGTGGCTGAACACAGGCAATTTGAAATAGTCAGGTACAGACCTGGATGTGAGAGAATGGTTGATAATAGAGAGCAGGCTAGGACTTAAGACAGTGAGGACAGGTTTTAGACATTTTGTGAGAACTGTATCACAGGGACTGGAGGAGGAACTCATATGAGCTACAGTGTTTAAAAGGATCCGCAGGGAGATAGGAGAAAATTCAGTAAAATAGGACGGGTGAATGCAGAGGGTAAAACAGATGGGAAAATGGGACCTCAGACCATCAACCTTGCCAACAAAAAATTTGAAGACGTTTTCACAGTCATTTGCTGATGAGGTGGAATGGCAGGAAGAGAGGGATTAACAAGCTGGTTAATAGTATTAAACTGAAATCTAGGGTGTGTTTATTGATATCAATCAGGCCAGAAAAGTAGGCAGCTTCACGCAACTCCATACTTCATATGGAGGTGGGGAACTTCAAGTTTAGATTTTTCTTCCTGTATTCTCTTCTCTGTTGTCTGATGTTGTCATTGATCCAAGGGGTTCTATTAATAACTGGGACAGCCCTGGAGGTGGATGGAGCGGAAAAGTCAATGGCTGATGTACACAAATCACGCAAGTAGTTTTGGAAGAGTGTGTCAGCTAAATAAAATGCAAATGTGTCCCGTATAATCTCTCTTTTATACTATGTAAAATATAAAAATACAAAATAAATACACATTTACTTTTTAACTGTATATTCAGAGATTACTGCATATCAAGAATAATTGCTTGTAATTAACTATTGTTATCCATTAGATTTGATTGTTCGCCCAAATGTTACGTAATCTACATACTTGACTAATCCACAGATTCTTTTCATTGTGCCCCAAACCGGCCTCTTTTCTAACAAAATAGTGTTTACCTGTAATTGACATTGAAAAGTAAAATTTAAAATTAGATACTAGTAAGCAGATATAAATTAAAACATATCACCGTGCCAAATATGATGAATGCGATTGCTTACTTACTTGTGGCTTGAGAACAGAACACTTAGAGCTAAAAGCTTACATGAGCTTGATAACATGCTCACAATGACAACGCTAACGCTAATGCTGATAGCAGGTATAATGCTTATCATGTTCACTATTTTAGTTTAGGGTTTTAGCATGCTAACATTTTCACAAAGTACAGCTGAGGCTGACGGGAATGTCATTCCCAGGTTTTGCAGGTATTTGGTCATAAACCGATTAGACAGTTTAAAAAAGCAAGGGCCATTAGGATACATGATCTAGGAACCATCAATGTTCTTACCAATGTTTTTACCCATCCATCAGGTTTAAGTAGATGTAGAGATATTTTATTGGATCACCAAAGTCATTCATCCTCTGGGAACAATGGATATATTTATCAAATTTGTGGAAATCCATCCAATGGTTGTTGAGATATTTCAGTCTGGACCAAAGTGGTTGACCAACTGACAGACCGACATTGCCATCCCTAGAGCCATGTCACAAGCAATGCTACAAACTAAAAATGTCAGCACCTGGTTTTTAGTATTGGTCAAAAATCATATCAGCTACCCCCCTGTAGATACGGTTATGTATTATTTCATGCTTTGTGACCTTGTATTTCACAACCAGCCCTGATTTGTCACTTGTCGCTGATCTGCTCTGACATGTCTGCACACTGTCTCTTGCTGACCACGGCTCATGAACCTGCCCCGCAGGAAGTCAACGTCTCAACACTGTCAATCAGCCTCCAACCTTCAGGCCTGCAATCTGCCCACCACTGTGTCAGTGGCACCTTGCTGACAATCCCAGGAGTCACCCAGAGTCCAGTGTTGTCACTGCACCCAGGCACTCAGCGAGTTGGCTGACAGGTTTACACAAGGTCCGGGGATGATCTGCACTCACCATGATGCCAAACTAACTGTGGAACCCATTCAGCACAGCAATACAAGATGGGAAGAACATTCAAGAAGTCATTTATAAATGTCTGCTTTTTGTCTGTACCTCGTATCGCAAACTGATAAACACAATAGGGATTGGGCCTGTACATAAAAGGTGCTCTAAACACCCTATAACCTGCAGAGTTTCCATTGTTCATTGTGATGTGACCTCTGTCCTTTCCTTTGTTGCTGCCTAGTTTCAGCTTAGATCAAAAAGTTAATCTTGTATTATCTTCACTTGAAAATGATTAAGGGCTTGCAGGGTCACATGGCGCCAGGAGCAGGATGTACCTCTCTTCAGTAGCATAGCCTATAGAAGATTTCAAGCCAATGCTTGTACACTATACGTAAGAGTTATTAATTTCATGGTTGAATAAGAATGATTAATCTCTGAAGGATGCTTGATAAGCCACAAAATGCTGTCTTGTATTTGACTGACCTGCCAGATCATTTATGTTATAACGTATGAAGTGCAGGAAGAGAAGATGTGTTATTAGATTTAATGGAGGGCTCTTTAACCTTCTGAGAGGAGAACTTGTTAAGCACTTGAATATGAGAATAGTTGATGATTAAATTGCCAGTTGCCAGTTTTCATATACTGTATGTGAGATAGGGTAATGTGGCTAATGTGAATATTTCTATGTGGACAGGCAACCCGTTCTCATTCCCAGGTCGTCAAATACAGAGGTTTTGTTATACAGACGCACAAGGTACCCTTTATCGTCTGTATGAGACTTTCAATTAACTCCAATGTAAAACCGTCCGCGGCAATATCAGACGCTCAGAGCAACCGCTCCAGCTGTCTATTCACTCCAATATTAATGTGAGACCGGCACTATAAGACGCTGTGAGCACCGCTCCCATTGGAAAACGTAGTTTTCTCACTGTTAATTCCCATGTTAAGGTTTTCCTTTCAATGATATCCTCAACATTTCTCAGCAAAACAACATGAAAGTGCCCTTGATAATTCAAAAATCAGATAGGTTAATGTTATGGCTATCAGTTAAAATTATTTCATCTTCGATTCTGAGAAATGGTTTGTTTTTGTCCGTTTTGGTTAGCGGAAGGCCTTGTCGTACTTTGATATAAAATGGGATAATAGCTCAGCATGCTCTTGGATAAAAACATTGTTCGGCTTGGGCGGTTTGTAGATAATTAAAATGATAACTGGAGTTTTAGAATTTACCATGAAACCAAGATGTTCAAATGGTTTAAAACCGTAAGTATTCTGTGAAGTTATCCATATGAAATAGAGCAAAAATTAAATGTGAAATTAATCAAATTATATTAACAGTGGAGGTTGAATTCAATGCACAATATAAAAGTTACGGACGACCAGCAGCAATTTAAAATGGAACGAATCCCACCCACAAATCCTTACGTACACATAGCAGCGACCATGGCAACCACCATTGCAACAATATGAGACCTGAGAGAATCTTCGCAATAGCTAACAAAACTAAGGATCATATACATTCACAGAACGAAGATTATGAAAAGAAAACACCCATTTCTCCCTAGAAATGTTATCAAAACGCATTTTAATGGAGAAACTATCTTAAACTTTTACACTGAGAATAAAAGAAGCGTCCACCAATTTGGTTTTCATAAAAGTAACTTGGCAGTCACATGTCGCGGACGCAGGCCAATAGAAAAGAATAAGACAAAAAAAAAAGCTCGATCTCTCAGAATTGAAGGAGAAATCATTAAAACTGATGGCCGTAACATTGACCTAGCATCACCCTCTGGCTAGAGGACAGTCAGATCAAGATGACTGGTAACTGTTGGGATGAAAACCTGACCAACTAAGGCTGAGGGTTGTGGGACTAACACTGCTCTGAGTCAAGATGGAAAGATCCATATTGTAACATTAATATTCTACAGGTAGAGTATTGCTATAATAGACTCTGCTATCTTTTCTGTGTCTTTAACAGAATAAAGTCCTCTCTCTGTGTGCCAGCCTCTATTAAACAGTGTATCAGTGTGTGTTGTTAATCTGCCCGTGTACCAGTGTCACCAAGACACCGTCTTTTACATTCAGTGAATAAAATGACTCAGATGCTGATAAAATCATGCCATTACCCTGCAGTCGACTGACTTTCAACCCCCCCTGCTGACTCACACTCTTCCCAGAATCCGAAGGGTTTTCATCACTATTTCATACACTTCATATAAAGCACACAATACAGTCTGCACTTTCAAAGACCACGGAATACCAAAGCTGAAATCGAAGCTAAATTGTCCCCTGCTTATTTCAAAGCAGCAAATACCACATATTAAAAGATCTTCATGCTGTTTATGTTTTGCTGTTTATTGTGCTGCCACAATCATTTTGAGTTCTTTTGAAGAAAGAGCCACTGACAGGATTGCCTGGTATGGTGTTTAATGTCTTATATTTCGACACGCTGGCCCTCTTCTGTCTGTTTGGCTTTCAAAAGCTTGCACAAAAGCTGAACCCTTAATGATATCAACACACAATATACTTAGTTTTTTTTTAAAGCCAGTTCAAAAGGATTACGCTGGGATTTCCCAGTCATATGGCACCGTATACTCACAAGTGAGATGGCCAATCATTTGACTGGACCCATGAGGAATGCCATTCAACAGGGACTGGATTGTTTTTATCACACTCTTTACTATATTTTCTGTACTCTGGTTGCAGTGTCTTGAACTCTTTTAAGTGTAATGTTTTGTGTTCCGCACACACTCAGGCTGAACTCATTTTGGGGAATCGTCCCTGTCGCTGACTAATTCAGACATTTATTTGGTGACCGATGGCGCCATTGTCACCACAGTCACGTTAATTCCTGGTTAAAAGCTTACTGAAAGACAGCGCAAGCCACAGAGGCACTCGTGATGTGAGCACTCTGTTGTAGATAGGTGGCTGCTGAACTATTAACCTTATAAACGGTGCTTAGTGTTCTACTGAACGAAACTGTTTGAGCCAACAACAGATTAAACGTGGTGTCGAAGACTGACACACAACACAACAAAAATCACATCATTTGATTTCATAAGGCTTGTAAAATTGTTATGGCTAATGTGTTAGGACCTGTTCACACATCCAGCAGACACAAAATAACTTTGGCATTAGTTTGGAGTGCTGTTTCTGGCTACCAGACAAATGTAAGTCTAATATTCACCTTCTTTCTGGCTTGTGAGGGGCTTTTTAGCTACCAGATACTTTGCTCTGTTTGCTAGCTACTCACTAACTTTTTTGGTCAACCGTTTTGGTACTGGGTACAGTGGGTTTACGAGACCTTTCTTGCCGAAATAGCAGTTCATGAGGGCAGTGCGACTGAACTAAAACAGTACATTTGTGGGCCTTAATCAGCATTCCTGTCAATTTTGCCTAAAACGCTTGAAAAAAGGCATACCCAAAATAAATTGCATACTGTTCTTGAACCATGTGGAGTATATGCATGTTTTTGGTCTCTTTTGAAACGTGACACTCTGAGGTTTGTTCCTATACAGTCAGAATCACTGTAGGTCTTACTGATATTGAGTAATATAATTTTGAAAACACTGAAAAATGGAATAAAATATTCCGCCTACTTTTTTTTTGTAAAAATATGCCTGCAGATTACTATATAGGTAATTTTCTGCAGTTTTTTATTCTGTGTAAGTACTATGTGGTGGTCTGACACATCAAATGATTGTACCTGTTGTGTTGATTGTACCTTAAAATGGTTTACATCGTTCGAATCGCGAAAATCTCAGCTTTCCGGAGATATGTGACATGTCTAGCTTTTGTTTTTCCTGAGTTTTTGCATTTCACGTCTTTACCTGTAACCCCCCCCCCCCCAATGTACCGCCGGCGGAACATGGGACTGTTAACAGGTTCAAACCAAAATGAGCTTTAAGAAAAAAGAGGCTCAAAAAACGCTTCGTAGAGCTGAAGGAAACTGTAGAGTTGGGTGATAATTCTCTTCGGGTTTGTCACTTCAAGCAACCCTTTTCACACTACATATAATAATTTGACCTTTTCTTTAATCAAAAAAAATATATATAAAAGATTGGTCCAGCTTTAAACATTTCTTGCACACATTTGATAACTTTGCAGTTTGACAACTATGCACATGTATAAATGGGGTGAGATGAACTGTTGCGCATAAACAGAAACGAAAAAGCCTGCTTCCCATGTAAAGCAGCTGAACTTTTATTATTTATTATATAAATCCCATATGGCTTTAAAGCAGATGACATGTATAGAAAGTAGAGGCACAGAAGACAGATGGTTCAATTTCAGTCTAAATATATTCAGATGTACCTTCAGGAGTTAAATCAAAGCAGCTGAGTTAGTTAAAGTGTTTCTGTTTGGAAATAGCATGTTGTTTAATTAGTATGTTTAACAGTATACCTCATGGAGGCTTTGTGCCACACTGTTTGCTTTCCATTTACATCACTTTCCTCAGCTGTAATTAACACAATGATTCAATGTCTTCCATTTCTCAGTAGACCAAACAAAAGTATGAGAAAATGAATCCGTGCAAAGCCGTAAACAGTGCCGAGGTATGCGTGATATGATGTACATAATAAATCAGCTTTGTACCTCCGTAATACACTTCTTTAAGTCCAATGTAATGAATGTCACTTGAAGGATTCAAGTGCAGTCTGAAAAAAATTAGCATTCAATTATTGTGGAGTTAGAGCAATTCGAAAAGGTTTGCCAGCCTCCCCTTGCCTGGAGAATCCGTGGAGGCTGGTGTTCGCTCCGTTTTGCCGTCTGCATATGTCACCTGTAACATTAATTTGAATAATGACTGAAGAGTCTCTCTCTTCCCTGTTACCTTCCCCTTCAGTGCCCGTGTAGCCTCTGCGGGGTGTGAAAGGTCTTCTCGTTTGCGTCCCCCATTGTTCCGAACACGTCTGTGGGCATTCAGAAACCTTTCAGTCTAGACAGATGCTGAATATCAACACTGAGAAGTCAACAGGGGATTTTCTACAAGCCTCTCAGCACACAAGAAAACTGGACTTCACCTCTCTGATAAAAAGCAACAACTTGATGGTGTGAAATAGGATAACTAGATTTTGTCTTTAAATTGCAGGTTATTCAAAATGATAAGGAAAGGCAATGCAGGGTGCACTCTGTAATCCTGCTCTTCTGCAGCTCTGGTTAAGTGATTCACTTTCCTGCTTGCTTGACGACGCAGCACTTTGCTGGAGTTTGGCCGAAACAGCCATCTGAAAAGCTACAAATGCAAATTGAAATCACTGCCTTGTTGTGGCGCAATAATTCTGCTGTGACAGCTCAATGTGTACATTTCTACCATTCCTCTACCTCCAGCTCCTCATTCTACTCAATGCTACTCATTAGGCCCATAAATAAAGCGCCTGCTGAAAAGTTTTTGGAGAAAACCGCATCGTGTTCTTATGTCGAATACAGACGTCAACTTTTCGCTCCTCGGATCCCCACGCCACATCCTTCCCCCACCCCTTTTTGTTTGGGATTTCTTGTGAAGTTGGCACACTTCAAAGCCGTTGGATTGACAGCGCTGCCGACTGAAAGATCCTATTCATCTGCCTGGTGGAATTATGCAGACATCTCTCTTGAGCACCACTTCAGAACCTTGCACTCTTTACTTTAAATATCTGGCCTCTGCATGACACTCTGCAAACATGCTGGAGAAAAAGAAAAAAAGAAAAAATCTGCGAAGGAAAGGAGAAGGAAGAAACAAACTCTTGAAGAGAGAAAAAATGAGCTAGTTTAACACAATATTGCACATCAGTTAAACATCCTACAAGCTGTTAAATGGAATGACACCAGCGAGCCTTGTCGAGTCTGGGGTGCTGGAGAAGCAGCGCTGAGGGAGAAAAATACAACTTTGACATAAGTATAAGCTGTATACATGCACTAAACGCCACGTCAGAAATGGACAAATAAGACCCAACACATATGCACGACTAATTAATTTTCTGCCTCATTTTGTCCCTGCCCGTGTCACATTCTTATGGGAGCCGTCTTGCTCCCAGGTGTCGTCAGACGAGGCTCGAGACCGCCATTCGCCCCTCGCCGGCTGAGCATGTGCAGAGTGGGCGACTCAGCCCTGACCTCCCTCACCACCGCCAGGCTTTTCTGCTCTCTGGAGGCCGCTGCACCGCTCCTGTTATGTAATCCATCACGGCTGTCATAATCCTATCTGCGCTAATGTTGGAAACAAAGCTGGGGTGCCGGTGTAGTTTGTCCGACACTAAACCACAGTGTGGTGTCATGAGGCAGAATGCAGTGTCTCACTATGGGTATAAGGCAACTTCAGCAGATTTAATTTAAGATCTTTTTAAAAAAAATCTAAAATCTTTGTTTTTTAAAGATCCTATGAAATCCTCAATCCTCTTATTCTATTCTAAAAATAAAAAAATGATGGCCCTATTTTTTGTAACTCCAAGTTTCTGTTGCTTCTTAAATGGCACTGCAACTACACTTATTTAGGTAAAATTTCACCTAAATTACATGGAGTAGTTTTGTGGTGCTCATTAATATAAAAAAAAAAGACAAAACTCAACAGTAGCTTGTTTTACCAGAAAGAAAGTCCCATTTATGCAGCATAATCTAGGGTAATCTGTGGTGCAGATATCAAAACCTGAGAAGATTAATCAATCATCAGCAATAGCCAGACTTGCGTGAATTTGCGTGACCCTTTAAAGCTGCATTAAATGATTCTTTTTCACTAGTTGCAGGCAGCGGAAAAAGCTAAAAACACGACACATTAAGCAGACACAGAGCAACACTAGCATACGTCCTGTTTTTGCCCACCTGAAGGAATGTGAGTCGATTAAGGTAGTCAGTCATTCTTTCTTTTAGCTCTGGTTTGGTCACCTCCTGAGAGAAAATACCTGGCGAATTAGCAGTTCAGTGGTCCACTTTCTAAGCGGCTAAGCGAGTCGCTAACTTTGTCTGCCTGCCATTTAGTGCTGGACGGGTGGACAGTGGGTTCATCGAGGTGTTTTTACTGAAAACTGCTGCTGCTGGAAAAGGGGTTGGTGAAAGTCAAGAGAGGCAAAAAAGGCAAAAAGGTTTCGTGGAAGGGGAACTGAAGAGTTGGCTTGGACGAGCAACACATTTGACATAACACACTTGGCCTAAAAATATTGATTAGTACAGCTTTAAGTTGGCTCAGTTTTCTTAGGTATGCAAAAATAACTTTTGATTCTAATCCTGTAGTGTTCATATAATTATTATAATAATTATTCCATTAGTCAATTCACAAATTAGGTTAAAGTATCCATGACATAATGAACAGTTATAATTTTAAGAATGACTTTGCATATCATGGATTTTATGAACTGGCACAAACAACGAAGCCCAGTAAGGCCCTTTTTCAAGATAAACACATTTATTAACATAAAAATAACATTCCAGCTTGAATAAATCGTTACAGAGCTAACTGTCAATATGTGACTCATTTAAAAAGTAACTTAGAGCCTTCTCTTATATTTCCTCTCCCAGCCTGAGCCGGGACCAGTCCCACTGACTCGGCTTTGTCTGGCTTGCCTGGTAAACAATGAGCATTTATCCCAATGTGCTCCCAATTATTACCATGTGGCTCTTGTTAGACATTTTATGCAAAAGACATCCCCCTAACAATTGTCTAATGATGAGCATAGTGTTTTGATGACAATTACATTCAGTCAAGTTGAAAAAATAAGTTTTGTGCAATGAGATCTAAGATTAAGACCATCTAGCGCAGATGCAATCAATATGTTGTGACGAACGTTGCTTTGTAGTGTAAGCTGTGATGGCTGCAGCAATTACAACACGCGATTACAGGGCTAATTGGACATAACAGAGTAATTGTGAGTTAAACCACCGCAGCCGCAGTGGTATGAGGATCATCCGCCGAGCACACAGAGGATGAGTGTGCTGCTGTTGCTGCTGAGCTGGCTCTTCCCTGAACAGCTTGTAATAATGTTGGAGGTACAAGCAGTTCACATCCACATCCCCCCAGTGAACTGACGCACCCGCACCACCGCTCTGGCAAAACGCACAACAGCTGCTCTGGAGACAGATGAACGGTAGGGCAGAGGCACCCGTCTGACCGTTTACCTCTGACATCATCCATCATCGCTGACAGCTCTCGATCATTGCTCATATTAATAAAACCTTTCCATCAATATTGTGGGCCAGGGTATTCCCAAGTGAGCTGCTCTCTGTCTTGGTGTCTCTGTATGGATGTAAACCATAAATCTAACCTCTCAAAGGCCAATGAATTAGACCTTATACACAGTCGATACGCATATTAGAGAGAATTTGAAGGAGTTGTATGCGTGCGCATAGTGAGAGAATGATGAATGGATATAGTGTAAATGGCCTATGAAAGTTAAATCCTGTGAAGTTGAAAATGGGACATCAAAATGTTGCTTTTATTGACATGGAAAAGATTCACATATGAATGTGATGATTCTCCATCTTGATCCAACTTTGGTGATTTGCAGGAGGATATCACTGGACAATTTTTTCCAGAATAAGAGTTTTATTATTGTTTCCATCTTCAAACAGTAGAATATGCTGGCACTGTGCAGCCCATGTTAGGAGATGACAAACACAAACTACTGCAAAAACTAGGGCTGCAGCCAGGATTTTAGATATGTAATAGCTATGTCAATTATTTAGTTACATTTAGAACAAACAGGAACAAAATGCTGGTTCAAAACCGTCTCTACATTACCCAGAATAAAATTCGGGTGAGGAATACTAAGTCTGTTTTTACTTATTCTTTGGTTGGCCTAGTAATCAAAACTGAGTCTGAAAATACTAAAATAAGCCTATATTATTTCTACCATATCTTCTTGAAAAAATGTAATTCCCCTTGGTAAAAACCCCAATTTGCCAGTGAAATACATGCGCCAACAAAACATAACCAATTTCAAAATGCAAAGTTCAACCTAACAGTGGTGGAAGAGGAAGGTCATAATTAAAATCAAAAGGATTTATCTACTTGTAGGCATAAATGTTATCAGGTAATTTCATGACAATCTGTTGAATTAGCTATTGTGTGTAAATTTGACCTTTTGGGTGGCAATTAGAGCAAAGGGTTAATTTTTTGTGATGTTTTTAAGATAACTTGTTCTGGACCAAGGTGTTAGTCAAAGAAAACAGTTTTTGCCTAAGGGAGGCACTAGAGCAAAGCTTGTGGAGCAAACTAAAAGGGCACATCCTCTGGGTACCCTCTGGGTGCTCGATACATTTCAGAGCAATTGGCCTGTATTTCTTTTGTACAAATGAAAATTTGGCCTGATGAAGCTAAGAGCAAAGAGGAAATGGGTGTGAAAAAGGATATTCATCATCTGGGGACCTGAAATGTTCAAAAAGGTTCAACATGAATGTGCTCAGTATGTTTCATGGCAATCTGTCAATTCTCAAATTTTGTAAAGTGGATAGTTTGACGTGATGTTGGCACTAGAATGAAGGTCAGGGATCCATTTTTTTTTTTTATTCCTCCCCGGGATGATATTTACAGGAATTTTAAAGAAAATGCGAAACCGTCTTGTGGATCAATGTGTTTTGATAGAATTTTGAACCCATTGTTGTGATACATGAAAGGCAGCAGTAAAAACTTAAAAAATTGGAAAGGAGAAAACATCAGTTAGTTCCTCTGTAAGGCCTGTTTCCAGTGGTGGAAAAGTTATCATAAATCATTGAATTTGAATGCAAACGATATTCGCCATTATCAATAAGCCAATAGGTATTCTTCCTTAGAGAATGAAAGGTCCCTTAAAAGAAGACAAAAACAAGTCCCAAGCTGCGTTTTCTGCAGAAATATAGTGAAATACAATTATGTACATTTTATACCTTGTGAAACAAAAATGGCGTAAGACGTTGAATGTGCTCAAATTGAGTTTTCCATGAAGCTGTGTAGCCCCCAGGAAAGCTGGCGTGCTCCGGCTTTTTGAGCTGCTCGGGATGCAAACTTGTGCACCAGCACATTCAGCAGTGCACTTCACTTCTGTGGAAATATAGGTCTGAAGCAGACTAAGTGTTAGTTTTGAAGGTCTGCGATGTGTCCCCTTGATGCGGATGTGACTAGAACAAGGCATTGTTAGAGCTCTGTGCAGAACTTTGGAAAGGAACATTCCTCAGATGTAATCTCCCTTGCCAAGATGAAAGGCCCAGTCTTAACGGACCATCTCCTGCTTATGAGGCCTCTATGGAGCAGGTCTGTAGTTTAGAAGGAGATTACAATGGATTTACGACTGATCTCACACACTCCTTTGCAACTCCCCCACCCCCCGCTACCATCATCTCCCAAAAGTACCACTCTGTGTGTGCTGCAACCAATTGTCACCATCTTTGTTGTAGCTTTGTAGGTATGTGAAGCAGCGGTGAGCTCGAAAGCTTTAAGCTTAAGTGGAAAACTTGCTCTTCGGTCAATCAGAGGGAGCTGCATTTCTGATAAGCACAACAGCACAGAACCGCCAAAGCGTGATTCTTTCTCTCAGCTCAGCGGTTTGTCGGAATCTGGGTCACTTCATGATAATAGGGTGAGGATGCAGTCGTAAGGATGAGGTCACACTGGGGAATCATTCAAATCCCGCTCTGCCCTGCTGATGAAAAAACCCACTGTCTCTCATCCGAAATGCAATATAGGTCAGTCCTACATACAGAGGAGGGTGGGGGTGTTGCCGATGAATAATTCATGCAATCGGATAGTTGGGTTAAATAATCTGATGTTTGTGTTTCAAATCAACGGCATGAGCAACACCTAGCCGTGCTTGCAGTTATAGCCTCAAAGGGTATGTATCAAGGGACAAGGCTAAGTTGTAAGTGATTAGTCATGTTTATTACTACAGACATCAGGAATCTCCCGTAAGGAGGAACTACAAAGAGCAAGAGAGAGGGAAGCAAGAATTTCATCATGTCGCTTCACTATGTTCAGGTGAATTCATCATGACAACACATTTGCCTATTAGGCATTCATTGTATTTGGCTGCAACCTTTTCGTTATGCGTTTTATCATAACCCTTTTTGTCACCATAACAAGGAAACTGGAATGGAAATGTTTTTCGGCTCGTGGCAACTATTACAGATTTTTTTGGATATGTTAAGGCCAACTAAAAGCACTTGGTTAAAGGGCCTAAAAACATATTTTCTCAATCTGCTTCTTACTCTGAACAATGGGCTCCCATAAGGGCAATACGTTTTGGGGGAAGTGATGGAGTCTAGGCTGGTGGTAGTGGTGGTGGAAGTGGATGGCTGAATATCTGGATGTGATGAAGAGTGAACTCCTGAAAAGATAGCTGACAGCAGGGAAAGGAGAACAGATTTAAAGTTTGACAGCAGCAATAAGATTGGCTGATTGGCAAAATCTGGTTGGTTTACTAAAAGAGCAAATGCCAATATCAGCTAATTATGAAAAGCAGAAAGAGAGAGGGAGAGAGAGGGCAAAAAGAGAGAGATTTTTATGAAGGAGGCACAAAGATAGTCTTCCTGATTGAACTTTCTGAGCTTCATTTCTAAAATCCTGGCTATGGTCAAGACTTTTCTCAGGCTACTTTAGCATAGCTTGCATCGCTAGTTATCCATTAGAGATGGAGATTTTCTAAAGGACTTACTGGGCAGCTGAATAAACCTTAGATTGGATCATTTCATCATTTCAAAAACATTTGATAATTTGCATAATTTTTATAGATTTAAAGTAGCAAGAGAAAGTAGAGAGAAAGTGACTTGCACATTCTACACTACTATTGATTCTGTAGTCTGAACAAAAGAATGTGTTACTTTTGTGGTATGTAAATTTTTCCTCTTTTGATATTTTTATCATTACTTGTAATTCTTTATTAGGAGTCCAACCCCGAGTGGGCAGGGAACCACGAATGCAAGGCATCATGCTGCCCAGTACCAGTGGTGATGGGAACCCTATTGAAATCGCTTAGATTTTTATTTTTATTTATTTTTGTGTTGGTAAAAGTGATACTGCAGCCTACACCGTAAGAGTTATGCAAAAGAAATTCACAGGGGGGTATAGACTGGTGCACACACGTCAGATGCTAAAAATGACTCAGCAGCTATAATCAAGCTAAATGCATTTTAGCCAGTTACACCCATATAGTACGTCGCACAATTGAAAACCTTACATGCATGTGTTCCCTGAAATGAGCTGCATCTCGTGACATAGGCCAATTGCCGCCTATATTTTTGGTTCGCAAAATTGGGAAATATGCTAAATCTACTTTTTGGAACTCCTTCTAGGCCGTGAGTCTACATGAAATTATGCACGTGGACTCTATGGACGCTCATGATAAGGAAAAATTATTAAAATTATTTTGTCAACTCCCAAACAACTTTTCCTTCAGTTATTTAAGGAGCAAGTGACCTTCGGAACTTAAAGGGCTGCACCTGTACTCATAGAATCTGGAGTTACAATACATAACTATTGTTCTATTTCGTATAGGCTTCATCCTCTAAGGCTATTGCTAGTGGGTTCAGGGCGAAGCAGGATATAGTCCGCGCCTCATTGAGTCCATTCGGTATCACAAGCACAAACACATCCTACTTCACAGACGAACAACAGGTGTTCCATGCCCAGCCAGTGCATCATGCATAATGACGCATCACAAGCCCCCATATGTGCCAAGACGGTGCACCACAGTATAATAGCCAATGTTCTCTGTGGGGTGGGGGCGTGGAACAATAAACCGTGCTACTTTGACAAAGCAGAGAGGTTTAGAACTGTAGCGGTCCAGCTAGGAGCTGAGTAGAGGCAGAAGGGCAGCTCCCCGTGCTCCGAAAGGCAGGAGGGAGGACGCATAAGCGAAGAAATATCACTGTGATAAAACACTTAAAACAGACTGAGTCATGGAAAAATAGGAGACATCCTGCAGATAAAAGTGGATGAAGGAGCAGGGGGAAGACCATGAAGCTGTCATACAGATGTCTTACATCGACATTCCTCTGTGCAGGGCTCAGGAAGATGAAATGCCCCAAGTGTAGTGTGCTCTGATGTGCTCCGGAGGGTCCATCCCAGAGGAGAGATACGCCTGTGAAACAGCCTCACACAGTCAGTGTGACAGGTGCTGAGCAGATAGAGGGAGCCACTGAGATTGCTCTCTGTAGTGCACAAACAGACGCTGAGGTGACGACGTGGCAAGATTGCGCCAGGCAGAGGAGATGTGACGTGGCGTTAACCTCTGAGCTGTGAGGAGGAGGGAAAAATACATCCAGGGTTATCACTCTGGATCTGAAAGAACTAGTGATGCTCTTAGGCATAAAAGCCGAGCTGCCATCACCTTGAATCCTGAGGCACGATGAGGCCAAAGAGAGGGTAGATATATCACTGACTCTTTTTGCAGTCATCAGGGCCAGAAGCAAAGCTGTCTTGGCTGACAGAAGTTTGACTGGAAAAAGTAAGTTGGAGTCTTTCAGGTCTATGGAAGTGAACCTTGATTGTCAGCATGTGAAACGGTCTGACCATTATCGATTTGTTGAACAGTAACAAATTGACAATGGGTCTCAGTCCCCCCATTTTTTTGGGAACCAGAAAATAGTGGGGTAAAACCCCTGATTTCATTGTCCCTGCGGAAACCCAGGAAATAGCGTTTCTCATCAGGAGTTCCTGCAGCCCTGATTATAGAGAGATGCGCAAACTGCAGAGTGTAACCTCTGCTGATCAGCCTGCTCATCCAGCTGTCCATGTAGCATACGTGCTGCCACTGTGAGCAATGTTCTAAAAGTGGGAGTACGTGCTCTTGATGCACTGGGGTTGTCATGGAGGCAAGCCAGAGCCCTCGCTGCTGTCACATGAGACAGGATATTCTTCCGAAAAGGGCTGAGAGGGGGCCTCTGGAGGCTGAATTACGCATGAGCTTGCATTTGGACACAGCTGGAGAGGTGGTGCGCAATGCGCCGGAACAGCAGTGTCTAATTGTCGCTGATTTGGACAAGGCTCAAAAACGTGACATTGAGCTGGCCCAACACTCGCACACCGCAAGGTGAGGAGAGGGGACACTGCATGCTGTCCTCACAAGGTGTAATGACAGCGCTCATGGACTTATCATCACACAGTCTATGGGAAAGAAGACGTGCGAGGGAAAACTCTGAGTGTGTGTCAGAGGAAGAGTGCTGGTTGGTTGACATGAGTCCGCGCTTTCTGTTAACGCACAGTTTAAACACAGCTCACAGTGTGTGGGGAATGTGTGTGTAGCAGTCGCAGCTGATTCAGTAGATTCAGGGACAGACTGTATCTTTATAGGAACACTTTGGGAAAATGTCAGTCATTTTCTACCGCTTGTTCCGTTTGGGGGTCGTGGGTGACTGGAGCCTATCCCAGCGACTTTGGGGCTTAGGCGGCGTACACCCTGGACAGTGGCCAACTCATCGCAGGGCTGACACATAGACAGACAACCATTCACTCTCACATTTATCCACTAGGGACAATTTAGAGTTACAAATTGCCCTAAACATGCATGTCTTTGGACGCTGGGAGGAAGCCGGAGAACCCGGGGAAAATTTGGGAAAATGTTTGTGTTCTATTTCAAAAGATTTGCTTGCATATCCCCCCCAAACCGTCAACTCATGTGAAGGGTTAGACCAGGAGCAAGCAGCTGGGAAGGCTGGTTGAGGTGCTGGTAGGAGAAGGCGCAGGGACAGCAGGTGTAGCCCTGGCGGCCACCGAGCACTGTGGGGGCCATTATCTGGACCATCAGTTCACCATAAACTGGTTACGATCAGGTGCTGCACGTAAGATTCCTGTCAGGAGAGTTCTCAGAGAGCCAAGAACCACTCGGGCAGAACTTCAGGAAGACCTTGCATTGGCAGGTACTGTTGTTTCAAAGAAAACTATAAGCAATGCACTGAACCGCCATGGCATCCATGCACGCTCACCATGCAAGACTCCATTGCTGAACAAAAAGCATGTTCAGGCTCAGTTAAAGTTTGCGAAAGAGCATTTGGGGAAGCCCGTGGATTATTGGGAGACTATAGTATGGTCAGATAAAAGCAAAAGTTAACTTTTTGGCAGACATTCTACACACCATGTTTGGAGAACAAATGGCACTGCCCACCACCCCAAGAACACTATACCAACAGTTAAGTTTGGGGGTGGAAGCATCATGGTTTGGGGCTGCTTTTCAGCAAGGGGTACTGGCAGACTTCATATTATTGAAGGCAGAATTAATGGAGAAATGTACTGGGACATTCTGCATAAAAATCTGTTGCCATCTACTAGAAAGCTGAAAATGAAAAGAGGGTGGACATTTCAGCAAGACAATGATCCCAAACACAAGGCCAAGGAAACAATGAAGTGGTTTCAAAGAACAAAAATCAAGTTGCTTGAATGGCCCAGTCAATCACCTGACCTAAATCCCATAGAAAATCTATGGAGATAACTGAAGATCAAAGTTCATAATAGAGGCCCAAGGAACCTTCAAGATTTAAAGACCATTTGCGTGGAAGAATGGGCCAGAATCACTCCAGAGCAATGCAGACGACTGGTCTCTTCATACAAGAGCCGTCTAGAAGCTGTAATCACCAACAAAGGCTTTTCTACAAAGTATTAAACAAAGTGTGTTCAATACTTATTCCCTGTGTCATTTCACTTTATTTATTATGACTCAACTTGTATACTCAAATGTTCTGATTTCTTTGTATGAATTCAATATTTGGCTTGATGGCTACATCTGGTGGAAATTTTGTGTGAATAGCCCACTTAGAAATCCCCTTTCTGATAAAAATGCTGATGTGTCAAATACTTAATTTCCCCGCTGTATGTGGTAGTCTCCTGTGCGTGTGTGTGTGAATCTGTGTAGCTCTGCTGTGATGGGGTGCAGGTGAGCTTGGTTGATTGAGTGTATGAGGTAGCAGATTGGCTCCAGTCTCCAAGCTTGCAGTTAATAGGGCTGCTTCCCGCACATTTAGGGGGTAAGGTGGGGTGTGGTTCTTGGGAGTTGGGACAAGGGGAGTCTCGTTTTTATGTTGTGAAAGGGTTTTCCCTAGGCCGGGGCGTAACAAGAGCTGAGGCCATGCAGCAGGTTTGGTCAAGCTGACATGGCGTCTATTGCTGTCCAATTCCACCAACGCAAATATGGGACAACCGAGCGGAAGTGGGACCCTAACAGTCTGTTCAGACTAATGGGCGCCTCTAGCAGGTCTCATCTGGATGACTCGGAAACGATGACTACTGCACCCATAAGTGGAATCTGGGGTAGCCATGCCGCAATTCTGGACTGGGAGATGGCGTCTGACGTGCAAAGAGTTAGCGAGGCGCTAGCCACCTTGCCAATCTCTTATTCTTTTTCCAGCGTAATGGTGGTGGATTTAGCGGCCAATTTGGTCAGGGAGAAGGCCATCATAGAAATGTCGTTTGCCCCCACTGACGCTTGGATAGCACACTGTGAGTCAGCTGATCTCTAGGAGTGTATCGTAATAGTATTTTGCTTGTGGATTGGCTGAGGTGTGTGAACACAGGAAGAGGGTGTGGGCATTGGGAGGAACAGATGAGTTACTTTGTTGGATTAAGTGTGATACAAAACGTCTGTGAAGTTTGTGCAAACAAGTATGTAGTTGGTGTCCTAGATTACCTACTTGACAGTCTTTGTCCAGATACCTATCCTACATATTTAGTTGTGAGCTACCCGATAACCCAGCTTACCCTATTGACTTAGTTAATCATTTTTGACATGGAAACCCTGAAGATTTATGAGATAGTGCTAGCAAACAAGTCAACGCTCGAAGTTTCGTGGACTACGTGGGACAGACCCTGCCATCTCGAGACTCCTGCTCGCCATCCTGTTCGTCACTGGAGACCGAGAGACTGGTAAATTGGACTCAGACCTTGTACCCAAGGTAACACACCGTTAGCTCTTTTGAGTGAAGTGGACCAATAGTTCTGTGTATCTCCGCTCCCAAGCGTCACATCAGGCCTGCAACAGAGGTTTTTTTTGGGATGTTTATTTGTAATATATGCTGGCTTGTATGCGTGTGTGTAATTGGTGAGTCTGGGCCTGCTGAGTGAACTTGGTGTGAACTTGAAATGAAGGCAACCTGACTTGTCCTTGTGTTTCTAGTTCACTAAAAGTATAAGTATGTATAGGGGTAAAAGAGAAACAGGACAATATTACCCAATAGTATTCTTTATTGTAAATTAAGTTAATTGGATTAAATAACTCAGGGACCCCATCTAAATATTAGCAGGTAGACGGGCTACACGATTAATGCGAAACTTAGGCCAGTAGTTCCACATCCTCCACCGAGGCTCTGGGCAATATTTGGTGCCAATCGGCCACTGGGTGGCGATTTTGTTTGGTCGGACTTGCATTGCCTCCGTGGGCTGCATGTTGCAACTTGCACAGAGGCTTGGACCCCTTTGATATTTGTTTTGCTTTGTGGTCACATGGGCTATTTTTATATTTAGCAGTCTTAGATATTAGATTTCCATTGGTAATTTTATTGTCAGAGACAATTAAGTTCTCTTGTATATCTCTACTGTTGAAAATGAATTTTGGCATTTTGACAACATTTCAAATTTACAGAGAAAGTATTTTTCTTTTGTTTTGGGAATGTGCTTGCTGCTCCTTTCTGCCACCGGATTCAAAACATTTGGTGGGAGAGTAAATTACTAATATAACTCAAACAATAAGAGTGTTTAAAAAATCTCTGTCTCTGTCGTGTAGTTAGTTTGACACTTATTTTGAAACTCTTTAATTGTTGTATTCCTCATTTGCGGGTGAAACATTGAGAATGACTGAAGGCTTCCTTTTCACTGTTGTACAGCCCTGCTGTTTTCATCCTCTGGAGCCTTTGTTTTCTCTTCATAGACTATTTCACTCTTCAGTCTTTTGATATAATGTAGTGCAATAAGCTTGTTTAATTTGTTAGGAAAACAGAACTTGCTGTCTCACTACTCTGATGTGTCAGAACATCTTATCAGGCTTCAGACATGACTCTTTCATGCATACAAAGACCTAATTTACCACTTATGTATAGGCGATAAATCAAAGACTAATATTGTGTTTCACAGAAAATGTCACCAAGCAATTAGACACTTCTTTTGTTCCATGTGTTGTTGTTTATTTTTGTTGTTTATTTTATGTTCATTTATATTGCATGTTCCACAAATAGTTGGCACGTCGAATTTGTTGAGCTTTCGGAGGGCTTGTCTACATCAAATAAAACTGGGACTGTTATGTGCCCTGTTATATGCCAGTACAACGTTAACTGAGTAGGAAAAACATCAAACACGAACAGAGATAGAATGAACCACAGCACCCTGAAGAGCCCTTTCTATCAAAGAATAAAGGAAGCAGAGCAAATATTGAATTCCTTAAAACTGTTGACTTGTGTAGAAGAGCAAAAGGCATTACCTTCTTTTCTTAAATGGGACATGCATATAAAACCATGCCCTTTCTTTTAATAGCTTGATAGTCTACTTTTATTCTGACACGATAGCTATCTGGTCAGTGGTAATAATGTGTAATTCAGGGATTCAGTCCACTGTTATTTTTGTAACCTTTGGCTATAGATGCTCCCAGCATACACATTTCCACATAGCTGTTTCTGAAGTGTGTCTGATGATACCACTCAACTGTTCGATATGGCCACCTTTTGAAATGGGGCCTGTTTCGTCTGATAACCCACAGACTCGCAAGACATTGCCAACTGTTTCAGCATCAAAGAAGGAAGGAAGATTTTGGAGGTAGGATTCATTGATAAAAATTACCATAATTTTACATAATACCACGCTGTTTTTCATGTCAGTCAAGCAGAGGAGAATAACGAAAAGCACCTCAACTGCAAATTCGTACATGTATTACCAGCAGAATATATGTTGACCAAAACTATGTGTTGCAGTAATTATTTTTTTTTACATTGTTTTTTTACTTTCTACTTTGACATTTTAGGGGGGGTCAGCTTGTTTGTTGCCTTGAAAGAGGTTGTGGGTATCAATTCCTTCTAGGTGTACAACCTGCAAGACAAGACGCTAGCAAGTGATTCTGCCAGCATGCTTACTACCAGCTGACAGCCATTGACTGTGGGAACTGTCAGTCCAATGTTACGCTGTGTGTTTGACAACGTTATTTCATGTGTGAGTGCTCATAGTTTTCACAAAATCTTATTATGGTTCCAGTGCATTCTGAAAATACAAAAAAAAAGTTCCTATTTTATTAGAATAAAATTGTTGTCGAGCGCTACCTTTTTTCAGTATGCATCTAGCACAGATGTTTTGGTTCCCAGTTTTCAGGTTGAAATTATTATAAATCAGGACAAGGTAGATCAATTCTACAATTCATAATCATATTAACGTAGGCCAAAGAGGTTACAAACTCAGTGACATGTGTTTGTTTGTTTGTGAGATATCTGAAAAACCTGTTATTTACTTAGGTTTATTGTAGCTCAGATGAATAAAAAAGCATCTGACATGCTGTATATGTCATGATTGTATATGTGTGCATTTTTATGCAGAGCCAAGTAGTATTTTTTTCCCTTGCTGTACATATGGCATCAATATGTATTTTATTACCTTAGTCCACTAGGCTTTTATTCTAAGTGTAAAAAAAATTGCATAATTGAAAGAACTCCTGCCAGAACTATTCCTTCAGTGTTCATCGTTCAGGAGGGTTTGACCGAGAGCCGAGTTATCCACAGAGGTCTACTCTCGATCAAATTCATTGTTTACATATTTACAAGCTATAGGAACACCCTTATTCCAGAGATCCCGAGAGGAAGAGTGAGAGAGAAGCCCAAACGAAGTATTTACACATGGTGCTTATGCTATATTGCACCACTTTCTTTCACTTTGAAAAGTTTCAATCCAGAGAAAGTTTCACAGCGAGATGTAACCACAGAAACTCACTACGACTGAACTCTGCAGCAAGCGGGGTCCCCCTGACTGCTCCACACCTACTGACTGGCTGGCGCATGAGGAGTGGGAGAGACCCCACGCTGTTGGCAGGCCGTGGACTACTCTGAGCAGCATGCATGGGAATGAAATACAATATAATATATTTGAATATATGTCTAATTTTTTCCCTGATGGTCTGAATAAGTCGCTACATTTGTCACTAGTTGCTTTTTAGAAATAAAGTTGCTAAAAGGGTCTGAAAAGTCGCTAAGTCTTGGGGACATTTGCTCAGCTTGTTCCACTGATAACTTAAGATCCAGATGTTCAGGAATTTTTTTACCAGGAGCCGAATTATCCGCAGAGGTCAGCCCCTCTCCAAAACGAGTGGACCAGGTGATTAAAACTGGTAAAAACATTGAATAAAGCAGTGTCACGTTAAAAATCAATGTTTCTCCAAAGCGGTTTGGAAAAGGATGTCCCAGAGGGGCTCAGTTTGTTTCTCTGATAACTTAGAATGCAGACATTACAATCTGGTTAAAATATATAGTTAAAAACGCCCAAGATAAACTGTATAAAAAGTCAATTTATGACAGTTACGGAATTCTCTAGGTTTGAAAATTGTTGGTAACGTGGGATAATGTAAGTACATAACTCAATAAAATATATAGGTCTAGTCATTTTCATATAATACCTTGAAGTAGGCTATTGAAGGGATTCTTGACTGTGGTTTTCAACACATTGTAAATGTTGCAGTAGTAGCTAGCAAGAAAACCACCATGTGACCATCTTTAAAGTTGTTCACCTGGACATGTTAGACTGGCACATGGGCTGGCCCGGAAGTGGGGTGAAGAAGCTAGCCTCCACCAAATGAAGAGGAATATTATGTTGCTAGCTGATAGCTAGCCACTGGTAGGCCTACAGTCAGGAATCAGATGGGTTTTCTTTAGAGTTGGAGGGTGTGCGAACCCTGCAGCTTCACTGCGAGAACAAGACTTGTAGATTGTTGAGTGCAGCGACAGAGGCTAAGCTAAGCTAGTTTTTAAGTCAGTGGGCTAAATACCTCCAAACTTTAACATCAAGCTCTTTGCTTTGTTCAACCATAATCCACAATGTGTCAAATACTGAAGATATACAGTAGACATGTGGGTGTGGTTGCTCATGGCAATAAATATTCATGTAAACATTCATGTAACATCTGCTGTAAATTCTATTTTCCACCATTGGTTCACAACCAAAATGCAAAGATTAAAAGAACATACACAAACAAATGCAAATTCTTTGTAGCAGGAATATGTTTTTTGTTCCAGCTTTCCTCTTCTGGAAATCATCTTGCGTCCCCTCAGTGCTCCACTGCTCTAATTTCTGTTAAAATAAATTGAATCAAAAAAAAAAAGAAAAAGTCAATCAGCCTTGAAATGAACCATGTGCAATGTATGTGTTATTGATGTATGTAAACTTCTCAGGTTGTTAAAGCCTCCAAATTCCCAGAGACAATAACTGATAGCTACAGCCCTGGAGTTGTTCAATTTAATTTAATTTATGTAGTGCCAATTCATAACAGAATTGCACTTTTCCTATAGAGCAGGAATTATTACTCTATACAATTATATAACTAATTATAAATAGTTGTTGGAAGGCACCTTTAAAAGATAAGTAACGATAATTTATGTAAGTAATGTAACTGCTGCTGTTGAGTAACTAGTCAAGTGATGTGACCACTTTTTAAAAGAGTAATGAGTAATGATTAATTCATTACATTGTTCAAGTAATTTTCCCAACACTGGTTTTGTTATACTGCTGCCAATCATAGAAACTGATTTTTTAAAGTAATAAAACATGAAATCAATCTAGTATGAACAGAGAGAATTGTTTCAGTTCAGTCTCCACAAGATGTGAAAGATTCATTAGATTCAGCCCATCACGGATGATAAACCTTCATATTAGGTAAGAAGCCCGGAAAAACACTCAATTGGCGTTTTCACATGACAGCAGCGATAGTGAGCGGGCTGCAGTTTTTATCTTTTTATTTATGTTTAACCTGGACTTCGCAGTATGAGTACCATCAGCATGCTGAATTATTTATGCATCTTCTGGCCTAAATTTTGAGTTTGCTTCCTATATCGAGGCAGCGTGTGAATACCAATGTAACAGGAGTTCAGCAAGGACATGAAGTTCTGGCTTCACTTTTTATTTTATCACCATAATGAGGCAACAAAATTCACTGTCATAGGAACCGGCTTGAGAAGCTAAGGGTCACCATAAACAACAAAGGCTAGGACTTTATGAGACCCAGGAGATAAATAGGAGCTGCAGAAAAAGCATTCTTGTTAGAGAACATATGTTTCGCTTGCATCCCCTGCGTAAAGGTCACAGTGAGACAGAGTAATGGCTCTAGCATATTCATTGCTGTGCGTCTTCATCCAGGCAACCATCCATTTGCCGCAGATGAGCAGGGGGGACCCCCACATCATTTATGATGGTGAAATTATGTACTCAGTTGCTGGGAGGGGAAAAGCAGAGTTATGAGTTACGGTATTATGACTTTCCAGGGTCTAATAGAGACATCACTTCGCCGCTGAACTGCATGACTGTTGCTGTTTTGTACCATATTTAAGGTTATTATTGAACATTTGGACACCATTCAAGAGCCTAGGCAACTATACAACATGTTTTATAGTCATATTGTCATCATTAGTGCCGCCTTTTATTCATTTCCTCTTTAAATCTATAAATTGGGCATCCTAAACGGATGTTAATTATTTTATGATTTTTTCATTGGCGTCCAATGAGTTGTAAGAACACTGGCAGCTTTCTTGCACTGCATGCAAGGGTTTCATTTCACATTTTCAGAATAGGACAAGCAAGCTAGCTAATTAGACTAGAAATCCAACAGAAGGCAGGAGGTAGTATATCATGACGCTGTACTGCTTTGTAAATTGCGGTTTTGGGTGCTAAGATTTACTAGGCGGACGTAAATGCGGACACGACTCAGGGAGTGGTTGTGGGAAAAGAACAATTTATTGCCATTGTTTTCCTGGGATGAATGAAGTAACAGAGCATTACTGGGCTTGGTAATTGTAATGTAATTACTGAATTTCATATTGCAATCCCTTTCACTTATTGTTACTGAATAAAGCAACACATAAATATAGTCTTAGTTTCATTCTCTAATATTATATCTAACATCATACATGCACCTTTTGATTGGCTGTTTTATATATTTAGTTTTTAGTCTCTAAACAGACTGCAAATCTTTTTTTCTGGTCTGCTGCCAGAAATCAGAGATTCCTTCTTTAGCGTTTTATTAATGTTCCGCACTGTAATTCTGCACCATGAGAGTGACAGACTGCTAAGTTATGGGAAAGGAAATTGCAGGGTTTGACAAAACAGTGACTCATCTTAGTGAGACTCCCAAATATCTTTCTTGGCAGCGGCACTACGCCGATTCTAAAGGTCAGCGGTTCAATCTGTTCAGCGCAGTTCGGATCCTCAAAGCACGTCACACAGAACTCAACACAGCACAAGCGAGCAGTGGCCCAGGGACATTCTGAGAGCAGCCGTCTTATGAACTGGAAAATGCAGTAAAGGAGATAAACAGCCTCACATGTCCAAATGCTTTGAGGTGAGCGAGGAAGTATTATGAATATCAAACACCAAATATTACTGTATATTTGCAGTGATCTGACTGGAAATCACTCTTCTGTGTGCTATTTTCTTTATAGTAAATTTAGCCAGGCAACAAAATGAATCAGGCTATCCCAGTTGGCGTGCTAGCTGCTAGCTACCGCTATCCTTCCAAATGCAAGCCAGCTGGCCAAACAAACTTAATGTCAATGCAAGCTAATGGTGGTGGCTGACCAGAGGTGGAAGAAGTTTTCAGATCCTTTACTTAATTAAAAGTACTAATACCACAATGTGAAAATACCCCACTACAAGTTAAATTCAATTCAATTCAATTTTATTTATATAGCCCAATATCACAAATCACATTTGCCTCCAAGGGCTTCACAATCTGTAACATACGACACCCTCTGTCCTTAGACCCTCGATTCAATTAAGGAAAAACTACCCAAAAAAACCCCTTTTAACAGGGGAAAAAAAGGATAGAAACCTCAGGAAGAGCAACAGAGGAGGGATCGC
>CM022481.1:2526687-2616377 GCA_011952105.1 Coreoperca whiteheadi
CCTCGGTACTTAGACCCTCGATTCGACTAAGGAAAAACTACCCAAAAAAAACCCTTTTAACAGGGAAAAAATGATAGAAACCTCAGGAAGAGCAACACAGGAGGGATCCCTCTCCCAGGACATACATACATGCAATAGATGTCATAAGTACAGAATAGATTCATAGCAGAAAAATCAGAACATATACAGTTATGATGGCAATGGCAAAATTGTTGTATATATATATAATTATGTAGAAAAGTGTGGGATGTAAAACATAAGGGAAGATGATGGGTCCAGACGGACAACCGAGCAGCTCCAGGTGGAGCCTTAAAGTCCTCCTGCATTCAAACCAAAGTAGAGGTATATAAGTATTATCAGCAAAATGTAGTTAAAGTACTTAAAGTAAGAGTAGCCAACTCGCAGTGCAGTAAAATGCTCCCTGTCATTGTTTTACTACTACATCCGATGTTTCTGGATTAATACCAGTGGTGCATTAATGCGTATGTTGCATTTTGGATGCTGTAGATGTTTAAGGTTATATACTGTTGGGTAGAATAATCTACGTCAATGCATCATGGTCTATAAGATGAGCGTGTGCGAGTATCATCGCAGTCCCGAGAGGACCACACGGCTCTAAAAATTCAACTCAGCCGAGATGACGATGCATTTTCCAGCTAATCCAAGCGGGTTTTTTAATAGTTTTTCTTTCCTTTTTTTTTTTGTTTAAAGTAGAAGAATTTCCTCAACCCGTAAAGGAACACTTAGTTTTTCCAAACATTCACATTCAAAATCACCAAATTTGAAAATACATGCTATTCAGTCATTCACTGGGCAGGAAGGGGATGAAAAAATTGCAGTCTGAACAGTGTATTTTAACAGACATAAACAGTCTAAAGTCATCGCTCGATACTATGTGGGATGTTGCATGCTGGTAAATATAGTAACTTTGGGCGAAGGGTGTGGTGCTACAATATACATTTTGAGCTATTCTTTGTATATAGTGGATACTGGAATGGAGGCCGAAGGCGGCAGGGTTTGCGGTGCTCACCGCGCACCCCAAGAACCCCCATGCTTTTAAAACTGCTGCTCCGCCCCTGCTCTAGATACCGCCATTCGCGTGTTTTGAGGCCACCGTAGTTTCTCCTACACGCTTGGACGGGGAAGGGTGATGCGAGCGGGATATTCAGATGGTTGCACACTGCATTTTCACCGCTAGATGCCACTAAATCCTACACGCGGAACCTTTAAGTGTGTTTTTAAATATAATTAATATAATTATAGATTATTTCTCTCAATATTTCCACATTCATTTTTAAGACATCACCAATTGTACAGGAAGGAATAAACATTAAAGTAGTTACCAACTAAAGTGAAAGAACTCTGCACAGAGTGTTTGTGTGTCTGGCTGTGTATATGTATGAGGGGTAATCAAATTATGCATATAGACAAGACACCCAGCGGTGCAGTGCTGGCTGTGCTCAATGTAGTCTCTTTTCATTCAGCAGATTTGCTTCTCTCCCGCTTATGTATAAATTAACGGAAATGAGGGGCTACATATTCATAACACCCTGTTTTTTTTCAGGTGGTACTTGGACAGTCTTAATTTGAAGAAAGATGCAAATATAGAATCTTTAATTACACATACTGTATGTATACACATACAACAGATATAAAGTAGCATAGATTAGTCATAACTGTCCTACATTCATGTTCATAGGCACCTTCCTGTATTTGCTGGGGGATGGATAATGTTTGTTGCTACGGATACCATCCAAATCTACATTAAATAAACTTACGATTACCCGGACTCAGAGGAGGTGGTGACGCTGCGTGGCATTTCTTTGTGTTGGTTGCATAAGGAAAACGATAGATACTGTCCAGCTAAATGTATTTAGCATTCATTATCTCCCTGTGCTCCTTACATTCCGAAACTCATTCCTCTTGCATAGCTGACACAAAAGGGACGCAATGCTGTGAATGGTGATGTCCGTCCTTCGCTGTATATTTAATTAGATGACCCATTTGTTGCCGTGCGAATAATGACTCCTCTGTCAGAAACAAAGTAGTGCGACATCGGTTTAACCCTGCAAGACATCAGGAGGTCGGCTGGATGGTGTACAAAGTATCTGACTCTGACACTGGAGACCATAGTACGCAAACCTGTCTTCTACTAACAGTCAACATTGGTTTCTATATTTTTTTACCATGACTGCAATTTTTCCTAAACCACTACCAAGTAGTTTTAGTTGTCTAAACCTAACCAAACAATAGAGATGCCAACAGTCGCTTTTTGTAATGACCATATGTTTTATAGAAGCCGCTGGCAAACAGGTCAGAAAATACTCACATGGGTCATTTTGGAAGGAAATGACAAATGACCTGCAGCAGGTTGCACCAAGTTCAAGCTTACCCTAGTTATAACGTTAAGTGTTTATGAAGTGGAGATTTACATATGGCTAAGTTAAAACAGATTGCACCACAATTGCAAACTTTTACGTTCTTACGTAAAGGCAATAAATATTTACATCCACTAACTGCTAACTGTTGCACAGCTAACTGAATGAACTGACAAAACTAGCTTGCTAATATATGACCCATTTTGACTGAAGAGTAAAAGCGCTAATGTGATATGGACACATATGACCTGACACTTGGTCAAAGAGCTGTTTCACAAAGCTATGAATTGGGAAGATTTTAAATTACCTTTCACAAAAATATGGCTCAAATTACAAACCTTTATCCGTATAATGCTAGGCCAAGGCCCCATTTACACCGAAACTGATCCATGGGTCCTTGAATTTACACCTAGTATTACAATGCGTTCTCGTTATCAGAATAATCCGCTTTGCTGGCCAACTATGTGCGCAACTACAAGGAATTTGACTCCATTTTTTTCAATTGCCTCTTAATGTACTTACACGAAAATATGCATAAAAGCTAAGCGCAAGGACAACAAAACTGAACAAATTGAGGTAAAGAATAGATAAGACTATTGTGAAAAAACTGGTGTAAATACTGTATAAATATATTTAAAAAGCACTAATGACGAACATCATACAAGCCTTTATGTAAGTTGTCAACGAATACAAATAGTGCAAATAAATAAATATTAAATGAGTTTATATGAAGTGGATGATTAGGTACAGTATATGCATGTATACATGTTTATATACAGTATATAGCGTGCAGGATTTGTATTGACAGTGACAGTACATGATGGTGTATGCATGTTCAAAACGGTGTGTATTTTAAACTGTAAAAATATAGTCTATAGTGGAAGCAAGTGGGTTATTTACACTATATGACTGATTTAGCTGTTCGTCATAGTGATGGCGCGTGGAGAGAAACTGCGTCTCGCTGTTTTGGCGTTCTGGTGTTTCTGTAGCGCTTACCAGAGGGGAGAAGGGATGTTTCCTACATCGGGTTAGGTTGTGTAGTCGAATATTTCCCTCTCACTATAAACGGCATGGGTACATACAAATTCTGAAACACATATTCCACCATGTAGGCATATAATGCCTGTATACCTAGATTTACAGAGGATTGTCAGTTAAGTTTAATAATATATTGACTGGTTATGCTATTGCTCTTAATGCTACAGTTACGTCCAGACTACATATTTGATTGCTTTTGATTGGAAAAGAGATCTTTTCTAGTGACCCATTTAGCAACCTAATGTCTTTGCTATCTAAGACATTTCTTAAGTTTTAATGGTGCAACCCAATGTATTGAATCACTAGTTTGAAACAAACTAATAGTTACTATATATGAAGGACCTCAAGTACAAACTTAGCTGGTGTTACTCAAACCTTTGCAGGGAAGTTCATTTTTGACGTTCGGATCAGTATGTGTGACAAAAGAATCTCAACTCAAGGTCCACTAAATACTTTATTTCGAGCTTTCAACTCCATCTCATTAACGAGCTGTTTCATCGTTTAGGTTATTGTTAATTTGAGAAGTCTTACTCAGAGTCGTGGTGCATTCATGTCCTGGTGAGAGGTTCTGAAATCTGAGCTATGCGGGAGTTGGCTGCTGTACAGCACTGCATTGATGAGACTGTTGTATGGAAACCAAACCCAGATGACACAGAATAAACAAACATGGATATAGTGGAAAGGAAAGCATGAATTTAACTTCTGCTTGCTTTGCAAATTGTGCTGTTTAGCAGCCAACTGTTGTTATAATGATCACACTTTGATAATTATCACAGGTCATTCTAAATCAGTGAGTTAAGTCCATCAATAGCCCAAAATTAGGACTGATAATTACAAGAACACTCTCACCTCTGGGGCAGCTGTAGCTCATGAGGTAGATGATCACATGGTTGGCAGTTCGAGCCCCACTGCCTCATTTCCACTTGTTCTTGGGCAAGACACGTTCCCCATGGTTGGCCAGGACCCTGCATGATAGCTTGCTGCCATCTGTGAAAGTGTGTGAAAGAATGGGTGAATGAGCGGCAAAAACTTTGTAAAAGCAGTGCTTTGGATAAAAGCACTGTATAAATTCTGCCATTTACCTTTGGTTTTGATTGAAAATCCAATACTTTAGCTACAATATATTTCACCCGGTAGGTAAAAATTGCAGCAGTCTAATCCTTAGCACAGTCAGCCTTAAGTTGGTGGGGGTTTGTGTTTAGGGGGGGCCCATGACCCTGAAATCATGCGCTCTGAGGCTCCCAAACAACAAGCAGAGCGGCTAACATCAGGCACCGCTTCCCCGCTCAAGCCCTGTCGCTGGTGCTCTCCCTGGTCTCAGGCACCGAGGTTTGCTAGAGGACAACCAGAGGAAGAAGTCGACGTCATTTCAATTCCAGGCTCCCCAATCCTTTTTAACCCCCCCACCCCAACCACCATGCTGCCCTTCACAGAGCCAAGCTGTTAGTTCACGCCTGACATTGATCTGTACCTCAAAACCACAACAGAGCCTCACGTTCCATCCCTCGGCTGACACAAACGATTTGTTGAGATGGGTTCGCGCGCAAAACCCCCTCCCCCACCCAACTTTCCCACCCCACATGTAAACTGACAGGCAGTGTTTTTGTTTTGCAATGCAAGGCGTTGTGCACTGTGCTTTTCTGGTATTTGAGCATATGACCAAATGCGTGTGCCACACATGTAGCCAGTGACGTCTTGTCCCATCAGCATGCATCCACAGGAAAAAAAAAACAGCATGATGCTCTTGTGATTGAGGTGAGGGTCAATGCAATTCACTAACTTGATATTGCAATTCATTTAATATTTATATAACTTTTTTTTCCCCATGAAATGACTCCGTTTGTGGACCTTTTCTAGGAGCAAAATGTTTTCTTATTTTTTTTTTTAATAGATTAATATCAGTTCTGTATGATCCCAGGCTGGATGCATTTAATGCCGTAGCTAAAGTATATTGATATATGTCTGGATAACCTGTAACAACACACTGTGTGGAGATTCACAAGCATGTATGTAAATGATCTAAAATTACACTACTCTACATCCACTGATATTTTTGGGCCCTTGATTTTGTTCATATCTTCAAATGTGGTATTAAAAGCTTGTAATCCTATGTCATGCACACCAGATAGTGTGTCCTGCAGATAACTGACATCACACGTTAATGAATTTTCACATAGCCTCTCAGAGGAAGACTCTCTGAGTGAAAAGATAGGATATCACATGTTATGGGTGTGAGTGAAGAGTCCAGTCTGTCTCTTTGTCACATTCCTCAGTCTCATCAGCAAGCACCAAACTGAGGTCACACTACTGGGAAGAAATGTAAAACCATTGTTAACATGTCAAACGTTTTCCATCAACATTAGTGATTGTTTTGTGATTGTATTGTTAATGTAATGTATGAAATGTCCCATCTAAATAAAGCTTGACTTGACTTGACCTTTAGAATTGTTGTCTAAAATCATCAACACTGGAACACCAAAACAGTCAGACACAGCTATGTCTTTTCGTCTTCTTTCTGATTCAGTTTAAAGCCAGACTATTTAAAATTTGAAAGAATAACACAATCTTTCTCTGACAAGTGTTGAATTCATAAGCAATAAAATTCATTCTTGCTCAAGAACTCCAGGGTTTTGCTGTTACAGCCATTCTTGAGGCCTTTCTTATCTCAGTTTGTACATCCTCAGTTCCTTTGCTCACCTCCTCTCCTCAAATAAATACACTTGGAATAGGACAGCTTGTCTGAAATAAAACTCCAGATTTTTCATGCCACCGGTGCCACTTCTTTGCCACACTGCTAACCCTCGGCCTTGCTCAGGCCATTTCACTGTGCACTTTGAAGGACACAACGGCCAAATTAAAGCTCTCATTGAGTCCTTCAGATTTTATGCCTGCCAGATGTCTTAAAGAGGTTTTAACGTGTTGGTACCACTATTTAATCGATTGTAAATAGCTCTCTGTCCACTGTCTGTGTTCCCTCTTGCCTTAAGCATACAGTACTGCACCCACCTCTTAAGAAACCAAGCCTTGACCCTGCAGATTTTTAAAATGTCCTATCCATTTCAAAGTAGCCATTTTTTTTCAAAAGATTTAGAGAAAAGTGTTTACTTAGAATTGAAATATTTTTATGAATACTTGTGATATGTTTGACAAATTTCAATCAGGTTTCTGTTCAGGTCATAGCACTGAATCTGCTCTTATCAAAGTGACAAACGACCATTTACTCAAAGCTGATGCTGGAGATTGTTGGATTTTAATTCTTCTTGATTTAAGATAAGCATTTAACACTGTGTATCCCTCCATCCTACTGCACTGCCAACAGTGGTTTGGCATCAGGGACACTGCTCTAAAATGGTTTAAATCATATTTAGCAAACAGAAGTTTCTCTGTGGTTATTGGCAATGTGTCCTCTTCTGTGGCCCCTCTGACCTGCGTTGTCTCCCAAGGGTCCATCCTTGGCCCCTTGTTGTTCTGTATATACATGCTGCCACTGGGACAGATCATAACTAATCAGAAAATCCAGTACCATTGTTATGTAGATGACACACAAATCTATGTCCCTAAAATAATTCTCTTTGGTCCCGCAAAGACCATCCCTATCATACAGAAACATCTTGGATCCCTGTCTTCAAATGTCAAACCCGCAACCAGAAACCTGGGTGTGAACTTTCATTTGATCAGCAAGTTACAAATGTTGTTCGATCATGCTTTTACAAGTTAAGGAGAATCTCAAATATCAGGTCTTTTTTTCTCCCAACCTGATCTCCAGAAGGTCATTCATGGTTGTATTTCTTCTCGGTTAGATTATTGTAACTAATTGTATTCTTGTTTGAGCCAAAAAAAACACCTCATGCCTGGTACAAACCCAGCCGCTCAGCTTTTAACAAGCTCTAGACATGACCATATCAGACCTGTTTTAGCTTCTCTTTATTGGTTACCACTCCCAGAGTATTATCCTAAAGCATTGACTAAGGACTTTTAAGCTGGTGGCGAGGAGACATGCCTAGTTTCTAACTGCCTACTTCCGAGCCTTTACCCTGCTTCCTCTGATATAGCAACTGATCGAATAGCTTGATTGCGTCAGTTACCAATATCAGCCGCATTCGTTAATGGCAGCTCTCCTCTAATTAATCTGGGCTCTTGTTATGGTGCTAGGATAAGTTTTAGTGGCTCAGATGTGTGCCCCAAGGGACTGTTAATTTCATTGGCTAGAGTAACACAACTATGCACATAACAACCTAACTTTTTACCACCATCAATTAACTCATAAATCAAATATAGACAATTTATACTTTAACTGTAGTTTGATTATTTATTACAATGAGCTAATAATCATTCAAAGAAATCATACAGTAAATACACAGCTGAGTCTTAATTTCAATAGTTATCTGTTTCTGTAGAAGGATGGCGAGAGCAGAGTCTTTCTGGTCGGAGCTATCCCACTCTCCCTTTTGTCAGATCAACGCTTTGCCACTTATATTTACATTTACATTTAGTCATTTAGCAGATCTGCAATATGACGTAGGGCAGTAGGGGTTGTGTGTTTTTGACCATTTTCTGGTTCCTGGTTCTCTTCTAGCTTGGAATTGTTTTATGCTATCCCTTCCTTCTCTCTTTCGGTGATCCAGAGTTGCTGCTTCTCTAATTCCTTCCAGGTAAAACAACATGGTATACAGCATTGTGCCTCTTAACTGTAGGCTTGTAATGTACACATACAACACCGAATCTTCCATGACGCACACACGTTATAAAGCAGCTTTGAAACATACAAAAATGCTTTAAAAAATATGTATATTGATATTGGATGGGGTCCCTGCATGGCCCAGAGCTTCCTGTATGGCTTACATCACCTCCATCATAGAGTCCTTCGGGACCACCTGCTGCATGTAACGATCCACTTCCTAATTTCCTCGCCAGTGAGCTCCTTCACTTGCGTGACTGATGCACTATATCAACCACCTCCATCTCTGACTCTCGAGACCCGGCAGCTCACCGCCCCAGGCGATGGCTCTTGTAGTGAGGTGTCTTCCTCATTCATGTCCTGTCTTATCTTGTCGTCTCGAGTTGTCTGCCTCTTGATGCCTCGAGGACTAGATTCTGGGGTTCTTGTTTGTTTTTCTTTGGTATAGCTTTCTTTTTAAATAGATCCAATCATCCAATCAAACTCCCCCACGCAACAAGACCGGTGAAACATTATTACAGATTTGTGCCTCCCGTCCCTTTTAGGGACATTAGGTAGAACTTCCAGCTTGATGTCAGGATCTTTAACAATCTCATCAATCAAGTTGCCCCAGGTGATAACTTCCCAAGGCCCTACCCATCCCTGGTCCTGCGCCATGTTCCTCATGTCATCTGGCAGCTTTTCTACACCTGAGGTGTACCCTTCCTTAGCTGGATCTCGGTACAGTTTCCTTACTAGTGGTACTTGGGTTGTGCCAAGTGGAGGTGACATTACTTTCCCGTAAAGAGGGCTATAGGCCCAGGCCTGCTGGATTGGCTCGTTCACTAGTGACTGTCTCCTAGGTCCCGCTTCATTTTCTTTTGACTGTAAAATAACTGTTCCACGACCGGGAATACCGCATTGTACCTCCTGAATCCGAGGTTCGACTATCGGCCGAATTATCCTCTCCAGTACCCTGGCGTAGACTTTTCCAGGAAGGCTGAGGAGTGTGATTACCCTATAGTTGGAACACACCCTGCGGTCCCCCTTCTTAAACAGTGGGACCACCACCCCGGTCTGCCAGTCCAGAGGCACTGTCTCCATCCACCACGCGATTTTACAGAGGCGTGTCAACCAAGACAGCCCCACAACATCCAGAGACTTGAGGTACTCAGGGCGGATCTCATCCACCCCCATTGCCTTGCCAGTGAGGAGATTCTCAATTACCTCAGCGTCCTCAGCTTAGGGGATCGACGAGTCCACAACAGAGCCCTCAGCCTCGGGAACGGAAGACGTGTCGATGGGGTTATGGAGATCCTCGAAGTACTCCTTCCACCACCTGAGTTTCTGCCTCCGCAAACACTCCGGCTGAAGCTCGCTTGGCCTTCCGGTACCTATCAGCTGCCTTTCGGAGTCCCTTGAGCCAACCAGGCTCGATAGGACTCTTTTCTTCAGCTTGACGGCACCCCTTACTTCCGGAGTCCACCACCAGGTTCGGGGGTTGCTGCCCAGACAGGCACCGGAGACCTTACGGCCGCGTTGACAATGGAGGTGGAGAACATGGTCCACTCGGACTCAATGTCTCCAGCCTCTCTCGGAATCTGGTTGAAGCTCTGCCGGAGGTGGGAGTTGAAGATCTCTCTGACTGAAGACTCTTTTAAATGTTCCCAGCACACCCTCACAGTACATTTGGGTCTGCCAAGTCTGTCCAACTTCCTCCCCCGCCATTGGATCCAACTCACCACCAGGTGGTGAGCTCCACCCCTCTCTTTACCCGAGTGTCCAAGACATGACGCTGGTCAGATGAAACAACCACAAAGTCGACCTCCAGCCTAGGGTTTCCTGGCGCCACATGCACTGATGGACACCCTTATGCCTGAACATTGTGTTCGTTATGGACAAACTGTGACTAGCACATAAGTCCAACAACAGAACACCAGTAGGGTTCAGGTCAGGGGGGCCGTTCCTCTGAAACATGCCCCTCCAGGTGTCACTGTCGCTGCCCACGTGAGCGTTGAAGTCCCCCAGTAGAACTACGGAGTCCCCGGTCGGAGCACTTTGCAGCACCCCTCCCAGAGACGCCAAGAAGGTCCATTTGGCCCATAATCACAAATAACAGTGAGAGACCTATCCCTGACCCAAAGGCGCAGGGAAACGACCCTCTTGTTCACCGGGGTGAACTCCAACAAATGGCGGCCGAGCTGGGGTGCTATAAGCAAGCCCACACCAGCCTCTCACCGCGGGCAACTCCAGAGTAGTAGAACTTTAAGCCCCTCAAATGTATTATGTAAATGTATAATGTATTATTATTATTATTAGAAAGAAGTTGTAGTCCTCCTATTCCAGTCCTATTGTTTGTGTACAGAAAAATTATGGCAGTCTTCGTTTGTGCTGTGATTATAGAGGGTTAAATCAGAAGTCTCTCCCAGACCATCATCCAATACTTCGCATACAAGACATGCTGAACAACCTGATGGGAACCTCCTGGTTCTCTTGTCGACCATGTGAAGGCCTATCATCAGGGCATTTATCAAACCATGGAGTTTGTATGAATGGTTGAGGATTCCCTTTGGCTTGTCATCTGCACCTGCAGAGTTCAAGAGATCAGTAGAGGAGTGTCGGGCGGCATTGTGGGACAAAGTCTGTTTACCTTATTTCGATGAGAACCTGGTTCATTCTAAGACATTCGAAGACACCGGAGGAGTGTTTTGCACTGTTACCAGAGTCATGGGCTCACATTAACACCTAGGAAATGCGAGATTGTCAAAAATCAGGTGAGATTCCTAGGGAGGCTTGTTACAAAGGATGGCTACACAATGGATCCTACAGGCATTGCTCCAGTCCAGGCTCTGAATGATAGAAAACCAACCACCATAAGAGAACTAAGGAAGGTACTGGGATTAATTTCATTCTATTGCAGTTATAGCCCAAACTTTTCCCACATGACGAAGCCTCTTTATGATCTCCTCTCTTCAGACAAAGCTGTAAAGGGAAACTACAATAGAATAAAGCGGGGGAGGATCAATAATAGTGGAGGCCACTTACCATCATCTCACCCAATTATGTGATCAGCTGAGCATCAAGAAGTGCTCTGTCAGCTAATTAAATTTCTTTCACAGCCAGTAGTCCTGAGGTAGCCTGACTTTGAGCAGTTATTCATCCTACATTGCGATGCTCCACAGGAGGGGCTCGGGGCAGTGCTTTACCATAGACAGCAAGTGAAGTTGGTGGTGAGTGTTTATAGATCCAGGATTCTAACCATTCCTGAGAAAAACTACCACCTTCACTCAGGCAAGTTGGACCTCCTGGCTCCGATGTATGTGAAAGCTTTAGAGACTATCTCTACTACACTACAAACATTCACTTTCTATACAGACAATACCCCTCTCACATATGTGCTCACCACTGCCAAACTTAATGCAACCACGTATAGGTGGGTAGCTGATTTGTCTGACTTCCATTTTTGAATCAAGTACCACCCCGGTAGAGCTAACAGTAATGCTGATGGTCTTTTGTGCATGCCATTGGACATGAAACAATACATTCCTACCAGCCCGCAAGCTGTGCAGCTCGAGGTTATGAACAGTGTGACTCAGGCAGTGGCTGTTCAGTGGCAAGAGTCTGAGCCCTGGTTGTGCTTGCCAACCATCGATGTGATGTTGACTGAGGAAAATGACAGTGATGAACTCAGAGGCAGAGATTCCCAAAGTGGTTTTGAAAGAGGACCCGTGATTGGGGAGGTGCTGAAATATGTAATCTCAAAAAAGTGCCCTAAAGGTGGTAAACGACCCAACGACAGTAAAACAGCCATCCTGATAAGACAAAAGCAGAGATTGCACATTGGTGATGATGGGTTGCAATGACTATTCCTCGAAAGTTCCACCAGCTAGTTTACAAGGAGCTTCCTGAAGAGATGGGTCATCTGGGAGTGTAGAGGGTTTAAACCTCATCAGGGATCGCTTTTACTGCTCTCATATGCAGGGAGATGTGGAAGATTATGTCACACTTGTGTAAAAGCAAACGCCCTAACAGACCAACCAGAGCACCACTCATCAACATCGTCACCACCTACCCTGTCGAGCTGATTTCTATTGACTTCTTACACTTGGAGAGATGTAAGGGGGGGTATGAATATATTCTTGTTGCGATGAACCGCTTCACACTTTTGCTCAGGCTTACCCTTGTCGAAACAAAATGGCCAAAACAGCTGCAGTGAAGATATTTTGTGATTTGGTTTTACGGTTTGATTTTCCCACAAGGCTCCACAGGACCAGAGTAAGGAGTAAGACAAACTGTTTGCTAAGCTTGAAGAATACAGTGGGGTCAAGGGGTGACAAACTACATCATACCACCTACAAGGGAATGGCCAGGTGGAAAGATTCAATAGGACACTATTAGCCATGCTCATACTACCAGAGACTGTGAAGGCAAATTGGAAAGCTTCCCTTGCAAAGGTGGTCCATGATAATAGTTGCAAATGCAGTGAGTCCACGAGCTACGCGCCATATTTCCTCCTTCCTTTCATTTCCTTTGGTTGACACCCCAGACTCTCAATTGACCTCATGTTCGCCCTTCAAAAGACCAAAGCACATCCCACAGAGACTATAGTGAAAAATGGAATACAAGAATGGCTGAGGCAACTCAGTTGGCCTCTAAGACACCCAGAGCAGAGGTACCTGAGTTCCACCCAGACAGTGGAGCAGTGGCAACTGAGGAGTTCAGTAATGACGATGAAACCAAGCAACAAGAGACCCTGGAAGACAAAGAAATCGGGGCACGAGAGCAGTACAGTGATGCACTGGACGCAGGGAGGGTTAAATGAGTCCCCCCCAATCTACGTCCAGTGACCAAGAGAATGCTGAGCAATCACTGGTCAGGGAGAAAAAGTATCCTTTTCGAATGAGAAAAACAAGAAGTAGAAGTTGATTAGTTACTTATTAGGCAAGTTGTTAAATGGACAAGTGAATGTTTGCTGTTCAGAATAAGGACCCAAGAGCTTGTTTCTTCTTGTACTCTTCTGTAATACATTTGTTTCTAAGCATTGTTTAATTATATACTGTGCTCCAGTTTGCTGTACACAGGCAGGGCATTGTTAAAAGTAAGTCAACTAGGTGCAATTTCCCACTTTTACCACAAGAGGGAGTATACTGTTTAGTGAGTAATGTCAGCAGCAACAGCCACACAGTAGTGCATTGCTGTAATGTGAGTCTGGACAGACCGTGTGCTGATAACAAAGTACCATTTTTGCTTGTGTATGTTGCAGGTAACAGAGATAATATATGCAAGGAATGGCCGTTCATTTTCACTGAACATGTTTTGGCCGTGAGTGAAGTTGTTGTTGTTAGACTGTACGTTAAACTAGCGGCTAAGCTAACCGTTGCGGATGATATTGGGACCTCTTTGGGACACATGTAAGAAATGGTATCTGAAATGCCTGTGTAACAACTAGTTGTAGTAAAATAGATTAAAAGCCAAATAAATGGGGCGGCTGTGGCTTGGTGGCAGAGCGGGTCGTCTACCAATCGGAAGGTCGGCGGTTCGATCCCGGCTTCCCCCAACCATGTGTCGAAGCATCCTTAAACAAGATACTGAACCCCAAATTGCTCCCGAAGCTGCGCCTTCGGTGTGTGAATGGTTAGTTTAATTTGTACTGATTGGCAGTTAGCTCCTGCCATCAGTGTATGAACGTGTGTGTCTGGGTAAATGTGATATGTAGTTTGAAAGCGCTTTGAGTAGTCGGACGACTAGAAAGGCGCTATACAAGTACAGTCCATTTACATTTACATTTATATGGTTATACATCTGTGCCTTAGATCTAGGCCCTGTGAGGAGGATGATAAGTATGACATAAAAAATTACTCAGACAACATACATTTATTAACATTTTTTTTTTTTAATCAAACTAGATCCACCTTTCACCCTGGGGTCAGCTAAATGAAGAAATAAAGAATCCATGGTGCGGCTCCTCTACAGGAGTGGCGGTCGTTGTTCCTCCTACTTGCTGAAAATACACAATAAATGGCAATTTTCTACAATACGCAGATAGTTTGCAGTAATCACATTTATCACTCCCATTACTAATTTAAATGTTCACAAACCCAGAACACAAGATTTGTCAGCGACTAGTAAAGTAGTAAAATGACACAAGAAGTTTCCGAAGCAACAACACTTCACATTCAGATCTTTTACAAATAGTAAATTCAACGCTGCTGGGTTAATGTTACAAATTACGTGTTCCTCCTAATGTTTTTTCCCCCCATTCACAGTCATGAAATTGAACACGAGCTATTGTGGTTTAAGCTAACACAGTAAAGAAAATACACTCACCGGAGAACAATCCTCAAATCACGTCAATTTGTGGTCCACCGTAACCTCCTTGTGAACAACAAAAGACCGAAAAATGTGAACTCTATTCTGAATATCTTTAACATCAACTTTTTGAAAAGTCAGACCTCTTTTCTTCTTACACTAGCTAGCTTGCATACCAGACCTCTGCACGTCTTCTTTATTTTTTCTCCCTCTTTATTTTTTTTTCTTCTTCTTCCCTACTAAGAGATTCTTCAGCCTTTGACCTCGGCTTAATATATGGATGCTTTCTGCTAATGCCCTCTATTGGGTCATATAAAAACTGCAACATTAACCCCACAATTCAATTGAACTGTTTGCTGTTTTGTTGACCAATTTATGGCGGTTACACCTGTAACATGACTGCACATGCAGCTGTAGAAACAGTCACAATACTAATCTGCATAATTATAGGAGTTGTGCCAAATGTATTTCTTTATTAGTGTACTGTTAGTCAGTGACTAATGTTAGGAGCAGCAGCCAAATCGTAGTGCATTGCTGTAATGTGAGTCTGGACAGGCCGTGTGCTGATAACAATGTTCTGCTTGTTTATGTTGCAGCCTGCAGTAAAGATATTCAAAGCCACACTTGATGTTTTATTTCAAGTGTGCAACACATAGCTCTGGCCATAACATTGTACTCACCAAAGTAAATGCTGAAAGCTTGGAACACAGCAACATCGCTAAAAACCGCGGCCACCCTGGTGGCCTAGGGGTTGCAAGAACTGCAACGTACATGGTTTGACCAGGGACCTTTGTTCCATGTTATTCCTAATTCCTCTCTCTCCCTTCATTTACCATCAACTGTCTACTTTTGGATATAATAAAGGCATAAAATGCCCCCCAAAAATGTACAGTAAAAAAAAAAGGTCCAATTTGGCAAGAAAGAAAAGCAGACAATCAGATAGGTTGTAAACGAAACCCTAGGTTAGTCAAATTTGTTTGGAAGAGAAAATTAAGGCAAACAGTTAAATACATATAATCTATGGCCGGAGCTACGAATATAACAACCAGGTTGTAATAAACCAAATTTTTCCTTCAAGACCATTGATCAATGGCCTACTTTTTACTCCTGCAGTCATTCAACAGCACAAACAAAAGAATATGACAGCGACATCACTTATATTGTGTGACTGGTTATTGTAAAGCACAAAAGTATGCCACCCTCTTTGAAAAAGTTTCCCCGGCACAGTACAACACAAGACCAGCATTTTCAAATGCATCCACTTTGGAGAGCACTTTTAAAAAGCTAAATTTGTGATTGGTATAGTGTCGATGGACGCCAAAAACAGAGAGAAAAAGACTTGTGGAGAAGTCACGGGGATAGATTTTGGCCGAGGGAAGACTTTCTTTGCCACATTCCTTTGCCTAAAACATCACAAATAATCACATCTCAGTGCTCTGAGAATTGAAATGAAGTTCAGTCTGTTCTCCTCCAAGAGCACCACCAAGGACTTTTTGGGGCTAGTTTGTCTTCCCCGTAAGCTAAAAGGTGACCCCGAGGGATCATGGGACCCTGCCTGCTGCTTAACCTCCAACCTTTCTGGGAGGTGGGGGGGGTGTGATTTACTGAGTGCCAGATCCGAGCAGTTCCCAACGATGTGATTTACAGAGTGTGAGCAGATCTCAAATCAGACTTAGAGCTGTTGGAAGTTTACTACAGGCTTTGCTCCGTTTCCTATCAGCAAACCGCAAACGTTTCCAAGCACTAGTCACCCCCGCTGATGACACATTCTTTACGCCTCTCCTGTGTTATTCATGTGTGTGATCCTAATTCGCCCATAGCCCTCTTTATATATGTAAACTGCTCCTAAATGGAACAGCTCAAGTGGCGCTTAGATTTGTCTCTGCATCCAACAATATCCCCCTAAACACAAGCGAGGGCAGGGGAACAATATTTCACCCATGCATAATTCATGTTGTGCTTGACTTTTAACGAGGTGCTAAAACTCCTGACATGTGGCCCACTCAACACTCGATACCGCAACATAAATTCTTAATACGTTTTTATGAACTGCGTCAGTCAGAGGTGTTTATCTATAATAAAAATCTTGAATTGTAACTTAGCGACAACCATTGTTTTCCCCGGGAGCTCATATAGCATGAATAAAATTCTAGTGCTGGGGCTTTTTTTTTTCTTTCATCAAGATCCACATTGGCCCGTTTCAGCGGCTTGCCTGTTAGCGATTAGCTTGCGCTGAGTGAGATCAACCAAGGGCAGACACTTTATTCTCTTTTATTCAAGACTATTTATCTGAACGCATGGTGGATTCGTGCCTCAGTGCATTTTAATGCTCTTTTTTTCGTTTTTTTCTTTGTATGCCTATACCGTCATTACAGCGCTGATCTGGCTGCAAAATGTGTTTTTTTGCCAGGCTGCTTTATGCTGCTTTCCTTGAAGATGTGCGTACACGTGTGGGTGTGCTATCTCAACATATTGCCATAAAGAAGCTGTTCGCCACTCACATTCCTCGCCCCGCTATCTCTCAGCATGACAGCCGCTGAGTAACTGGATGATATTGTCTGAGCTCATGATAAAAGGGGTAAAAAAGAAAAAAAAAAAATGAAAGTCTCCATGTTTCTGGACCATGAAAACGATTCCATGTGCTACACGCTCACGCCTTTTGTCCGCCTGTCTCGCTCTATATCTGAAATATGAGCCGGCGTGCGTTTCACAAGGCGAGATGAATATTGTGACAAGTGTGTCACGGCTTTTGGAAATGACATGACCTGTGAGCAGCGTGGCCTTGTTTTGCTGGTTCGCACACATGGAGCAGTTTTTTGGCAGAGGAATGTGTCCACCACTGAGCTGCCCGTAAAAGGCTTTTTGCAAGGATTCATTTGTCCAGATAATATGTATTTATTTATTTATTTGTAGATGATTATTTGTTCGGGCATTTTTGCTTTTATAGTGACTGCTGCAGAGAGAGACATGAAGGGGGTGGGGGGCTTGGGGGATGACATGCAGCAAAGGGCTTGGAATCGAACCAGAGCCACTGGATTCAGGATCCAGCCTTAATGGTGCATGCTCTACAAGGTGAGCTGTGTGTATGTGTTATTTCCATTCACATTCAAATGATTGTATTGTAACCAATTATTTAAATTTTTTCATGTGGTGAGGACATAAAATAATATGAAAAATATTTGAAAGTATTCATACAGAGTGTACAAATACCGCAATACACTGCAATACCTACATACACAAAATGTGATACCATCTCTCACCCTAGGTCTTTGTAACATGAAAATCAAAAATACACAGTTGTAATAAATTATCAACACGAATACAGCCCCGATCAGTACTCACTTACGCCATATGTCATACTCACCTATAGACCCATGGCTACTAAAGCAAACTACACAATCATACTATTGTCATATTCAAACAAAGACATGAACAAATGTATGTATAAGTGATGTGTTTGTAACTACGTTTACTGACTTCAAATATATGTGTATATGTAAAAAAATGACCTTGGAAATACTAGTTTGACCCAAAGAATCTAAATCAAGGTCCACTTACTACTTTTTATCCTGGTCTTTAAACCACATAGTCTTCATCAGTGAGTAGGGCTATTGGCTCAGTTGTCTTCATATGATAAAAACAACAAATCAATCAATCCAAGATGCAGAACCAATAGATTGAAGCGCTCATTGATCCCTGCTGTTATTGGCCTTTTGAATACTCTTTTTTTAAAGAAATATATACTTGCTACAATAAACATCTACAAAACATATCTTGTTTAAATCACAAAGCTGATTTTTTTTTCTAAGCATCGGTCTTTAAGTTGATTCATTGCTTCAGGACCACTGGCACTGCTTTGATGCCAGCAATGATTTTATGTAATAGAAGCTGTAATACAATTTCATAAAGGATATAGTGGACAGCTAATTCCGGAATAAAACTCTCCAAAAAAAAAAAAAAAAGAAAAGGAGATGTTTCACCCTTAGGTTACTCTGCTCAGTTACACCACATTAAACCTACTGCTTCAGCACTCTTTGCAGTTATGTAATTACCATAATGGCCATCAGAAGCTTGATCAGAAACATAAAATGAACATCCTGCTATCATGGCTGTGCTAGTTCCGCATACTGTACCGATGACCCGGCCTAATTAGTGGATTGATCTGAGCTAAGAATGAGATCTCCTGACCAATCAGCACTGACCTTGTGACAGAGCGCCGCCATCTGTTGGCATGGGTCACCCAGAAGTGTTCCCTGCTGAATTCTATTGATCTAGCTGTGTAAATACTGCCATAGTTTGCTGCCAAACACGCTGCAGATGTTTTCCAGGAACAGTCGGGCCTGGTAGGATGAATGCTAATTCAAACTTGGGCTGCTCCCAAGCCCACACGCTTGAGGTCATGCTTAGGTAAAGAAAAAACGTGAAAGGCCCTATCTAGAGCCGGCGTTGGTTTGTCCGTTCTGGGCTCTAGAAACATGGCGGTGCAACATGGCAACCTCTGTTTAGAAGGACCCACTCCCTCAGATATAAAGGGCTAATTCTAAGGTCATGAAAGCACAACAATTCTTATTTTCAGGTGATTATACACTAATGAAGACGTATCATATTCCGTTTCTGCTAATAGCTCCTCCTAAATGTTACCCACTGGCCTTTTAAACCCCGCTAGTATCCATTCCAACACTTTACAGTCTCTCTGATTGACTTTTATTGTCCGTGTTACAGTGGCGTTCAGCCATCGCTGGCCATCTGGGGAATGTCTTCGCAAATACTGTGTGAAATCTTGGCCTGTTTCTCAGGTTTTGGGAAAGCTCAAGGAACACAATGACAAGCCCCTTCAACGGAAAGTGCTACATTTTTGATTTTGCACTTTCAGAAATACTCTGTGACATTTTAACGCTGATATATATCATCATGTCCTCTTTTTAATCATATTTGGGATATGATAATTACATGGAACATGTAGCAGAGACCAGGTTTCAGGTCACTTTCTGCCAGTGTGTGCAGGGACGTCTTTGAGCCTTTGACACCCCTGCCAGGTTCTGTCATTTCTGTATTGTTGGTCGTATCTAGTAAGTTTTCCTTCGCATCCGCCATGTCTGGGGTCCACTTCACTCGTTGCAAACCATACTTAGTCGTATTAGAATTAATCATGATATTGCTTATTTTTCTCACAAACTACAACCGGTCACTCCAATTCAAGACCCTCCTGCGCACGTACACAGCAATCAGCAACCTGGATCAGCTGTTCACACCGTGTCAGTGGTCGGATTTCTTTTGAAAGGACCCAGCGAGCGTAATCTGATAAGCGCTTACCTTGGTCTCTGTGAGCAAAAACATCCAGCTGGCAAGATAGGATTGAATCAACAGTGAAACTTTGTCAGGCCCAAGTATCGAGTCCACATTTATGCCTGCAACCGAATTGAAAGCGCTCGTTATTTTTAATGTTGACGTCACGACTGACACTAAAACCCGACTGTTTCACGCATTAACTAAAAAGGCATTGAATTTGAGTTGATTTTGAAATACTGAAACAATGTTAAACTAATTAACTACCAGAAACTAGACCTCTTTCTTAATGTATACAGCATTTGTACGCCACGATATTGTTAACAACATGTAATTTAAGGGCAAGAAAACTTTTGCTTTAATGGGAAAAAAAAATTAATAAGCTAACTCATAATAATTTCCAAAACTTCAATGACAGTCGGATCAATTTAAATTTACATAATGTTTGCTAACAACATGATTAAATGTGCCTTGGGATATTTATTAAAACTTTACTCACAGATCAAACACTGTATATAAAGTGAAATATAATATCCTGGCATGGCTTGCAAATTAAACAGTTAGCGAGATACTAATAGAACATACCATTTTAATGGGATCACCTCGTGATTTCACACAAAATTATTTTTCAATTAGAGTCGTTCCCTTTTTTCTCCTGTCCTCTTTGTCTCAGTCTCTCTCTCTCTCAACATAAGGTCTTTGTGCTTTCTGGCAAACTTTTGTTTTTGACGTTAGTAACCATTAGTGTGCACCCTTTAAGCATCCAAATGTTAGTTGAATGTTCTGCCTTTTGGAACAGTGCTATAACAAAGCTGTTGCGACGTTCTAGCTAGCTAAAATAAGCCCATGTGAGCAACATTAAAACAACACAGTTGCTTTTGCTGGAAGATAATTTAACTGTGCTTACTAATGTCGTGAGGTAGTAAGTCTAACTAGTGCTTTGCGTTTTCCAAACTGGCAAAAAGAGCCATGAAACGCTTCATATTTGCAATGTTCTAGCTAGCTAAAATGAGCACATATTAGCATTTTGTCTCAGTTTAGCCTACATTAACATTCAGACAACCCTTGCTTTTGCAGGAACATAATTTAACTATATAAATGTAACGAGGTAGTCAGTCTAAACTAGTGCTTTGTGTTTTCCACGTTGGCAAAAACTGCCATACTAAGACGTTTCTTTTTTCTGAGACCTTATAGAACAGGGCTTCCCAAAGTGGGATCCCTTTCGCCCGCCGTGAGGTTCAATTTGGTTTAATTTTTTCTAGCAAAAAAATAAATAAATAAATGTAAAAAAAATTTAAAAAGTACAGCTGTTCATTCTGTTTTATTTTCATTTATGTTTTATCATGGCAGGCAGAGTGACACTTTGAGCAGGAAGTCAGTCAATTAAGGGAACTTGGGCTCCTAGTACAGTTTTGCATCTTAACGATATAATACAATACGATACACTAGGTGTTTGCTTTTGGACCGTGGCCCACCATTAAGTTTCAGTCTCGGCCCTCCAAGGGAAAAAGTTTGGGCACCCCTGTTCTAGAACCTTGCTCTACATTCACTGTTTTTGTTGTTTGTTGCCAAACTCTCGCAAAGAATTTTATAATAAATTAGGTTACAGTTGTCTCCAAGTCAGGTTTCTTGGCCACATACATTTTTACCTGTAAAAATAAATAAATAAATAACAATTCTTTTAGCGTTTTTTTATTTTTGACAAATTAGCGCTCACATATTAAATGCTTGGTTTCCATTTCATTTTCCAAAATGTTGCATTGCGAAGTCTGTAGTCATAATTGGGAAACAAAATTTGCATTTGTGAGGCATATGAAAATTCATAAGAATGGCCGAAACTTGCCCTCAGACTCATTGCAACAGCATATATGCAGCTGCAATGTATTCCAAAAAATGATTATTTTCAAAACAGATGTGTACAGAAATCACCCAGCTACTACATCCCATAGTATTATAGTTCAACTGCCTTATTGAAGCAATACTACCGGTCAAACATGTTCTATTTCATATTGTCGGGCTCAGTCAAGTAATTGATTTGCCATACGTTGTCATAAGAACGTAATAATTTTTGCCATTTCTACGAACGGTTATGTTTCTGATCTATAACCTTCTTTTCAGGTCCAATGACATAGATAAACAAGCAATGATATGATGAGCATAGAAAAACAGGTGTGAAGGAATGTCCTTTGCCCTTGGGCTTGCTGTAGTCTTCTCCTCTTACTACAATTTCAAACTTGAGTATCAACAGTCATTCAGAGGTAGGAGCTTTTTCACACATACTGTTGCGCACAGCTTGACTTTATTGATTTTTCGTCACACATTGCCATTGCCCGTAACCTAATGGTAACCACTGATGCCTCTGACACAAGGACAGCCACTACTACCTCTACTAATATTGCCATGGCTGATGCTATTACCCTTCAATCACAGTCTTCTTTTAAACTTGATCATTGGTGCTAATTGATACGTAGCCTACATACTTAGTGAAATGTGATAATCAGATTCAATATTCTGCACCACAACTTTGTGCTCGATATGTCACTTTCAAACTGACAGAATATTTTCGCTCTTCTGCATTGTTTTTCCGAACCTGCCCTGCAGGAAGGTGCAAAGTAAGAAGGGCCGGAGGATGGCCAAAAAGAAGGCGCCATCAGTGAATCCACATGTCAGCACACTCAGCAAGAAGCTCAGCGACTTCGAGTGGGACCTTTTCTGATCTTTGTCTCTCACACACACACACACACAACCATGCATTATCTCACCCAGCCACTCATTCAAACATGCGTTTCACTGATTAACTCAGTCACTCACTCACTGACTAAAACCCCAGTGTCTTTTCCCATTCAAACGGTTGGAATTCAAGTTGTACATTGTTCAGAAAAACAGTTGCACAATTGGTTTTTGTTCACTTTACTGTAATGCACTCGTGCAAACTAGACTGCTGCCTTTCTGCAACGGGTTCATTAAAAACAGTTGGATGTTCCTTTCTCACAAAAACAAAGTTGTCATTTAAATAAATAATGGTCAGTCTTTCGAAAGAACATAACAAAGAAAACAGGCAGGGAGTTAAGCTTTATTCAGGTCTACGTCTGCTTGTGTTGCCAGCGTTGGGCAGTAGCTTCGCTACTAGTAGCAGCGTTACGGGTTTGACTTAGAGCTGTATTCGGGCGTTAAAAGTTAGGCCCGACAAGGACCGAGTCCGACAGAATGCGGCCCGAGCCCGACAAGTACATATTGACTGACGGCTTTTTAAAAGCCCAAACCCGTTTACAGCCCGACATTATTCAAATGTGCGCAAGCTTTCTTCTTCTTCTTCTTTGATTTTACTGGCGGGCTACAAACCAACTTTAAATGTGAATGCCGCCACCTACTGTATCGGAGTGTGTAACATCATGACTTTTTAACACCAAAAAAACAAAAAGAAATATATATATTCTAGATTATACCGGTCTGTGCGCACGCTTTGCCGGTGCAACCAAAACGTAATCGCCAGAGGCCGGCCTCCGTTTTACCTCCTCAGCATCCATTTTCGCGCTAATCGAAATGCATCACCTGACTGCTCATTTACCGCACAAGCCCGAAGCCCGTGTAAATGGACCCGACGGAACCCGACGGGTTTGGTATTTATTTCAAAGATCTTTAGCTCTAGTTTGACTACATTTCTTGGTTTCTCTGGCTTCTGAAATAGAACTGCTAAGGCTCGGACGTGTATGTGTAGCTGACAGAAGCATTTCTGTATGACGCGACATGTCGTACCAATCCTTGATGCCTACGACGTCTCTGCTGCAGCGGAATACAGACACGCGAGCTTGAGTTTACACTTTCAGGTGATTTCCCAATAAACTAACACAACCAAGCTAACCGATCACTCAGATAGCACTGACTTGGAATGAAGTAGGTTCAGTGTAAAAAAAAAAAATGCTTTGATGTAGTTGAGCTACTTTTGCCTTGTTTCTATAGCTTAGCTTGCTACATTTCTCTGAGGGGTAGCTTCAGTGTAGTGAAGCTTCATTTAATGTAGAGCAACTGGTAGCTTAGCTCACTACAATTTCCAAGGAGCTTGCCCAACACTGTGTGTTGCACTGGTGACACACCTTTATTTTAATAAATAAATTCTCTCTAGTGGTCCCAGTAATATTTGTTCTTAAGGTGTAGGCCTACTGAAGTAGCATATCACATGAAATGGTTAAGCAACGTTTATGTCAAAAATTGTTGCAAATGCAGTTGCAATACTTTCCACTTGTGGAAAGAGATGTTTCATTTGAAAGAGAACTCATTCTAATTATAATAACAGTGATTCTAATGATCTAATAACTCCCTGCTCTTTCATTCCTTTCAATCTGCAGGATGTCTCTTATTTTTCTGATTCACTCTGTATGGAGTGATTGTTATGTGTGTTGCTTTATCTGAGCGCTCTCCCTCGTGCCTCCGGGCGCTGTTTTTTCTCCCCCTCTGCTCTCTGCTGGACTGTTACAGTGCGTGACCACCGTCTCTGTTTCTCCCAGCAGCAGCTTTTATGTTGTTTTCCAGTTTCATTCGTGCGGGTACTGCGGCCGCAAAAGCCACGCAATCCTTTGGTGAATTCAGACTCAGTTACCAAGTTTGTTGCAAAAACTCTGTTTTCCTTATAGTGACATAAATAGTGGTTTCAATGTTCGCATTGTAGCATAAGCGGGAAGTTACATTACATATCTTGCAAATATTATTAATTATAAACAAAAAAGCTAATTTTTGCAAATGACTATTTGTTACTAGCTCTCTCACACTTCCCCGCTGTCGCCCAAGATTCCTGCCCTGAGCAAAGCAGCACGCAAAAAGCACATGACCGTAATTTAAAGCCATTCTGGCCGATTACGACTTTATATTCTCTTTGTCCTCATTTCATAATTAATACCTGATAAAGTCAGGAACTATTGCCATTAACTACGACTACGTGTTGATATGCGTTGGTTGGTCTGCTCTGTTAAGAAGCTACACTGTGCTATAAAAGAAGAAATAGATCCGTAGCTGCGTTATTGGAGCTTTGCTTTTGTAATTATTACTTTCAGCCCAGCAACAGGTAATGCTCCCCTCTCTGGTCACCACTGCTTGTTTGCTGGAAGGCAAAGTGATTTACAGGTTAGAGAAAGAGGCGTGCTTGCAGAGAAGAAAATGCAAATCCAACTGAATACAAAGTTTGAAAGGAATAATAATGCAGAATGTCTCAAGTTTGCGCATAGAAATAAGCATGAGCGGGGCGTCCTGACAGTTTGTTGAGATACGTGACATGTCCCCTCCCCGTGACCTTTGTTGCGTGTCATCCCTTCCCTCTGTGCCGTCTCTGCTGTCACTCCCCGCTGTTGCTGTCCAGCAGAGCAGAAATGTCACCAAAAATTATCGGAAAAAACAACTAAGAATTAGCCATGACAAGTCAGTGAAGTGCTGCAGAAACGCCACACGTCATGCTCTGAATTGAGCTATTTGTATTCGTCCCGATGCCCGTCGATACATCTGTGACAACAACTGGAAGCCGCTGTCATGTGCAGCATTGCTCTGTATATTGTTCCAAATAGCAGGGCCGATATGCGATTTCCAGTCAGAGCCAGTCATGTGAAGTCATGCCATATTAATTGGGTTGAGGGCACACATGCCAGCAAGATGACTTCGAGCGAGTGCACAAAGTCATTAGATTGAGAGCTGTCTGCTGAGTGTGTGTGTGTGTGTGTGTGTGTGTGTGTGTGTGTGTGTGTGTGTGTGAATAATGTGTGTGAGAGGCCCTATAGCCACACAGCAGGATCTGAGCTGCACCGAGTTGAACAGACACACTATTCTAATGATCAATCCACTGAGTGGATGATGATTGTCACGTCAGCTTGCATGCAAAAGCCTTTAGTATAATTGATGATGGAGGACTATTTTATGCAAAAATGATGTTAACGTTAAATCTGCACTAGCTCAGGACTTCTCAGGATTTGGTGGTTACCAAATCAGAGCTAAGAGGAGAGGGAATATTGGACTTATATTTATCGGGTGGATTCAATTTTTTTAATTCAATTCAATTATATTTATATAGCGCCAAATAGGATTTATCTCAGGGAACTTTTCATATAGAGCAGGTCTCTGTACTCTTTATAATATTATATAATACTCTGTAGACAGAAGCATGACACCAGAAGAATGCTAATGTCGCTCTATGTCTCATTTATTTAGCTTTCATTTTCATCCAAAGTACATTCAACCATGTGGATACAACCTAAAAATTGCAATAATCAAGCAAGTACACCAACTTTTTCAATATGCTGAACTGCCTTCGAGTGCTACATTTAGAAACAATAAAGCGGAGTTTCCACCAAGCAGTCCGGTTCAGTTCAGTTCGTTACACATTAGAAAGGTTATTTTCGTATTTCCATGGGCAAAGGTTGTGGATGGTGCCAATAGAACCACTCCATTCCATCCAGTTTTTTACTAATCCCTCTCTTGAGGTTCCAAGCAAGCTGAGCCGATACTAAAAGGTGGGGTTAAAACTAGGGATGGGGATCGAGACGCGGTTCTATAAGCAGCTTATCGATACTGCTATCGAGACTAGCGGGTCCTATATTATGTTATGTCTCGAGGGACGAGAGTCATGTATTTTAAATCAAATCACTTGCTTGCTTGGACGGCTGAACATGTAAAGGCTTGACTACATTTCAGTAAATCCAAAGATAAGGCGGAAGTGAAATGCCGTTTATGTTCTAAGTACATTTTGTGTAAAGGGGGGGGGGGGGACACACAACGTCAGTGCTTCAGCGTCAATTGCTGTCACTGTCTTTGAGTCGAACAATCACCCTCCTCCACCAAAGGATTAGCTAGTCCCGTTGGTTGACAATAACAATCCAATTGATAATAATCCAAAAATGGGCGATCTCTTAATGCGACAGTAGAAACATTAGCTAACATTGTAGTGTGCAAACGAAATGGTTATTGAAACCTAAACAAAACAGTTTCTTCATTATTTAGCACAATTTACCAGATTAAACATGTGTCACTTGCCTTCTGTTTGATAGAAGAACATTGTGAGGGCCTAGTAATGAGTTGTGTTTCATGATAAGCCAAAATATGTTTAATATTTGCCAACTTCGTTCTTTTGGTTGGTCAGTTCAAGCTCACCCCATTTTTATTTTTGGAAAGAAAATAGTTGGACATTGATTGCTGCTGATTATTTTACTATTCTCATTGTTGTACATTATGTTCAAGGGGCCCTGTATATTACATTTCAAATATATGTCCAACAGTGTGTATTGAAGGCTAGGCAAATTCCATTCTGTTCAGATATCAAACAGTCACAGACTCACAGTTAAGCAATTAAAGCAACACCAGTTCTGTCCCCCAATTAATAGAAAAGTATCAATAGGTATCGATAAAGACTCAGAGATCACTAAGCAGTCTTGAAAATGGTATCAATATCAATAAAAATTAACGATGCCCATCCCTAGTGTGGTGCCTTAGAATATTATGTTCCGCAACACACAAATGAAACACATTGGCTTGGCGTTTGGAGATAGTGGTAAAATAAATGAGTGCTTGCTAGTCCGATCGGTACTGGGCATGTGCAACTCTCAAAAGAGATGAGTAGGAAGCTCCAGTGTGTCAGTTAATAAATGCTGCCGCTTCTCAAGACCAAGAAATGTCTCGTCTGTTGTTTCCCAAATGCTGGAAAGGGTTAGCCCTGAAGCCCCGGTAACAACCCAGCCTACATTAAGAGTACTGTCTGCGGTGCTACGGGTTAGGTACAGGTTTCAAGGGTAATCATACCGAAAGTGTTAGCGGCTTAAGAGATAGAGCTGCAGAGGTCGGGCGTCATATACAGGCACACCAGCTAGTTGCAATAGTCTAGGTGCGAAACGCTTTCATCGGCATCAAAAATAATAAACTTATATGAATAGCCATGGTTACAGTGCAATCAGGAATGGCTTTAGCTAATGAAACATGATGCAGATTTGCTTAATGTAAACAAATATAGGCCAAAAAAGAAGAAAAGAAAATATATTAGGCTTGCATGGATTTCATGGGTACATGAATGAGATTACATAACGAGAGCAATTATTAGATTTGGTGTTTCATTATTTGTTGTAATGTATTGCAATTCGCACCACTGATATTTCACTTTTAGAGGCGAGGCCGGTGAAATATTTCATTTAATTTGAAAAACTGGTGGGTTGTGCCACCAGTCACGCCTTGACTTTGTTTGAATTTCCATCGACACGCATTAACGTTTGCTCTATCTCCCCCCGCTTAAAGATATGATGTATGCGTGTGATGTGGCAAAATGACACTTCTGGGCCAACGGCGAATCTCACAAGATGAAAAATGGTTTAACGGAACCATTGGCCGACATTTGTTGTTGGGGCTTTTTCCAATCAGGTGACCATGCAACCACTCAATCTCCTGCCTGGTCCCCTTTCTCGATGCGAGCTGTCACATTTTGATGGCGGCCCTCGCATTTGGGACAAATTATGTGTGGAAGTCCAATAGAAAATATGCCGTCTGCTTCTTGACACGCCTAATGAAAATGGATGGCTGGGTGGTTGTGAATGGGACCGGACACCTGACAGTCTATTGTCTCTCTCCATCAGTGCTCGGGAGTCAGCTCAATCTGGTCGCACATCTCTCCCAGTGGAAATGAAGATGTCCCGTCTAATGGGAAGCATAATGGGTGTGGACAGATGGACGACATCTCGCTTTAGCTCGTATTCCCCTGCTCAGTAATGAAGGCACGGCTTGTAGACAGATAAGGTTTGGGGAAAAAACAGGAGAGAGCGGTGTGTCACTGTTTAGTATCCAGGCCTCGGGCTTCAAAGAATGTACAGGAGATAGTATAAACCATGCCAGAACATTGAAATGTGTGTGGGTGTGCATAATGCACTACCACGTGTGTGTGTGTGTGTGTGTGTGTGTGTGTGTTGTGGGAGAAATAATAGTGGGCTGTCCTGACTGTTACCAGCCTCCAAGCATCAGGTCAATACACACTCACCAGGATGTGAGGCCCCTGGCAGGCAGGTCATGTCACTGGCGGTAAAAATAGCACCTGGCAATCCAATAGCTCTGATTTATGAAGCATGTCAATACCCAGACTGTAACAATGCATCGGCCGGGAGATGATTGGTGGTCTCTCAGTTGGACAATAAGCACAGCTTTGCTGCAAGATTGACACTTTACCCCGCCTATAAACCCATTATCTTAGCTGTAAAGGGACTCTATTGCTAATGGCAATAACTCTCAACTTTTCTTTTCTTTTGTTATTTTGGAATTCTTCTTTGTTGTCTCTTGGGAGATGGGACTCGTTCATATTTCAGCACACGGTTTCAGAACATTTCACAACACTCTTTGAACAAAACAATCAGAAAAAGTACATTCTTGGAAACGATGATAGTTGTCTCTTAGCTTAATTGTGTGCCTGAAATTATACAATTTAGTATTTAATGCTTTCAGAACAATTAAGTCGTTGTGTGCGCCCTTTGGCAGAGAAAGAGTACTTTAAATGCCTTTATTTATGGTTTAAAACACTAACCAGCTTTTAGAACTCATAGGGTCTTTCAGAAGGGTGTAGCTAATAAAACACGTGGATTACTCCTGGTACACTGTGAGTGAGGTTGAAACCAGTCAGCATGTGAAACCATTAATGTGCCAAACTAAATAAAGGCTTTTAAAATACCATCCATACTTGCTCTGCCTAAGAGTACCTAAAGGATGTTTCTGTGTTGACTTGAATTGATTGAACTGAACCAGTATCAGCACTAAACCTACTTGGTGCTGTAAAGCCGTGTTTCCACTGCAGGAACTTTGCCCCAGGGAACTGGAAACCTTAGGAGGAACTGGACCGGGGTCGAAATTAAGTTCCAGGGACATTATCCCCCCCCAAAAGGCCCCTGCTTGGGTCGTACCTTCCAAAAGTAGCTACTAGAACTCTACCGACTCTCCGACCAGCTGATCAGCTAGAGGTTTGACTGTGTGGACCGCTAACTGTTGTCATGCTACTGCTACCCTAGCCAAATGCTAAAATTAGATACACGCTAACCCCACCTGCTGACGTTAATGGTGTAGAATTGTGGTGTTCCTGAAAACAAGGGTTGTCTAAATCGATGGTACAAAATGATTTCTTATTAATGTCTTCGCAGTGAGACACAACGCTCTGAGGAAGTATTGGCTCTCAATTTCACCATTATAGCTCTGTATTTAAAACAGGTGAGAGTACATAGGTTAAAATAAGCAAAGGCCCTTATGCTGAATTGCAGGTGATGTGTTTGATGAGTGTAACCTAATGGGTGTCATTTGTATCATCCTGGAAACAATGGGCGGAAGGAATCTTTCAGTTCCTTGAAAAGCCGTTCCTGGGAATAAAAGTTCCTTTAATTGCACTTTGGGCAACAGCTTTATCTGTTTGAGACGTATACATCCGACGCCTTCCTTTAATGTCACGTGGTTTGACGTAATAAACATCTGCTATGAATAAATGTCTGCGTGTGGACAACATCCTTACATGATATCAAGACCGAAGATGCCGAAAACTGCAAAGTGCCTTCAAAAACACATGTAACTGAACATATTACAATAGTTTCAACAAAGAGAGTAAATACGGAGGACCCCTGGTGAGGCTGACTTTTAAGTCAAGCATCAACTCCTTTACTTTGCTGATATTTCACATTGCCTGGGATACACCCATCCCCATAGGGGCCGACTGAAGTCAGGGCTGGGAAAAGTGCTGCGCAGTACAATTGTCATGTATGAAAAATGGAGACACAGTGGAGAGGCGGACAGAAATAACAGGAGGGTTCACGCATATGTTGGCTTTCAGGGGTGTCCCTGCGTCTCTGGCTGGCCCGAGCCACCATCAATCACCAGCGTGTCCTTTTTGTCAGGGTCTGTCTTCACACACTGACCCCACCCCCTGAGCCTGAGACATGGCAAGAGGTGCCAAGCATTACTCAGCAATACGGTGTCTACAGTAAGTATAGTTTTACTCTCATGTATTACAATTATGTTTTGAGTCATCTGTTTAAACATACAATACCCGGTGCTGTTTGAAAAAGCCAGAAGGGTTACACATATCGCTGTCCTGAAGGTATTTTAAGAGTCCTCCAAAGCTCTGGATCAAAAAATATATTGTCTGCTGCACTGCTAAGATTTGTTAACCGGTTTTGAATCTGCTTCCTAATTCAATCAAAGATATTAATTAGCCTTTGCCTAGATGACGAATGTAACCAACTAATGCAATCTTCACATCCAGATGAAGGTTTAGAAGGTTGACAGCTTACATTATTCCTGTCAGCCTACAAACGTGAACGATTGAAAGCAACATTAATGTTACATCATTGATAATGCAATGTTAACACTGGCTACCTTTTTAAACATTTCTGTTAAAAAACTCCACAGTGTACCTTTAATGATGGCTGAATTCCATGTAGCTGCTTCAGTTTTAGGGTCCTGGTATTGTTCATTAGAAAGCGGCATGGCTTTGGAGGTAGATTTGAATTTGATTGTTTTTCAAACGAGATAAAATCTCTCTCTCTCTCTAGGTTCTCCTCCGTGTCCTCCCTTTTCACGCAGGCTTCTCTGTGCTGGACCATCGGCCATCCTCGGACCTCTCTCTTTCCCCTAGCTATCGGTGCCCCATTCCAGATGTTTACCAGATCCCTCCTCTGTTGCTCTTCCTGAGGTTTCTTCCAGTTTAATAGGGGTGGGCGGATCGATACCAAAATATCGATACTATAAAATACTACATCTCGCTTTTGAAGATTGATTCTAGCATCAATAGAATATCAAAGGAATATCCAGGTATATGGCAGTGAAATTAATATTTCAGTCATATCGGATCTTCAGCTGTTACTTTAGCAGACTTATTAAATATGGCAGGCTATATTCAAACATTCAAATGGCCAAATATATTCAGCCCATTGAAACGTGTTGTCTAAATTAATTATTTTAATTGAACTGAAAGAAATAATATACCTCAAACCTGATATATGAAAAAAGTACATAAGCCACTTTTAACAATATAAAGTATCGCTATCAGCATCTATCAGTGATTCTGCCCCTGTATCATTCGGTATCAGATCGAAACCAAGTTTTTGCCCTAGTTGTACAGATTTCAAAGCCCCCTGAGGCAAATTTGGGATTTGTGGTATTGGGCTACATAAATAAAATTGACTTGACTTTAAACAAAAGTGGAGTTAAAAGAGCTCCTGGTTAAAATGTCATGTTACTAATTCATCAAGTTTACCATTCTCACTAGCTTAATAATAAATAGCAAAAGAGATTTTTGGCCACTCCAACTGTCATCTCTTAAAAAAAGCTCCCCATCCTCCAGTGTCATCTGTGAGAGAGCGAGTGGCGGGGAGAATGAAAACATCTTGATTCCTCCAACGCAGAAGCCTCACCCCATGGTGAGCTGCAGAATGGAGCAGTTGCATCATTCTATGCATTATTCAAGAGTGTAAAATAACCCTGAGTAGGGATACTCCATCAATCAAGAGGCGCTGCCGTAACAGGGTGTCAGCTTGAGGGCACGCAGGGAGTGGGGGTGAGGGACGGAGGGTGGAATGCTGGAATGGGTTGGTTGGTGTAGCTGGTGGTCTGTCAGATGGATTGTAATGGAGATGGAGTCCAAAGTCACTACTAGAATTAGCCACCCACTATTTCAACAGGTGGCCCCCGACAGTCATGCGTGGCATGTGGACAGGCTCAGGCAACTCGGCGTTGCAGCCTGAACGGACCATATGCTGCCTGAGCCCGAGTGGAACCAAAACAAATGGACCAGGATTTAAGGTTTAGAGGTGTTTATGCTTTCGAAAAATAGTTAAAAGTCATGATCTGTGACATGCGCATGGAAATAATGTCTGTTTTTTTTCTATGCTCTGTCTCCAACTGGTGTAACTGTATAATCATTCAAACTAATCCCAGTACATAGAAACGTTCACGTTACTGTTCTAAAAGAAAAAAGAGACTTTTCCTGAGAAAACATTCTTTGGTTCATTGAAAGCAGGGCCAGTCCCATCCGTTTTTGGGGTTCTAAGCAAACGTTGAAGTCCCCCACCCCCTCCCCATAGCTGGTATCCAAAACACAAACTGTGCTTTGTTTAAACTTAACAGCACTACTGACGTTTGGTTTAAATGTCTTGGTTGGCCATGAGGGATGGCCCACAGGATGGCGCTATACTTACATAAAATTAAAATTGAGTTTAAGAGTTAATTATTGACCTCGGAAACAGCAGTTGAAAAAACAATCTTACCAAAATGTCCATTAAGTAGCTGTTCTGTTCACATTTTAGGACAAGTTAATATTAAAATAAAAATGAACTCATTCACTGAATTTATTCATTCTAGGTCAGTTTAAACATAAAAGGAAACTGTAAAATTGTTGCCGTATAGTGTTCTTGGACGATATTATAAGTGGTAAGTGTGGTGAAAAATAAGTGAACCAGCATCCAAGCAAGGTATGCATTTCAGTGATTTCCGCCCGAAACTACTGCTAAAACCTACTAACTTAAAAAAACAATGCAAACTTAAGGGCCACTTACTTAAGAGGGGCGGCTATGGCTTTCTGGAACCGTGGGTCGTCCATCAATCGGAAGGTTGGCGGTTCGATCGTGGCTTCCAATTGGGAGGTTGTCGGTCAGTGTGTGCCATCAGTGTGTCAATTTGATGTGTAGAGTCAAAGCACTTTGAGTTGTCGAAAGATGAGAACACTAGAAGTACAGTGCATTTACCATTTAGTGGCCACCAAGTTTCCTCCAGCAGATGGCGTTGGCTCTTCTTTCTCTTACTTTGCTTAACGTATAAGTAAACGTGAACCATAAGTCCTAAAGGTGCTGTGGGTGAAAAAATACCAGCTTCTGCTAGCATGTCAGCAGATCCATCTCCATGACAAGTGAGCAAACTTCAGCCACTGACTGTGTAATATGACTAAACGAGACTGAAGAAGAACAACAGCATCAGTTGTTTCATTTAGCAAGTGCCCCAAATACTTAAGCAGGAAGTATGAAGCACGTTGTGACGGAGCCACACCGGTTTCCTACTGACAGTCCACTTTGGTTACTTTCAACCGTGGTTGTTCCCAGCTTAAACGAGTGGCTATTATTGTAACCACCCCGATGAAGGGTCCCGAGCCTTAACAAAGTAGTAATTTCAACCCAAAACCATGATCTTTCCCTAAGTTCCTAACTGTGCTTTTTGTGCTTAAATCTAACAAAACCTTAACTATAGCGATATAAGATTAGAATTTTTTAATATGATTATTTTTGAGTCCATGCTAGAATAACCCAGATGACATCATCAGGGTCATTTTTTCTCAGAGAAAATGTGTCTGAAAATGACCAATCAGCATAATCACAAGCCTGCTTGGTTGATCCATAACGGCATGTTCAAAGCCGGTTCAATCATTTTTTATTTTTGTGCCGTGCTGAACGGAAGAAAGATTCTGACTTGCTGGTGGCCGCTACATAAAAAAACTCAGGGATTACCAAAGTCACTGGAATTGATTGTGTGGGGACCATGAATATCTGTAACACGTTTCATAACAATCCATCTAGTAGTGGTTGGGATTTTTCACTCTGACTTTCACACTGAATCTATCAACAAGCCGACAGACTGATCTATATTTACATTTTTATCAGTAGTGTTTTATGTATTTGCATGTGATGACGGCTGTCATCAGACATGTCCAGAGTGTAAAAGGGTTTTCTCTCTCACTATGAATTCTTGGACTTGCTGAGATTTGGTTTAAAGGGAATCTTTTTGCCATTTCCGCCCCTTAATTTATTCATTCCTCAAGTCCCTTGTGAGATACAGGAAAATATTTTATTGATTGCACAATATCCTTGTGTGGACATTTCTTCAAGCATTTTTGCACCTTCTCTGTGGCCACTGCATATTCAGGGGGAAAGTGCTCCCCCCCTTATGTAAAAGACCTGGATTGGAAGTCAGGAAAGATAGATAAAATAGATACACATAAAATAACCAATTTTCTGGACTGTTAATGCTGGTGATGTTTGGAGATAAATTACTGTCCATAAACCTTCTTCAGCTAGAGCTCCCCCTAATTTGAAAAAATAAGATCACTTTCTCATTGTTCTGTAGTGGAGGAAATGAAGTTCTCTCAGAGGAACGTCAAAGTGCACTCCTGTGTATGCGCCACATTGCACATTCAAAGCATTATTCAATAGAGAAAAAGGCTATTAACTCGGCTGCTTTCTGGGATGCAGTCCAACTCAGAGCAGAATTCTGGTATTGTTAAAATCCCCATTAGGGTTCCTGAGACGAAGCCGGCGCTTCCTTCCCCTCGACGATGCGGAGGACACGGGCGTAATGACGTTGGGAACGGTGGTCCTATTTGGACGGCTGTCTGTTTTCTAGCATATTCATCGGCGAGAAAGGTCTCAAAGCCGCTTTTCCTGGTGATGTCGCTCGTTTGGTTCGCCTCGCCGACACGCCACGCATCAGGATGGCTACGCCGACTTTGAGAAACGGGCCGAGGCTGGGGTCAAAGGGCCGCCTGTGGATCCCTGTGACGGCTTCTGCTGCTGGAGTCGGCTTTGCGCGGAACTACACGGGGCAAGCGTTGCCGTGTGCTCCAATTCACGCGCCCGCTCTCACCAAATTTTGTCATGTAATAGAGCCAGAGGAATAACGGACATCTTAATGATTAGATTACAGTAAGCGTACAAAGCGTACAAAAGGCTGTTTCTGTTTGTGTTCCCTGACAAAAAAAGAAAAGACAATGAAGCCAATTACGATCTGCACTTGCGCTACTGACACGAGCAGTTTGATTAAGCGTCTCCTCCGCTCATGGCCTGCATATGCCCTCATTTCTCTGTTTGATGTATTTTCTTTTCTAGTCATTTTTTCAATGAGGAAAAATGAAAGAAGACACCAAGACTAATTTCCTTTGGAACCTTGAATCATCTTTCATGGATTCTGTGGGTGGCTTTCTTCCTCTGTGCCTGGAAACCCTCGACAACCGTTATTATCCTACATCAGTACCAATTCTTGTACACTTGTTGAGTGCAAATTGGTATTCATGGTGTGTCAGTCAGTTGTTTCCTTTGCCTTTTTGATTGATTTCACTGCACCACAACCTGTGTAACTCATTTTGTAACCTTCAGGTGACAAGATAAGATAAGATATACTTTATTGTCCTGCAGGGAAATTTGTCTTGGTTCTCCAAGCCGCTGCATCATACAGCACACTTGTCAACAACGTCACAATGCTGAAGGCAACACCTCTCTTTCTCTCTGTTTACTGACAGGGTACAAATACATTGTTTTCTTCCGTGGCAGTCTGTTAAACCTGTGAACATTTGATAAATCCATTTGATGCTGCTATGGCATAAGAATGGAGTAGCCCAAATGTCAAAACTAATGGCCCATTCACAAAGCAAACATTCATGTATTACACCTCTGGAGGAGCTTTCTAAAGTCTGGAAAAACAATATGAGCATGACCACTTGCTTGGACCTAAGTCAGGATAGCTCAACCTCTGCTGCATTTTGCCATCTTTGAGGGATGAAAAAACACAAATTGGCCTACAAATACAGGTCAAAATTTGTAGCTTTACATCTGGCTTTTTTTTTTTTACATTTTGAAACACAAGCTGGAGCTCAAACAACACTGATTTGATTTTTTACACACCTCGCAGAGATGTTTCAATTTGTCAGTGTTGTAGCATTTCATTGGTCTAATGTGTTCATTGGTCTAATGTGGGCACAGTGAATAAAAGTTTGAAATGAAAAAAAAATAGAAGAATTCCTAAAGTAACTGCTACAGCTTTTGTGATGAACTTGTGTTAAAACATGCAGAATAGATTTAGTCTTAGTTTTGTTACTGATTGTCCACAAATTGATTGACTAACCACAGATTTATTGTTATAAGAAGAGTACTTAAAAAATTTTCTCCAACACCGCTGCCCTGTCCTTTTTCCGTTTTTATAGCACAGACTTATGAGTAGTCTGTAATCTTATTACCCGTATCAGTCTACAGGCAAGTCCAGGAGCAAGGTATTAGTTGCGTGGATGGGTCCGATCCCAGGCCTCCATCTGGCCAAAAGAGTTCAGCCTCTGGTCTGATTAAACCGCAACCAGCTGGTGACGGCCTGTAGCGGTGATGTGCAAATGCAAAACCAGCTCTCTCACTTTTGCAGTGTTAATAAGTGGCTATTCATTGTTGCATTTAGTTGGGTTGCATTTAATCCTTGCAAAGTTACAATAATGTGCCTCGTGCATATTTTAACGCAGTGTCTCTCACAATGCGGAGGCGCTTCACCCTATTTCACCCAACCTATCTGCTATTAATCAGAATTTTAATTTTTATGACCCAGCCTGCGTGAACCGCGGATTAACTTTTCTGTACTTTTGATCTGTTTATTATTGGTTTGGTCTTGGTCCCAATGAAGTGAAATTTTAATGCTACATCCTATAGTGAAGCTGTAGACAACAGTAATTTTCCAGCTTTGTGGCAACAGTTTGTGTTTGTACCTTTCCTGTTTCAACATGACAATGCCCCCTGTGCACAAGGCCAGGTCCTTAATTAAATGGTTTTCTCAGCTTGGCGTGGAAGAACTTGATTGGCCCACACAAAGCCCTGACCTAAAACCCCATCCAACACCCTTGGGATGAACTTGAGCCAGGCCTTAACTCCCAACATCAGCGTTGGACCACACGAATACCCCTTTAAGACAACAGATGCACGCATGACGCAGGTCTACTCAATGCATGCTGGACCCCGTTGGACCCATATGAGATAGCTGTCACTCTGCATGCTGCATTAGCAGAGACTCATACCCTTCAAGGTTTCTGCCTCTTTAAAGGAAGTTTTTCCTTCTCACTGTCACCAAGTGCTTGCTCATGGTGGGAATTGTTGGGTCTCTGTAAATAATATAAAGACTACAGTCTAGACCTGCTCCATAGGATAAGTGCAAGATAACTTCTGTTTTGAATATATCAATACAATTTAATTGAATTGAATGATTTCTGTAAAGAAATGTTGCTGTTGAGTTTGTTGAATGCTTCGAGCACCACAAGCCGAGTGCCATGTAGTCCCATTATATTCAAAAAAGGCAGACATCGCTATAGCTGATTTCTCTAAAACTCATAAACTAACACCCAAACAATTTAGATGGATAAATAGCACTACAGTTAAGAGGAAAAATATGCATTTTTGATTTTGTGGTGAACTGTCCCTTTAAGGCAGGTTTTGAACTTCTCTCTCAAACTCTCTTTTTTCATTCTTTACAAAACTACTTCCATTGTGTTTGTTTGTACAAAAGAGAGCAACACCATGGATGTATTTAAAGAGAGACTGTCCCATAATGTGCCTAAGTATCCCCATTTGTATGAGTCATCACTTCAAGACAACAAGGACACACAAAACAGTTCTCAGAGAGCTTGACGTGGTAACATGAATGTGAACACAATGACTTTGACAAGCAAGCAACAGCTCCAACAGGGAATAATACAGTGGCCTCTGGATACAAGATTATGCGCACACACAACAGTATTAGACCTGACAAAATGTGGTTGTTTGGTGGGAGTTCAAATGCAACAGCAGGCATGGGCCTTGAAGTGTGCAGACAACTGCTCATTGATTCCATTCCCTAAAGGCTCCGTTGCTGCTTGAATTCAACAACAAAATGTCTTTTGGGGCAAAAAGTCCCTTTTCATCACCGGACCAATTGCATCAATCTGCTGCTGAGGCCAGCCAGCCTGTTGGATAAACCTCATCCCTAAAAGTTTTGAAGTCCGTCTCCAGGGTTGTTGCAGTGAAAACAAACCACGCCACTCTCACTCACTGTCTACCCTGAGTTCTGCTGTGTGAAAGGGTTAGAGGTGGGGGGACGGCAGTGAGATTGGGACATCAGGCCAATTGTCTTCCACATCAGTCAGGGGGATGTTCATCCAGCAATCAGTCAGTGAGCCGATGGTGGCATGGGCATCAATAAGGCAGGCTGACAGCAGGCTTGGAGAGACTGTAACGGTCCTCTTCCTCCTGGAGGGCGCACTGGACACACAGATATTCAACAGATAGAACAGACTGACTGTGCTATTCAAGTCAATGCCTGCTCACAAATCAACCGTTCCTGCTTCTCATGCAGGCTTTAAAAGTAATTTGGCTGGAAGCCTGATTTGCTGGCAGAAAAAACGATGTTGCTTTTTTGGAGCTTCCTTTGGAACTGAACCGACCAACTTTGCCGATCATCACACACCTACGACTGTCATCATCCCACAGTGGTACAACAGTAAAGGAACATATCCTCTAATGTTTTTCACCAATTGCAATTTAAAAATTGCCTGGTTTAAAAATAAAGTCTGACCAGAGAAGCAAGAGAATTACATTTATGTATGACATGTATCGTACTGCTGTGTCACAAGATGAATATTTAAAGGTGCACTAATCAATATTTTATGTTAACAATGTATAAAATGACTATGTGTAATGTGAAAAGTGTTATCATTTAATGAATCCAGATTTAATTAGAACCCGACTTTGCAGTTCCCCTCAGCTCTATGGAGCCTTTTAGCCTCTTTTATCTATTTGTTTTGATTTTCTGGCCCACAAATTCTTCTCACATTATCCTCGTTTTCAGCTACAGCTGGCAGCTAATTTCAGCGAAAAAGGAAAAAAACTCACACAAACCCATTGTACACACCAAATGGCAAAAACTAGGTAGCCAAAGGAAGCAACAACTAGCAAAAAAGCTAGTGAAGATTGTTGAACCTATAGCAAGCTAAGCCCCAGATATTTTTCCAAGGAGTCGGTGGCGAAAAGAACAGAGCTAAAAGGAAAAGTGAATACTGGACTGATATTTCACAGGTGGTAGAAACAACAAATTAATGTTGCTCATATGCTGAATGTCTAAATAGGTAATTGTTTGCTAACCAGATAACCAACAACTTTCTTAGGTGATAACAAAGAATATCTGTGTTGTGTTTACAGCTGATTCTGCTGCCCCCAGGTGCCCAAACCCCCACCCCCATACCACCTCCAGTAAAAAAGAATGCATTTGTTTGGGTGTAGTTTCAGATTTTGTAGGCAGATTACAGGCAGAGAAAACTGGACTCTCTCTCCTGACACAGCAATTTCACTTATTTTTCTAAAGGAACACGTTGCAAGTGCCTTTTAAACAGCAGTGAGTGGGAACTCGATTCGGAGAAAACTACATCTGTACATGTTTAGTCCTTCTCATCTCTTCTTTGGTATCAAGCAATCACAGACTGAATGCAGTTTCTGATTGCCTTACAACAACCGTTTCTCATTTTAGGATTTCTGAGGATCAAACCTTTCAAATATTATTTCACCTTCCCGTTTGAAGCAACTGTTGTGAAAAATTGCCACAATCTACTTGAATAAAGTGACTGTTTCCCCAGAGAGCAGCAGTTTCTGAAGTAGAAACCTTGCCATGACATGCTGAAGGTCTTTCCCTATCTATCTGTTCTAACTCTATCTTCAGAGGGCTCCCTCCTGCAGCAAGGTGCCAACTCTGTGCCTCTTATTCAAATCAAGGCACGAATCGTGGTGGGAGTCCCTCTGAGGACAAAAGCAAGGAGGCCTGGATCATGAAAAGAGATTACCATTTCACAGATTTGAATTCTGAGCAGTGCCGCCACCACTACTGTTTCCAACTAAACAGATGAAGTGTTTGTTTACTTGGTTGTTTCAATACTGATTAAAATAATAATAACCTGTAAGGAGTGGCGAAGGCATTACATTGGCTTTGCCACTCATGTGCCATGAGTTAAGAGCTTGTTAAGATGAATAACTATTGACAGTTCTGTTCTGCAAAGCTGCATGTTCCTGGAAATTGTCCAAATGCTGACAATCACTTGTCTTCATGCTGTTCTTAAGTCCCCCTGGCAATTGCACAAGATACACAGATACTACTTATTCTGTTGTTAACATATTCATCTTAACTAATGGAATTGTTCCTTTATTTGCATTTATGGTGATTATATATTGACATTACTAGCCATTCATCAAAGTTACTAGCCACTATGCCTATATATTGCTCATTACACCGTTCAATACAAAGATTCTATTGGTTCCCTTTTTTTTCAGAGTACCTGCCAATCAATATCAGCCGACATGAGTTAATGTTTTACCTGTTTTTCGTCATCTGTGATGTGAAAACATCAGTTCTTTACACAGTCAGAGAAAATAAAAGTGTGCGCCCTGCTCATGGTTCAGTTATAAAATCCCAGCGCACCCGGAGCGTCGCTTTTGCCGGGCTGCTGAGAGCGCTGTCAGCCCAAGAGTCAGTCAGTGGACGGCAGTAGACAAGGTTGTACCACCGTCTGGTTCAAAAGTGGTTTAGAGACTCCACTGGCAGTCGTGCCGCCCTGCCACACGCTTTCCGGCGTCACGCTGCCCATCGTTTCTATCACAGTTAGTTTTGCAGTTTGTGAAATTCTACCCGCATTTGGCAGGTGGGCGGGTGGCAATTTCAAGCCCTGGCCATGTATATTTTGGTTCATCATGTAAAGTTGTAAAGGTATCAAACCTTAATCTAATAGTGCAGTGCAATGCTGGATATAGTATTACACATACAGACAAATACTATGTTACACATTTTAAATTTCTGGCACCAATGCTGGTAAAGCTCTAAGAATGACAAAATTGATAGCATTTAGTTTGCTCTGTCCATAGAATGTATGCAAAGATAATGGCTGGCTGCAGTGTAGGTCATAATCCCCGCCCCCTCTATGTTAGTGGATGGGACATGGGCCACAACTAAAGAATCAAAGTACACATCAAATAAGTTTTTCCCCAACATGGTCGTTTTAGGTCGTTCTCATCATTTATCAATTGTTCGTTTTTATGATAAGTTTGGTTAGGGTTATTTGATGCTATAAAAAGGTGGTGTTCATGAGTGAAGTAGTCGCAGAGGCAAGACTTCTTCTTAGGAACTGTACGTAGAGTAGGAACGTCGGGAGGAGATGCGACGTTTAACTTTCCATAACCGCAAAAAAAAGTTCTGCAGTGAAATGTACTAAACAACCTGAGGGATCTTAGTCGTTTTTCGAGAAGTTAATGTTATTAGCTAGCTAGCTAAGACAGCAAGCAGTCTAACGTTAGCTATGTGGACAAAAGCAGCTAGCAGTTACTAATTATTTTTTATTTTAGAAAATAATAAGTAAAAAATCTGAATGAACTCACTCTGTCTAAAGAAGTCTTTCTACTGTGCTTGAACTTGAATTAAAAAGCCACTTAGTATCTGCGCCACTTACTGTACTGGCCAGAAGGATTTTAAGACATGCAGCAATTAAGATGTGAGGTAAGGTACTGAAACAGTTTAGATGAGAAACAGTCATCATCCAGCCTGCCCAATCAGTCCGATTACTCGGCATTATACTGTAAAAGGCAAAAGGCTCAACTTTTCTTCAGCTGCCTGTCTGGCTGAAATGCTTGTCGAATATTTAGAAAGAAAGCAGTATATTTCTGCCTGTCTCCAGATATGTATAGGCAGTAACACTTAAGTTAAAAACTGAATCCATAGCATTGCTCGCTGTTTTAAAAAATAACAACAAAAATGAGCATGCCAACATTCCCTAGTAACTGGCGGTGGTAGAACGCAGTATTAACCAAACATATATTGCTGAGAAGACTCAAAACTTGCTAACAGTATTCTGCACTGGCATTCACACACATACTATCGGGACCTCAAAACCTCCATCCCCCAATCACTACTGTGCAAACTCAGGCTCCAAGTGGCGTCACCAGCGCAAGATGGCAGCGTCCGACTCCAGGGTAATTTGGCCTCTGGTCTCTGGTCCTGTCCAACACATTATGATTTATACTGAGCCTCATGAAAGTACCAAAGAAGCATTCTCTATGCAAACTTTTGCTGACAAGTCCTGTTGAATTTGTACAAGGAATAGTTCAGAATTTTGGGAAACACACTTGTGTGCTTTCTTTACTGGGTTTCAACCGAAAGTAACAGGGACTGTTTTTCCCAGGAACTTCTTTTCAAGAACTAAAAAGTCCCTTCAGCCCATTGTTGTGTGTGTTTCCACCGCAGTCTAAAGACCCTGGGAAGATTAGGCAAATAATACCCATTAGGGTACCCCCGTCACACAGCTGCACAACTCTATTGTTTTAACTTATTAAATGCATCACCTGCAATTCAGGATAAAGGCCGTTGCTTGTTTTTTACCTATGTACTCTCACCCAAATCACAGATATTTATGAAGTAATCATTACTTGATGAGTCATTAATATAGTATCTCCCAGTCAGTTCTCTGGTATCAGTATCTATTATGTAGTCCTCCATTCGGAGATATTCACTAACTACTTATGTACGATTCATTAATTATCATTTCTTTCCTGATTTGTTTCTCACTTGTTCCTTAGAAACTACTCATAATTTTGCATACTGTATTGTAAAGTGCTTCTGAAACTACTATAGTACATTAACTCCTTTGTGCAAAGAAATTTTTCTCAACTTCCGTCCAACATGATAGCAGGTCCATACATCTCAGGTACTAAATGCAAAATGTTGCCCAAGGGAGGGAAGAGTAGCACAACAGATATTCATTTGACCAGTTGTATGGATAAAAACATTTAGAAGTGGTTTACAATGTGAAGAAGAGTGATAACTGAGTGACCAGGAAACACCTCAGCAGGGGAGTGTCACATGGCTGACAAGGCACAGGTGCCCCAGCCAAACACACTGCACTGTCCCATCCATCGTGTGTCCCTGGTCAGTTGTCCTAAAGGCCACTTCATCATGGCCTGTCAATGGGAGAGAGCTGCTCACTGTTTGAGTGCAGTGGCCTGAGACGAGAATGAGGCTTCCATCAGTCTCTTTTCCACCACAGACCTATGAGCTGTTAAAGCCAACATGACTCGTGCATGTGCAAATTAAACAGATTACATACATGTATGTTCTCAAGATGTGGTATTTCATTTCATGTTTTGGAAAAATCATGGCCTGTTTAAGAAGATTAAGAAATCTTTAGAAAGTGCAAATGTGCACATTTTATGGTATTGGTATTTTAATAAATTTTATTCATGTTTATGTTATAATTATTTTGTGATTTTATTATTATTTACAGTATTTCTGTAAACTACTGGACTATTTTTTATACTTATATTTTTATTTAATTTTACTCATATTTGCTTTTGTTATTAATATGGTATCTGGCATGGGATTTGCCATTAAGTGTAATGATATTTTTTCCTAAAAATGACCATTATTTTGAAAAATCACGTACCCACTTAAGAAATAATCAATGTCAGTATTGGTATTGTACAAATAGTAACAAAAAGCCTCGGCATCATATCGACTTAAAAAAGTTTGGTATCGTCCATCCCCATCCCTATTTCTATTATTGACAAAGAACAGTGTACTTCTGTGCACTTCTGTGCCACACCTCTGGTTATAGCTATATACAGTATTATAAGGCATCCAGGGTAACGTCTGGGGTTATGACTATAACCCTTGTTCCCTGAGAAGGGAACGAGACATGTGACGAGATGTGTGACGGCATACACGGAATCTACCCACATGGTAAGTCAGCTTTTGCAATGAAGCAGACGGTCTCCTGGTGATCAGGTGTGGCAGGGAGAAGCAGTGTCTCATTCCCTTCTCAGGGAACAAGGGTTATAGTCATAACTGGAGACGTTCCCTTTTGAGGGAACTCGCACTGTGTCGGAACAACACTAGGGGAACAAATACCCGCTATGCCACACAGCAATCCACCCATCCTATTATGAAGCTGGAACCCAGCCACACTTAAGACACGAGCACCCTGGCGCCAGGCGTCCCAGGGAGATGCAGAGTATAGAATCTCATGAAGGATCTATAGTCTCTTGAAGCGGGACTCCAGAAAGGAGGGCCACCGAGGAGGCCAGGCCCCTGGTGGAATGAGCCCTCACGGCTATGGGTGAAGGCATACTGCGCACCAGATAAGCCATGGCTATAGCCTGGACAATCCAATTACTGATTGTCTGCTTAGATGCAGGCACCCCTTTCTTGGGTGAGACAAAGCACACCAACAACTGGTCTGACAAAGACTTCTCTAAGTAAATACTGGGCAGACAGGCAGTTGGCACTATTGCCAAGGTCTGGAGGTCCCCCACTCTCCTCAGAGAGGTGATAGCCAGGAGAAAGGCAATCTTTAGGGTCAGGTTCCTTGCCTCAGCTGACTCCAGTGGTTCAAAAGGGGCCTGAGCCAACCCTTCAAGCACCACAGCCAGATCCCAAGTTGGGACTCTGGAACGAGCCGCTGGCATCATCCTCCGAGCCCCACGGAGGAAACGTACAACCAAATGATGCCTCCCCAAAGGCCCATCACCTACAGGCGAGTGGAAAACCCCATTGGCAGCCACATAAACCTTAAGTGTGGATGCGGTAAGACCGGCGGAGAAGCCACCTTGGAGGAACTCCAGCACTGAAGCCACTGGGCAGTTAACTGTGTCGACCTCACGCTCTCTACACCAAGTGGAAAACACATTCCACTTCAGGCTGTACAGTCTGTGTGGACAGAGCCTTGGAGCTGAGTAGGGTCTCGACAACGCCTGCTGACAGGCCAGCCTCCGAGTACCGGGCCCCCTCAGGGGCCAGACCCAGAGGTTCCACAGCTCTGGTCGGGGGTGGAATATTGTGTCCCCTGCCTAAGACAGCAGATCCCTCCACAGAGGGACCTGCCACAGGAGGCCATCTAGCAGTGTCACAATGTTGGAGAACCAGGGGCCGGATGCCTGAGGGAAAAGCACAGTGGACTGGGATGTCTCTCGAGAGGCTGTTTTTAAACAGCTCCACATCCACCGGGCCAAATATCTGGCACATGGCGTCGACGACCCTTGGGTGGAGTCGCCACTCCGCGTCACACTCAGCCCCTGCCTCGACAGGACATCTTCTCCCTGGTTGGGCAGCTGTGGCTTGGTGGCAGAGTGGTTGCCTACAGAGCGGTTGCCTGCCAATCAGAAGGTCAGTGGTTCGATCCCCCAGCCATGCGTCGAAGTATACTTGAGCAAGATACTGAACCCCAAAATTCTCATATGTAAGTGGCTTTGGATAAAAGCGTCTGATAAATGACCAAAAAAAAAATGGTTCTGGTCCCCTGGGACATACATTGCTCTGAGAGACGACAGTTCCCCTCGGACCACAGAAGGATCTGGTGTGCCAGTCTGCATAGAGGGCACAACCTCAGACCCCCCCGATGATTCAGATACAAAGCTACCGAGATATTGAGAACATGATGGCCTTGGAGGTCTGGGAAAAAGCTCCTCAGAGCTTTGTCGACCACCAGCATTTCCAGGCAATTTATATGCCATGAAGAATGCCGAGTCTCCCACATACCTCTTGCAAATCTCCCTTCCATGACTGCGCCCCAACCAGTGAGGTAGGTGTCTGTTGAAACAGTCTTCCGGCAAAATGACACTCCCAGCACTGGTCCCTGGGACAGAAACCAAGGTTCCTTCCATATGGTGAGGGAACGAAGGCATCTGCGCTTTACCCTGGTCATACGGAACGGATTTTCCCTCGAGGAAAACCCCTTGGTTTTCAGCCACCACTGTAGGGGTCTCATGTGTTGCGGGCTGAACGGAATTATGTTGGATGCAGCTGCCATGAGCCCCAGCAATCTCTGGAACTGCTTCACAGTAAGGCTGCGACCTAGCCTGAGATATTCGCCCGTATGGACTCGACATGGGCAGGAGACCATGTGCCAGCGAACCTTTTGTAGCTTCAGTGTATGCCGTCACACATTACGTCATGAGCACCAATCAAGATTGGAGGTTGATTTCATTCATGCTTCAGATGCGCTACGCTACGAGAGTGTCCCCTAGTGTCGTTCCGACGCAGTGCGAGTTCCCTCGAAAGGGAAACACACCATTTGTTACATGCTACAGCAGTTGGAAGTGTTAAAACAATCAAGTTATTGTCACTTTATTTCATTCACTATGACCAATTCAAGGCTCAAAGACTGGCATAATGTCTCGTTATAGCATGTTCTGAAGCCTTTGTGAGTCCCAGGGACATTTTGTCAGCTTGTGTGTTGTAATTTCTCCAGAAACCAGTTTAACACCTTTCCTCTAGTCTCTTCCCTTGGAGGTAGGTGCTGGTGGAGCTTCATGCTGCAACTCATTTGGGAGTGATTTTGGACAATTACACATTCTCACCATTGTCATGTGGCAGTCCAAAACAGTTTCCTACCAAACAATCTTTATGTCCCTTTATGTGGCGTGGTGGAAGAGTGAGATGTCCACCCATTGGAAGGTCGGCGGTTCAATACTGGCTTCCCCTAGCCCATGTGTCGAAGTGTCCTTGAGCAAGATACTGAACCCCAAATTGCTCCAGAGGCTGTACCTTCAGTGTTTGTGAATGATTATTTTAAGTAAAGACTGACACATACTGTGTGAATGTATGTGGATGGGGTGAATGTGATATATAGTGGATGGGGTGAAAGTGATATGTAGTGTAAAATTGCTTTGAGTAGTCGGAAGACTAGAAAGGCGCTATACAAATACAGTCCATTTACATTCACTTTACACTTATTTTGAGTGATGGATCATTTGGACCGGATAATGAGGTAAATAAAAATAAAGCTAGAAAACTACTGTGATAAATATTTGTAGGCCTTCTGCTGTGTTCTAATGAGCACAATGAATCAGATGAAACAAAATTATAATTTGCTACATCCTAATAAACTTAATCGACACAAATGATCAAGTCTGATTTAATGACTTCTTCCTCTTTTACAGTTTTGACTGCCATTATTGCTCAGAGAATTTAACTTGCATTTCGTTTGAGGTCCTCCCCAGCCCCTTCAAAAGCTGATATTTTCATAGGCAGCTCTTGCAAATTCCAGCAAGAGTTAGATCACAATTTGTTCCAGATTGTCTGTACGGCAGTTTGTTGGACGAGCAGTTTGAGGCAGCTATTTTGCAAACTCGCTTCTCTCCTCCGGCACTATGGGAGGTTTGCCACAGCGGCCGAGCTGTTTGTATGCACTCATGGGTCATTTTGAAGTTGTGTTTTATCCCACTGACACACACACACACAGTTTCGTATGGTTATGTTAAAACAATTTTAAAAAAAGCCAACAATATGAATATGAATATATGGTTTTTCTTTAGACTTGGGAGGTCTTATGAGTTTGGCTTTCAGTAAGTAGCACACTTTCTTTCCTTGCTCAGCCATGTTGGGTATCAGTGCTTAAATGAACTGTAATGTTCTCTTCAGTGTACAGTAGTGCTGCACATACATGGCATCAAGTAATCAGTCTTAAAGGATGTGAGTGTATTTGTATTTTTCTTACTGTACAATCCCATTAGAAGACTCGAACCAACCAATGAAGGTATCCTCCCAACAAATATTGTGTGTGTATCCAAAGCCTGATATATCTTATTCCTCAGTGCAATAGAGCTCTATTGACTGTATTTTATTTTGAGTGTACTCACTGTAACACTCATTAGCCAGAGCTGTAGCCAAGATGTTAGAAATACTTGAGTCCAATATGGAAGCTTATTGCTGCCACGCCGGAAAAAGAAAAACTGATCCGTATCATGTTATAATGTGAAAAGTTTATTGTTATAACAAGATGTTTTTCACGTTATTACGACATACAAACTTATCATTTTATAACAAGAAACGTTTCATGTTATAACAAGATAAATAGTATATTAATGTAACGCGAATATTTTCTGGTTATAACGTGATACATTTGTATGTTGTAATAACGTGAAAATATCTTGTTAGAACGTGAAAAACATCTTATTATAACAACAAAATGTTCATGTTATAATGTGATACTGATCAGTTTTTCTTTTTCTGGCATGGCAGCAATACACTGCCGTACCCCCCCACGACCCTGAGAAAGTTCAATTCAATTCAATTCAATTTTATTTATATAGCCCAGTATCACAAATCACATTTGCCTCAAAGGGCTTCACAATCTGTAACATACGACACCCTCTGTCCTTAGACCCTCGATTCGGTTAAGGAAAAACTACCCAAAAAAACCCTTTTAACAGGGGAAAAAATGATAGAAACCTCAGGAAGAGCAACAGAGGAGGGATCCCTCTCCCAGGACGGACAGACTTGCAATAGATGTCGTAAGTGGCAAAATTGTTGTATATATATATATATATTATTATGTTAGAAATGTTTAGGTGGTAAAACATAAGGGAAGATGATGGGTCCAGACGGACAACCGAGCAGCTCCAGGTGGAGCCCAACGAGCAGGACCCGAGCCACTCGTCCCCTGCACCATAGACACAGCAGCACTGCCCCAGCAGGTCGCCATAGTCACCGATCCAGATACATGTCCGGACACTGAAATACCTGCTGAAAGTGACAGTAAGAAAGAAGAGACGGACGACAAAGCACAAAACTCCGGGAGAGGGAAGAAGTCAAGTTAGTAACATGCATTTATGGGATGAGAATGCATACGGATGGAGAGGAGGACAGAGGTGAAGAGAGAGAGGTGCATCATGGGAAGTCACCGACAGTCTAGGCCTATAGCAGCATAACTAAGGGATGGTTCAGGTTCACCTGAGCCAGCCCTAACTATAAGCTTTGTCAAAGAGAAAAGTCTTTAGCCTACTCTTAAATGTGGAGATGGTGTCTGCCTCCCGAACCCGAACTGGGATCTGATTCCACAGGAGAGGAGCTTGATAGCTAAAGGCTCTGGCTCCCATTCTACTTTTGGAGACTCTAGGAACCACAAGAAACCCTGCATTCTGAGAGCGCAGTGTTCTAGTGAGGTAATAAGGCACTATGAGCTCTGTAAGATACGACGGTGCCTGACCATTAAGAGCTTTATAGGTGAGGAGAAGGATTTTAAATTCTATTCTGGATTTCACAGGGAGCCAGTGCAGAGAAGATAATATTGGAGAAATATGATCTCTTTTCCTAGTTCCTGTCAGTACACGTGCTGCAGCGTTCTGAATCAACTGGAGAATCTTAAGGGACTTTTTCGGGCTGCCTGGAATTGCAGTAATCCAGCCTTGAAGTAACAAATGCATGGATTCATTTTTCTGCATCATTTCGAGACAGGAAGTTCCTTATTTTTGCAATGTTACGTAGGTGAAAAAAGGCAGTCCGTGAGGTTTGCTTCATGTGGGAGTTGAAGGAAAGTTCTCACTAGAAGTTAAAAAGAAGGACTCTTTTTTAAATTATTTTTATTTTAATTATTTAATTATTCAGTTAACTGTTGTACAGCCAATTTTGAGTCCCAACATTTAAGGTGTAAAAGCTGTTTCAGTCAGTCAGTCAGTCAGACAGTCATCTTCTACCGCTTGTTCCCGTTAGGGGTCGCGGGTGACTGGAACCTATGCCAGTGACTTTAGGCCTTAGGCGGGGTACACCCTGGACAGTGGCCAACTCGTCGCAGGGCAATGCTGTTTCAAAGCCTTCTAATTTCTTGGCTATGTTTTTAATTGCTAACACCCTAAAAACCGTTTGCTAAAAACTGTAGTCATAGCCCAGCTGTTTTTCAGAAATTACTGAGCCCTTTTCACAAATTAAACTATTATATATGTGTAACGTACAACCTAAAGTAGGAACCAATGGGCTTGGGCCTTGAGTGTCACAGACAGGGTAGGGAAGACAGAAAGTATTGCGATAAGATAGACTAATACAATGTTTTGGTCTTTAAATGTGATTTGTTAACAATAAAAACAGTTATAGATGAAACCATCAAGTTTTTTTAAATACAAAACAAAATCCACATTGTTCTGTATGTAACACCCCCCCCCCCTTCCCTTTAAAAAAAAAAATGTGTTTGCTGTTCTAATATCAAAAAGGCCAACTTGATTCAAGGAAATTAGCGCATTGGAAACAGGTGAAATAATCTATCCCCAATCTCCTTGTTGTTTTAGGAAAGTGATATTTTCATGGTTCAGCAGACACAATGTATGGATGGAGATGTTTTTGTAGTGTAAGACATGGGTTTTGCTGCTGCCAGAAACACAAAACAGGATGTTTGCTTTCTCCCCCAGAAACAACCAACATTACCAGACGCTTAGAACAGCAAATGTAAAGCTTTCACAAATTGGGTAAATAATTTTTTTTTGTTCTACAAAATGGAAATGTGTTTATTAAGCAAATGCCCTAGAATGCTGCTACAAATTCTCTTAACAACCTGCAAATAGATTACAATTGGAAGTGACGGCTACACAGAGCAGCAGCTCCTCCACGCTGTGCAGCTGCCAATAGTTGCTGACTCCCAACAGTCCTGCCAACTGCTGCTTGTCCCTTCTCTCTGGCAGACCCGTCTTTTTGAGGCCCCTCGCCACTACAGCCTTTAAACACGGCCCAGGCTTCAGGACACGCTGTACTGACAAGATAAACACTCCACACATTGAAATGCCACAAATTAAAATAATTCATGTCTTTTCATCTTTTGAAATGCCTGTTAAATTTCATGCGTATAACGTCATTTATGGCATTTTAATACACTACAGGGTTTCAGCCAAATGTTCTATTTTGGCCACAAAAACAAGGCTGCTTTTTTTTTTTTATCTTGGGCCTGTTGCCTTCTGATCAATACCATCTTTGTGTCTTTGATCACTGGGCCTATACACGCATGAAGTCTGCATTTAAGCGATTTTGGTACTGAACCATAGATATTGCCAGCGGGCGGATCTGAACTCTCGGAGAACATATGGGGTCAATTAGGCAGAGTTTGCTCCTGGACGGGGTTCAACTGATCCACAATGGGGACCTGCAGAATAGGTGGTCTCAGGCCATTTGGCAAGGCAATTGTGGGCAGCCTGCGAGTTAGCGACATGAAAGTATCAGGTGTTAGCCAGCAAATGATCCAGGAAAGGTGAGGCTGGGATAGCAGATTGGCTGCCTCAGGCCCCGTGTGACTAGTGTTTTCAGATAGAGAGGAGAGGGAGAGGAGGGTAACCACGCATGATACACTGCTCTTAGAAACGCACTACATTAATGCTCCAGTTAAATAAACTTATAAAGCACTTACTTTACTCCTATTGTGTAACTGACACTGTTGGGCAAGTTTCTTTAAAAATGTAATCAGTTAATTATTTCTACTTTTTGAAGATAAGAAACCCATTGAAGAAAACATGGCAGGGACATATATTTTTTTATTTATTTTTTTTTTTTCATGTATTTAAGTTACATTTAACATTAGACGCAAAAAAAAACAAAAACCCAATTAAAATAATTTAATCAACATGTCAAACTTTAGTCTAGTTTAGGCTTTAACTTTAGTTTAGGCTTTTCTAATTTCTATTTAATTATTTCAGCTTGATAACAGCTACAAAATATCAGTTAGAGATACCTGTAGTCCAGGAATAAATGTTCAGAATAATAATTTTACAGATGATTCGCTCCCCGGTTGGTTCCGAAAGTAAAGATTTCGGAAAACACTTTCGACTCATTTTCACTCATCAGGAATGTATTTCCTCCACGCCCCAAACTCCTCTAGGACAAACCAGGCTAACTAAACACTTTTAGAGCTGACTAACTTTAAAAAACACTTTAAAGCGCACTTGTTCCTAGCCAAGCAACATTAAGTCTATGAACCCATAATGCAACACTCTCAAGCAACAAGTATTGTATTATATTCGGCCAATATATTTCTTTGCAGCAGATAAAGCGAAAAGAAAATTTTCTTCTGTGCTACCCCAAATTGCTCCCGAATCTGTGCCTTCGGTGTGTGAGTGGGTGTGAATGATTAGATTCCTTTGTACTGATGGGCCAGTTAGCTCCTACAATACATATCACATTCATACATCAGTGTATGAATGTGGGTGAATGTGATGTGAATTCTAAAGCTGCTTTGAGTAGTCGGAACACTGGAAAGGCACTATACAAGTACAGTCCATTTACATTTACAAGCTTTAAACAACAGTCAGTTACAGTGAATAAATTAATCGTACCTTGAAACAAACACAAACGTCATTAACACATTATTACTAATGTAATTAGTAATAAATTACTCACTGAAAAAGTCATTTACTTCACCGACAAACCGACCTGCTACCGCTGGTTCATGTTAGCCAGCCAGCTAAGAAGGCGGCACATGTGAATAAGATTCTGGAGTGCCATAAGGACATGTTCCTCTCTTCTGTCTCCAGGCCCTGTGCTAAGCTAACACGTACTGAAACCATTCCATCCACTGATTGCACAGAGACAAACATGATATCAATCATTTATTACTGAGATTAAAATTGCACTTCTTTGCATTACTTTTTACTGAAAAAAAGAAATCACATTACTGTGATGCGCTATTAAGTAATACGTTACTGCCCAACACTAGAAACTGCTCACTCCGTTTGGAGATTTAGTAGTTCCCAGCTTGGGATTCTAGCACCAACTGACAACACTATTGATGAAGAACACATAAACACATACTTCTTTTTGTTTTTATACAGCGGGTAGATGTATTTCAAGCCAAAGCTGTCTTGAACCCACATAATATCATAAACATGCACGCGGATCTAAAGTTGGCTGGTTGGTGTTGCATTTGAGGTTAACCTAATTTGGAGTGAAACATGATAATATATTCCATGAGACTTGAGCTGAGGTTAAAAGCATGTTCTTGGATCCCAATGAACCCCGATGACATAAAGTCTGAGTGAAACCCACAACTGCACGCTCCTATATGTAAATAAGGCTCTCGTAAGAGACACGCTTGAAGCTTTGATACCCTCCTAAATATGCCTTTTAGGTTAATGAGTCATCCACAGCTCCCAGCGAAGCTATGCGCCAGAAAAATTGAACTATGGTTTCAGCTTTTCAGATGTTCGCTTTGGTCTGCAGGGTGCTAGTGACAAGTTGTCTACATGTTGTGTAAATTGGGGGCGTCACAGTGGAAAATGGGCATGGACAAATAAAAACAGAATGGCTACTCAGTGGCATCAAGGGACGTCCAAACAGTCAGAAAAAAAGGAGAAAAAGCCCTGTGTGCTGCCTACCATGACAAATTATACTGATGAGCCCAGGCAGTTCTGACTGATCTTTTTTCCCAAATGTGTCTTTTTTTTTTTTCATTTTTGAACATGAATTGGTCATCATGCTTGTCTCTGCAGGCGAAACTTTATAGGTGTAATATAGAACCCAGAGGTTGTCACTTAAGTCAGACATATTTTTAAGGCGAATGCAACATAGGTTGTATTTGCGTGGTTTTGGTCATGATGTCTATTGGTAACAATCTGGGAACATGCTGACATAGCAAAATAGAAGTCTGATGGGGCACCAGCAATCAGAGGATCAGAACCCCCAGGTTAGCAAAATTGATTCAAAGAAAGAAAAGGCCACTAAAGTACAACATCAACTAAGGCATGCAGGCATGAGTTATTTGCTAATTTTGCGGTCCTGTCTTGAGCATTGGCCGTAACTCAAAATCGAGTTAATATTTTCGTGTATATTGTGCTCACATGGAGAATGTTCATAACGGAGGTTGTGTTTAACCAAATGACCTACCACTAACAGACACACAGAAAACCCAGGACCAGGTAGTATAGTATAGTATAGGCGTACAGGATGGTTTCTGGGCATCTGCTTTGGGTCTGCACTGGAAAGCTTTGGGTTTTAAAGATGTCCTATTAGGTATCTTTGACTTTAAGAAGGTTAATTAATCTTATTTCTATTGGCCAAAGACTACATCCGTAAATATACATTTAGTAACCCTACATCGTTTGTGTTCAACAATAGATTTATATATAGATATATGTAGCTATGTGTTCAGGATATCAGGTATCGTGTTTGTCGTTCATTTTGTGACAGTTTATTGTATGTGTTGGTACCCCCTGGCTACATTGTTACCTAGGAGGCCTTTGGAGGCCTAAAGATGTAAATTGTGTAGAATTTCACAAGAAAAACTGTAAAAAAGGAAAAGTCAGGATAACCTGTAAATTGATTTCCGGAGATTTAGACCCCTGCATTGGAAACCACTGGTTTAGATAATCTGGATGAACTCTTTAGAACCTGTCTGATCATACAACTGCTTTTGTTTCTTGCTCCATGTTGCCATTTTTTTCCCTCCAGATTTCAGCTTTTACTTTGATGAGCGCAACGTTATTAGAACTGCAAATGAGGCTCGAGTGGTTACTTAAACGCAACGGTCAGTCCAAGTTGAAGGTTCAGTAATGACAGTAATGTCTATAATACCTGTCGCACGTCGACATCCTGAAATAAACTCGCTACAGTTGCAACTCACTAAATCACTTGCCACTTAGACATAGCTCCGTTTAGATCACACGGTATGACCTCTGATGATCGCGCAGCATCCGCGGGAATTATGTGTTGCCTTCATCTAACACCTCGAAGCGTTCGGCTCGTTGCAACAGCTGGCATTTCACCACAGGAAAACCGCAAACGGCGAAAGAAAAAAGTTGAAAATAACCATTTTCTATGTGACAAAATTGCTTTCTCTTTATTTTGGGGGTGACATTTTCGTCCTCATGCATCATTTATATGCCCCCTAGAAAACAGGGAAAGGGAAAAAGGAGAGAGAGGAGATGAAATTATAAAATACCAGCCCTGTTTGGTTTGTGTGTGTGTGTGTGTGTGTGTGTGTGTGTGTATGGGTACCATTCCTGTCTGATTTAATCTGTCTCTATCTGTGCGTATACATATATGTGTGTGTGTGCGTGTGACAGAGAGACATTCTGTTGCATCCGAGAATGTCACAAATGTACATGAATGGAAACAGTGGGGCATTCCTAGCAATGTTTCAGGTCCACGGGATAATTCTGCCTTTCAACTGCTTCCCATTTATTTCGGCACTGCAGCGCGATCATCTCACCCTGGTCAAGATGAAAAGCATCGTTGTGTAAAGAAATTGAGATGAAAATCCTTCTGGACCCAGCAGGATGGGGGGGGGGATGGGGGTATTATCTATGACTCAATGGCACTTCCCTGGGATAAGATCTAATTCTGGGAGGAAAATTTCTTTATATGGCCACCTGCTGTCGTCAGCTTTGTCCCAGGATCACAAGTTGTTCTGGGTGACCGGTCTCGGGACACGGCGAGAGGAATGCACTCAGCTCCCCGCTGACATTTAGATCTCTTTATTTTCTCTTTTCATTCGGCCCAGAGATGGCTGGGAAGGATGGCGGTTGTGTGTGTGTGTGTGGGGGGGTCCTGGCTGAGGGATTCGGAGGGGGTGGGTCTCAGGGGGGCTGCAAGCGCAACACCAGCAATACACACACACTTCAGCCAGATGAACTGGTTGCATTCACTAGTTCCCAAATTCCACAGCGGAATACACACAGTAATAGTAATAGACACGAAAAACGTAAGTGCAGGCGTTTGTGAGAAATTAAAAAAATAAAATAAGTAGTCCTATCTTGCTGTTAAGATCTTAAGGGTGTCTTGATCTGCACCTGGATCTGGAGTCACACTAAAATCCATATCCTATTAACATCCTAAATGTAATCTAAATCAGGTTTTGCAGCACCCTGCTATATCTGACCAAACCAATATTTCTAAATGAATGGATCAATGGATCACATAACCATGTGTAATGCGAAGGGGCCACTCTTAGTGACAAGCCACAAAGAATTATCCCCCTGATCCTGACGTTGGCCACAAAGAACAACAACTCATAAATGCAGCTTTAAGTGAACGCGACATTGTAAAAACACGCCATTACAAGTAATAGTCCTGCACTGGAGGTTTTTGTAAGGAAGTATTTAGCAGCAAAATATACTCAAAGTCAAATGGCTCATTTTAGAATGTTATTCTACATTAATGTGTAAGCAATATTTTAATGCTATAGGTGGTCATGGTGAAGCTGCTTTATAACTACTACAGGTTTTGGCATAGTTTATAAGCTGGTCAAAAACATGTTGAGGGCCCACTCCACTACATGAAGATCAGTTTACTAGTCATTCAGGAGTCCTGCTCAGCCTGTGAAAACAGTTGCATAATGTTCTCTGTCTCTCTGGAGGAGCGTCCTCAAGTCTGGTAAAATGCCCCGATGATGTCATCAATGACACCTCACGACACCATTGAGGGTATCTCAGCTGGAGACTTTTGTTTTTTTTTTTTTTAGCAGAAAGTCTGTGTTAATACCTGGGGATGTGGCGTTCGAGAGATGTAGGCACTCACAAGAGATGGAGGGTCAAAGAAAAGATGGCATTGAGCGGCACTATGGGAAATGTAGGAGCCATTGTTTTTGGAGGTTGACTAATACTAGGGACTAAAAGTCACGATATCTCGGCCTCTGCTGCTTCAATTTTAACCATTCTTTTTTTTTTTTATCAGTCTCTCACAAGTCCCCTAACTGTGTGGAGGTGCAATACTAAATGAGTGGACCTGCCCTTTAATAAACGTAGTGGAGTTAAAAGTAAAAGTAAAAGTAGCATACTTTGACTTTGCTCATTATGAAGCGGCAGCATCGCCATTGTCTTTATTTCCTCCTGGAAATAAATAAAAGAAACACAACTGCACAAACGATGCTTTGTACTGAATCAACTGGTGATCATGCAGCAGACCACTTACTTATCATTCAACTCTTTTTTGGAGGGGAGGGGGGGGGGCTCTCTGCAGCAGAACAATAGATCTTTGCAAAGAAGTCAGCTCAGAGCCAAGAGACAAATCTCACCAAAAGACACCTTTTGTTTCCCCTCAAACCAAATCGGCTGCTCCATGCCACATAATTAATGGCCAGACGTATGTTTCTCTCTTCTTCTTGCGGCTGAATGGGAACTGTACCGCCCGCCATTTGTCTTTCCCACGCATGTCATCCCAAGGTAGGCTCCACATGAAGTACACCCTCGTAATTCATGCTGTTTTTGTAACTGGTAGATATGATCTTGGTGAGTGCAAAACTGTCAAAAATATATAAACCGAATTCACTGCTGGGTGGAAAGTGCCCGCCAGCTGATTACAGCCATACAAAGACGGAGCTTTTGTTTCCTCTATCAAAACTAATACCACCATCCATCTGTGCAGGCTGCAGAGACATGTGGTCAGAAAGCAGAAACAGATATGTGAATGTTTGCCTGCTTCTGACTGGATTCAGGACCTTTACACACACGGGAAAGGAAACAGGCACGTAGGAAGCATTGCCGCAACCTGTAGCATGTACTGAAATATTACACAACCACTAAAAATGAGGAAATCAGAATTTGGAGGTGAAGGAGGAGAAGAAGCAGCGTACTGGAACGCAATGTCAGGTTTGGAGTTACAATTAAATATAAGCAAAATACACAATATAAAGATTTATTTCTAAATTGATAAGAGGATAAATGGCACCCAATAAATATACTCCCTTGAATACATTTACCTTGATGACTACTTTTCTGTTCTTTTTCCTCCATGGAACTCACTCCAGCCATGTGCTCTCCTGTCACACCACTATTGCTGTGGTCAACAAATTGAATGAACCCCAAAAAGAATTGCCGGGAATAAGCATTTTGTGGCGGTGTGGTGGAAATGACATTGAATCCAAGGGACAGGTCTTCTTTAAAAAAAAAAAAAAAAAAAAACAACCAGAAAATATCTTATAATATGTAATACATTTAATTAAAATGACCATTTGTAATTGAATTTAATATTACATCAATATTAAATTCACAATTAGGCAGGGTTCACCCCTCTGGAGTCTTTCTATTCATTGGTGAATACATTGAGCATGTTTTATTTATAGTCACATGGCTACATTCATATATCATGCAGAGGCAAGCTGAGAAAACCAGCTGAAAAGTCTGATGTGGGGCTTTCACACAGGTTCTCATTTATGTCTGTGGACGATAAGCGTTTTTTCAAACACATTTTTAAACCTTTGAATTGTTCATATTTTCAGCGATTTACAGTACAGGTATAAATAGCTAAAAACGTCTGCTAGGCAGGAAAGTAGAGGAAACTGTTGGAAAGCTAGTATTCAGAGCAGTCTGAAGCCCGAGCTTTTCGCTCGCAGGGATTACTTTAACATACGTTTTCCCCATGATTTGAATCTCTGGCGACGTTTAATACGAACACCCGACATTGAAACATCATATATATGAAAGAAAATAAGGAAACGCATGATGGGTCTTCTTTAATCTCGTTGTACTTGTGCAGTGACAATAAAGATAAAGTCTATTTAGGTTTCTGGCGGCAACTTTATACTTTGTGACACCGATAACATTATAAGTCAGACTTACAGTCTGTGCTGAAAATAAATCAATAAACGGAATGCCGTGCAAGTGGGGTACATAAAAGGCCACTCAATACATGATAAATTGAATGACTGAGCAGCTATTTGTTAAATAAATAGTGCCTTTTGGTTTTGGGACAGAATGAAAAATGTCTGTTACAAGATAAGATATGGTCCTTATTGATCCCCAGAGTGAAAATTCACAATATTATGTTAAAATTGTCCTAATTTGTCAAAATTTTTACTAAAACAGGTCTTCGTCTGTCCCCCTGTCTGCTCTCCACATGTCCGTGTCCACATGTTACTCTTGTATTGTGTGCATCTCAAGGTCTCCACTTTCATGGCATTGGAACAGAGAGGCGTTTCTCTGGGAGCAGAGGCAGCGGCCTGCAGCCGTGGCCCTGCGCCGGGATCGCCTTACCCCATGCAGCTCGGCTTTGTTATCGGATCCCCTGGGCTCAGGGACACAGTGCATCATCTTAACCCACCGTAATGCATGCAAGATGTCCAATCAGTTCGGTGCGTGGTCATCACGGCTGCCTCGCCGGACCTTCTTCCTGCAGGCTTCCAGTCGCGGAAGGACCCAGAAGACCCCTCTGATGAGAGCTCTGTTTCCCCTCACATGGGATCCCCATCCAAAGGATTCATTTATGCTGGCGGAAACACGCACAGACATGGGTGCCCACCATACATCAAACTCTTTTAATATTCCATCCGAGGAGAAACGCTGCTGACTCCGATATCACACCCTGAATCAGCCCGCTATGGAAGCTGATACCTGTGGATACTTTATGGCCACAGATCCACCGATAGGGTCTGCAAATATGCAACCTGCTCATTTTTCTTCTCTTTTTGCTTTTCTGTCCGTGGGTAGCGTCATTTAATGTTCACCTGACACACAAATCGTGGCTTGGTTCGGTCGGGTTCGGTCTTAATTTCTATCATTTTACACGGGCTCGGGCCGGGCTTGGGCTTGTGCGGTAAATGAGCTGTCAGGTGATGCTTTCGATTAGCGCGAAAATGGATGCTGAGGAGGTGAAGCGGAGGCCGGCCTCTTGCGATTACGTTTTGGTTGAACCGGCAAAGCGTGCGCACAGACCAGTATAATATCTAGAAGATAATTTCTTTTTTGGTTTTTTTTGGTGTTAAAAAGTCATGATGTTACACACAATCAAATCAAATCAAAGAAGAAGAAGAAAGCGTGCGCACATTTGAATAATGTCGGGCTGTAAACGGGTTCGGGCTTTTAAAAAGCTCTCAGTCAAAATGTACTTGTCGGGCTCAGGCCGATATCTGTCGGGCTCGGTTCTTGTCGGGCCTAACTTTTTAAGTTTACAGCTCTAGCTGACGCGGCTTGAATAATGTCCGTGTGGCTTCGTCCGAGCCACTTTGTTTGTTTAGCATTTACAGAGCCAGAGTGCAAACACCGCAATTTCCTTTCTCATAGCACACAAAGAAGGGACAGCTAGCAGACGGCGAGGAGATATTTGCTGAATTTGACAAACACAAAGACGTGCATTGGGTTAGAATCGCATAGCCCACCTTTAACCGTAAAAGAGTGAGATTAGAAGATTGATCTCATGTTTGTGAGACATGGTCAGCCTAGTTTAGCGTAAAGACTGGAAGCAGGGGGGAAACAGCTTGGTCGACCATTAACACACTATTCAAAAATTCAACTCCTCAAACTCAATTAACACCTTGTATCTTGTTTGATTAATTTGCACACAAACAGAAATGTAAAAGGCAATTTTTGGTTTGGGAGGCGTTACATGCTGGAACAACAGTTTATCCCCTCATCCAGAGTGGATTGCTTGTCCAGCAATAGTGCAGGCTGCCAGGTACGTTTCGGCGAGCGCCGGTTTTTGGTTGTGTTCCCTTGAACAGGCACGATGGTACCAAACCTGACAAGCTCGCGGTGACGACACGACTAACTCCATTTTCCAATTTCTATTTGCACATGGATTACCCAAACTAGCTAGCTGTTGCCCCTGCGTCCAGTCTTTATGCTAAGCTAGGCCACCCACGTCCTGACTCGAGCTACGCGCTTGATGCAAAGACATGACAGTGGTGTCTCAACCAGTTAAAGAGAGAGTTGAGAGAGCATTTCTGCTCTGGCAGCTGTCGGTGGTGACGCTGCCGTTGTGTCGACGAGTCACGCGTGAACACAGACGGCGTGCAGGTGTGACGCGCTGCATAATATGAAATGACATGTTCTATCCGAGGAGGGTGTCTTTCTGCCTCCCCTACGGCACAAACACTTGTTTCAGCAGACTGATTGAAATGTTGAAACACGTGGGCTTTCGCTATCAGTGATGCTTCATCGCTCCTTTTAACGGGTCCTCTGGAGCGTAACGGCTGGTGTGCACATTCTGTTTAAATACTTTGACATTACGCTACATTTGCACTGACTTTCACCGCAGCACTTGTACATTTTTAAAAACAAAGTGGCAACAATCACATTATACCATGGCAAATATACACTACAGTAGCAGTCATAACCAAATACTTTTTCTTTGCCTTTATGCGCACAGAAAAAATGAGCTTGAAAATAATAATTACGATAATAATGAAAGGTGATGTCACTTCCTTACAGCAGTGGGAAAGCGCCCCTCAAGCCGGAGAAGAGTCGTGATTTACAAAGCAGCCACACAACAGATTCATACCTACTGCGGTGAAAAGGACATGTATCATTTCTCCCAAATGTCTCTGGGATGAGTTGGCGGCTCTGAATAAAATATCAGTCTGCAGAGAAAGTGTTGTCTGCAGTGTGCATACAGAGCCGCAGACCCAATTCCAAATCAAATAGATATTTTTCGCCCCACAGCAGCATTTTCCTCCCCCTTTTCTTCTGGAACTGATTTGAATATTATAGACGGCGCGGCCTGTCTTTTCCACGAAAGGACGGGAATCTGCCAGGGAGAACAAAAACACAGAACCGGGAGGCATTTCCTAACCAGCCAGGTAATCGGAAACAGTAGCGAGACCTTGACAAACACACATGCACGCGCACTTGGAGGAAGGAATACCAACTGGGACAGGCAATCACACACACCCCTCCACCTGATTATGGAGTGAAGTAGACCATCAACACAACATGCAGTCGCTCTCAGTCAGGTTTGCTGCCACATCAATCACCTGGGCTCCGGCCAAACCAAATATGAGAATACGGAATACCATCAAATTAGGGTTTGTTTTTGAACCCCAGCTAAGCACATTCCCCTGTTTCTGCAGCCGGACGCCGAGTGCTGTGATCCGGTTGGGTGTGTTGGGTTACACGCATGCTCGCTGACCCCATAATCTGCTTAATGCCTTTGGCTTCCTGGGATGTTATTAATTAATATGGCTTACAATTAGAGCTGATTTCTGTGGCTGGCCTGCACACTTCTGCCGCTCCGCATCAGTTTCTCCCAGCATTGCCCTTTAGTGCTTTCAGTGATGTCACCACCCTGTAATTTCACGCAGTTGTGTGCCGGTTGAATCATTAGGTTAAATGGTCAGTACAGCAAAATTAGAAGGGAGCAACAGCAAAGGAGAAAACCCAAATCAAAACATTTTCTCGCTTACGTGTGGTGGAATAAATCCCAGTTCCAAGACGAAATGATGTGGATCCCAGACTACAGACGGGTACTATTTCATGTCTGTCCGTCCCTCCTCTGTTGCTCTTCCCTAAGGTTTCTATCATTTTCTTGTGCATCTCTATAACTTTCTGTCATGTTCCGTTGCTAGGCTCATTTGTGCGCGTCGCGAGGATAATTAGAAAAACACAGTTTTGACTCCAAAAGTACCAGCGGCAGGCGTGGCGGTTCAGTATGTTACGTGACGTCAAATACGTAATCAATGTTCTGAAGCGGTCACCGTTTGGTTAGGTTTAGGCAAGAATAGTACTTGGTTAGGTTTAGGAAAAGATCGGGCGTTGGGTTAAAATAAGTCACGTGATGTAAGTCAGCTATGTAATGTTTTTTAACGTAAAACTTGAAATACGTCAGTGTGGACTTAGTTTCACACAGGACACAAACCCCAGTCTCCTGGAGCGAAGGTCCTGTGTTTGTTTGACCCATCCACCACCCCTGCTTACTCCTAATGTGGACTTTGTCCCTCTTTATACTACGTCAACTGACTTCCTCCTTCATAATTGCTATGGCCACTAGAGTTCGCGCCCCAACGTCACCAGACGCTGACACTCTTGGGGACTGCTGCGTGCACAGGTTGCAGTTTGCTATCAGTAATGTGCACAGTGTGTGAACTGCCCGGCTCTCTCTGAGTAGCGACGTTAGTCCTTGTTTGTTGATGCGACATCACAGCGTGACTTTTCGCTCCCGAGATTCAAGGCGATCCGGTTACCTTTCAGGGGCCGATACAACTTTCATGGCCGGCTGTTGTTTGACGGAGTATATAGTAGTGAGCAGGAGGAGGGGGGGGAACACCCTCCAATATCTCAGATGGGGCGGTTCAAAGGAGCGACAGGCTATGCAGCTGTGTTTACACAAATGCCTTTAGAAGTGAGGGGAGGTAAGTGCAGGCCGGGACAGAAGAACAAGAGAAAAGATGCTCTTAATGACTGTACTATGACTCAGCTCAGGTGGCTGTCTTAACTTTTTGTTCGGCTCTGAGCTCCTCACGGTTACCCAGCGGAGTTGATTGAGTAATGGCGGGCAAATATGGGGCACAATCTACGGCCAAGTTAGCATACTGGGGATCCAGTCCGGCCTGCACTGGTTGTTTTTTGTCCTTGTAAAAAAAAAATAAAATAAAAAAAGTGTCATGCACTCACAGCACTGTGTGTACAGTATGTGAACACAGTACAAAGTGCAATGCACCTATAGGTAAACAACAACACTTGAAATGCAGAAAATTCAAAGTGCTGAGGAGCACTCTGAAGCCGCTGTGAGACACATCTCACAGGACTTGGGCTCGGTATTTTGCCTTTTTGTGCGTCAATTTCTTCTTATAGCTCCGGTAGTTTTTCAAAATGACTCGGGATCTCTCTCGTGGTGATGCGGGGCTGTCGCAAACACTGAGGACAGTGACGTCATTCGTCTTTTTTCCGCGAAATTCCGGGGTTTCAGTCACCTTGGGGAAGTTTATATTTCATAATTAAAACATAGACATGGCGGCTATTGGATAGGCGGATTCCAATATATGTTTCGACACAATATACTTTGTAAAACCTAGGCCACCAAAAAACAAATGAATTAAGAATAGAATCAATATCTGTACCATGTTGAACATAAATATGACCTGATAAAGTCAAACTTTTGATACTTGCTACAGAAAACATATTTCGGGTGGTACTAAAAATGTAGGTTGACACCCGGCGCTATAAAGGACTACCCTTCTGGCCTCCACTGGAATTGTGATACTGGTAGTATGGAAACAGCTTTGAAACAGCATTTCGGCCTTCATGTTCAAAACAATATGATTCTGAATAAATTAAATATGAAAACCCAAATAATCAAGACATTTAGAGGGTGGTGCATTGGAGAAACTCTAAAATCTTGGCCACGGCTGTGGATGATGTAATCTCCTGCCCCGTTTTCTATTGAGAATGTGCTGTCACAGCTCTGCTGGAATTATGGAGCTCTGCAGCTCAGTGTTTCTTTGAGTGAACAGTATGTAGTAAGTTATATCAAATCTAATAAAAAAAACAAAACAGGAATTTCATATTAAGAAGGTCGAGTGAAATGCACAATGACATTGTGTTAAAACTGCAATGATCATATGCTTCCAGTTTGTTACCCTCTGGTTTATTCTTTCCTGCAACCACTCGCTGACAGACAGTGCTGTGTCAGGACTTTTCAAAAATCATTTTGTGGATGTCAGTGCTGATGAGGTGCGACAAATTGAAATACCTAAAGAAAGACCTCAGATGGAATATTTGATTTGGTTTTACTCAGCGGCCAGCAGCTCCCACTGTGGTTGCGCTGGACACCTTCCAGGTGTGAATGTGTAGCCGTAACTGTGTGAATAGCATCAGGGCATTCCTGCAAAAGAGAGCGTTGATCTCTGTGAAACTCCCCACCCCCCTTTGAATAATTAATGGTTAAAATACCCCAAAAGAAACGTATTGAAGGCTGCTCAGGTTGCTGCAATAATATTTTCCGGCACATATTACTTCGTACATTCACATTGGACATTATATTTGCCTTACTAAAACTTGTATTCCTGGATAAAGACAGTAGTAGCTCTTGTAGCTCCACACTGCAGCAGCATTTGTAAGAACAGCCAGGACCAAAAAAACTGTTTAGTGAAGCTTTGTAACGGCAGACCACCGGTGGATTTTACTTTTGTTTTACCTTTGTTTGCACGCACTGCTAAGTGATCGCTCGACAGCTTGATTACAATCCCAGTGATACATTCTGTCAAAATCATCAGTAAACACTTCTTCTCGAACTCTGTCAAATAGTGAAGCACCACCAGAAAAGGCTGAACTTGATATTGCCTTCGATGGCTTTTGTATGTTTTCTCCGCATTTCTCATCCGCATCATTCAACATCTTTTTATCGCCCGTTTTTATTTCTGCTGCTCCTAATCTAAGTCGATAGAAACACCATCAAATTCTCCATGTCAGACTGGAAAGAAGCAGCTGTTGTTTGAAAGATACTGGCTCTAGAAGTGTTGGTTTTGGGTCACTGAGCAAGGATGCATGTCACGTACTTTCACAGTGTGTATAGAATGGAATTAACGGTTGTTAACACAAATCTTACAGCGCAAAGCGCATAGGCAAACAGCGACATACACTTCAGAGCGAGGGCTCTCGCAATCCAGACTAAGTTACATCATAAACGTGAAGACTAAAATGTATTAGAGGCATTTTTTATGCACAAAAAAAAGCAGAGTGTACACAATTTACCTGATTACGTAACCAGTTATCCTTTCTTTTAACCACACATGCAATTAATATACAGCTAATATTACATCTAAGCCACAGCTTCACCATTCATGCTTGCGATGTGAATGGATATGACTTATGTCAAAGTCAAAATTGAGGGGGCCAATGCGAAGACCTTGTGCAGAAAAACAACGCTTAATAACGTGGAACCCACAGCTCAAGTACTTTTGGGTCCGAAGAGTGCAACCTTTTTTTTGCCCTAAAGTGGCCCCTACATAAAATGCAGGGTATAAGGTCCTGACTGAAAAATAACCATCCCTCACTGACGGACAGCGCCGTGTCAGGACCTTTCAAATAATTGGGTGGATAAGTCCTGTGGATAAAGTGAGATGTATTGGCAACACTTTATGATTACCCTCATTAATAAATGGTAAATTGATAGTTAATTAAACTTTAGTTAACAGTTATTTCAGTGTTAACAAAGAATGAAATGATAATTAGTCATGTTTACTAATTATCAGTAATGCTATAATTTATTTTATTATTACTTTGGGTAATATCAAACAGTTTATAAATTATACATCGTATCATAGCTGATAAGAGTAGACAACAATTACATTCTGATTACATTAGTAAACTATTTATTAACAGTTTATTGTTGCACACATTATAACCTTTACTATATTTAGTATGTGTTAAAGATTACCAAATGATCTGATTACCAAATTAACGATTAACACTTATTTGCATGGCTATTATAAAGTTGCCACTGATGATTATAATACCTTGGTAAATGGTTAATACATACTTTGTAAAGCATCTATAAACATTATTTAGATGGATAGTTAACACTTTGACAATTGTTAATAATCCAAAATCCAAACACCGAGTAAACTCTTTGCATTGTATTTTGTGAAAAATACAATTTAGCCAAGTTAAATCATCTAGAACAAAAACAAAGGAGAAGGAGTACTCTTTTAATGCATCCATGGGACAGAACTAAGGGATCATATTTGTGACGCGTTTAAATGGAAGACCACATTGCTGCTTTTAATGCCTATTGTAGCAGCTTAATTATAATCTACAAATTCTATCAAAATCCTCAGTAAATCATTTTACTTTTACTGTTTCTCAAGGTACAGAGGAAAAATAAATATTAACACTGATGGGTTTTTCTAAAAAGCACCACCGTTGCATTTTAACATCATTTTTATCTCCTGTTTTTGTTTCTCTTCCTTCAGTTTCAAATCAAATAGTGCAGAAATACCATGAAAGTCTCCATACAAAAATGGAGAAAACCCATCTGTTGTTTGAAAGATAGTGGCTGTAAAAACGTTATTTTGGACTACCTGAGAGAGACGAAAAACCCTGGGATGCTGGCCCGCCCCGGCCCTCATTAAATAATATTATGCTTTGTCGTATTGACTGCATGCACACCAAAAAATAGATGGGGTCATGCTTTTTCATGGTCAGTCATGTATTTGCCTTTATTGAGGCTGTGTGTGATGAGACCTCTGCGGCAGCAGAGAGGAGTAAAGCCCTAAACTCTGTCATCAAACTACATCTGACAGTTATTCAATAAGAGGACAGGCAAGGGGTGTTAAAGTTCTTACTGGGAAGGGATTTTCACTGAAGGCAGGGTACATAAATCTGGGCAAACAGGGCGCCCGGACGGTTCGGATGACACAAATCACCGCCTCGTTAGGATCAATAAAGTAAAACACAATGCTGCAAAAGCACAAGTGCAAACTGTGAGGCTCTGGAGGATTCAATAGCCCCAAAGAATGCGTGGGAATGGGGAGCTCAGGTTAGAGGAGCGCTTCAATCCCACCAACTCTGCCATGAAATAGAAAGGGAGAGAGCAATTGACCCATGAACCGGGCTGAAAGAGAAATCACTTGTTCCCGTAATGACTGCCTTCCACATCGGCAGAGAGCTGGCGGATATGCGCGCCCGCAGTTGGGCAGCGACTGTGCTGAGAGGGAGGATGAGGGGAAGAGAAGGGTTTGTCCGGCTCCTACTGGTTTCCAGCTGGTGTGTAGAATGATGATCAGCCTCCTCAACATTCTACCGCCTCCCACCCCAACCCCTACCCCCCTTCCCTAACCAAACAAGCGCTATCAGATAAACACAAACACGGCTGCGTCTCGTAAAACTGAATCTGAGACAAATTAGCCAGCTCATTAGGCAGCTGAGGTGAGTTTCCTGAATGAATTGCTGAATTGGGAGGGCCTATTCAGCCCCTGTTTATTTACAGAGAACAGCTCGCTCATTTGCATTCTCCTCTCCAAGTACAGGAAGAATGAAGTGGGTGCTTATGTCTTCTGTGATAGAGGAGCTTATCCGGCTCTTTGGGGAGCATCTGTGGACCGCTGTGTTCCAAAGATTTCTCGTTACCCCGTGCGGGTCGACTCAGTTCCAGACCCAACCGGTGTTAATGCAGGCGGAGCAGGGAAGACCCAGAGAGGGCATAGGGGAAGCCAGAACTTCCAGGTTCTGTTCCACAAGTAAAAGAACCTCATTCAAAATCACATTGATATTTTGTTACTATTCTATTTCATACTTTTGTCAAAAAATGATGAGTTAGTCGCATTACACTATTCTATGAGAAGTTAACATTTTGTATTCTAGGTGTATGCATTAATGGTCATATATAGTCATTTGTAAAAGCACAGAGGAAGGGATCCATTGTCAAAGTAATTCACAAACTTTGTTCTATAGACTGATTTGGGTGTTGAGCCAAAGTAAATACGCTGCCATTACGGCTGCGGCATCTCAATTGTGCATCCACCCAATAACACTGTAATGTATGTAAAGGCCTTGAGCTTTTTACTTGTGTTGACAAGAAGTACGGTATGTCCAGGAAACAGTGGAACCGGTTACATGCTGAGAATATCAACACGTCATTAAAATTCCATATGATTCAAAGGTTGTAAATAAAAATAAAACCTTTCACTCAATTTTTCAACACATTTTCAGTTCATTTGAACGAAGGGCTGGAAGTCTCTTGGTGGTTTGCTATCAACCGTCTTGGGTCCTGAGAAGGTAATACAATTATCTTTGCTAACTTGCTAAAAGGCTGATTTTCACCACGAGCTACCATGCCAGGCAGCGAGCTTGCTTCGGTTTGATAGCAAATATTACTAATATTACTAGTGAAACCAATGTTACTGTCACTAGATAGAGGGACATTCTAGAAAATAAATGTAGAGCAAGGAGTCACAGCATAAGGAGAAGAAAAGTAGAAAAACATTTCTGATTTTAATTTTTGCACTGTTTTGACTTGTTGTTAATATTGTTAAAATCTGTAAGGGAATTTAAAACTTTGCGCTTGAATTGCTACCTGTGCCCAAATATCTCAACTGCTACTTCCCTTCACCAATCAATGCAGTTTTTTTTTTAAACAAAACATGTGTAAACTCACTTCTTTCTGCGATGAGTTCTCAGCATTAGAAGGAATCCACCTGTTCTACAGAAGCCCATTTTAAAATGTGAAAGATTTTGATATTATATATATATGTAGAGTACCTTTACCGTGATTTTGACAAATACAAGAGACCGTGTCAGTTTTGCGAAAACCTGAACCCTAAGTGTCTTCAAACCATGCAAATTGCAGGTAGAACCTCTATCTAAACAAAGAATTATAAATGTAAATGTAAATGGACTGTACTTGTATAGCGCCTTTCTAGTCGTCCGACTAGCGCTTTCACACTACATATCACATTTACCCATACACACACATTCATACACTGATGGCAGGAGCTAACCGGCCATCAGTACAAATTAAACTAATCATTCACACACCGAAGGCGCAGCTTCGGGAGCAATTTGGGGTTCAGTATCTTGCTCAAGGATACTTCGACACGTGACTGGGGGAAGCCGGGATCGAACCACCAACCTTCAATTGGCAGACGACCCGCTCTGCCACCAAGCCACAGCCGCCCACGCCCATAAATAAAAAAAGAAAAAAGTACTATCATTGTTTATTCACTATTTTTGATTTTAAAAAGGCAAACAGGAGGTGGCGTCAGGGCTTTGGCTCTCTGTAATGGGACAAACACATGGGCAAATCATTAATGTAGCCTATCTTTGGTGGAATCCAGTGTTGAGTGTGTTGTCCCCATGTGTTAAACTGGCCTCATGCCAGCCTCCCAAAGCCTCCCTGTGATCCTGATAAACAGCATCAACTCCCCCACATGATCCCAGCCCTCCAAGCGCCCCCTGCAAAGCAACTCCCACCTCAATGCCTCCCGTTGTCCCTGGTGTTCCATTTGAGAGGAGCTCCACTCCCCTCAAACAACCCCAAAGGCCACCCTGCATGCCTGCCCCCCCGCCTGTCTGTCGGAAATGTGCTCCTTCTCAGGGACATCCTCTTGCAAAAGGCTCCTTGATAGTCGGATATCTCTCTGCCCAAAACCCCAAACCCTGCTCACACGCTCGGCCCAGGTCGCCTGTCTACCTCAAATCTATCTAATGGCATGTTTCAAGGCCCCTCTCCGTGCTACACCAGCCGGTCTTTGAGAGGGCCTGAGGATCTGATGGCCGCTGCATATTTTTAGAGCCGCAGGAATAGAAAAATAGCGGCGAGGCACGAGCAAGAAAGGGTGGTTGCTGACAGCTCAAATGCACAGAAGGGCTGCAAAAATGTTTACGGTCTTGGGCATGTAAAAAGTCACAATAGATAAAGGAGTAATCCATCACAAAGCCATAATTCCTGCTTTCAGTAAAAGCCTATGAATTTTAAAAAAATTGTCACAAATATATATAGCTCTCCTGGAGGAAGAAATTATTTATAGGAAAGATGGTGAAATGGACTTTCCCTGTAGTGTAAATACATCCATGTATGCAACCATTTGGAGAACCCAAAAGGTAACACTGCTCGCCACAAATGACAAGATAATACCTCTTTGCCTGTATCAATTATCTCTATTGAAGCTGATGACAAACTTTCAGGCTTTTTCTCAATGATATCTCGGATCGCCTTTAAAAGCGGCCTGACGGAGAACCCTGCGCCATTCAGGAACGGGTACGCGATAAAGACATCAGCTTCTGACAGTTTAACAAAGAGAGAAGGAGGGGAGAAGAGAATATCTCAGGCAATGCAAATATTGACCCAGTACCACAATTGCAAATGAGTTGCAAAAATCAGAGATAGAGTGACAGCATCTGATCCGCTCATTCTGGCAGCCCCCCATCCCCATCCCCGGTAAATTATTCTGGGTAGGAGAAAGAGAGAATTCCTCAAAACACACATCTGCTGTGTGTATTGGCTTTTTCATTATACAGATTGAACTAGTCAATGGGCTGTTCTCTCTCTGTATGTGTTGATAATGGTGGCAAATAAGTGGAATCTTGAGGCACTTTCCTTTACTCGATGGATGCCATATTGTATTTTGTGGTAGTCCTACTTGTACTTAACGGGCAAATACGCCCTAAATTAGAATAATGTTTCTCAATTACCTCTAGTACTATAACCATTTAGATAGTTTTGGTTTTATTTGTCCAGGTTTTGAGGTATATGTCTGAGATTTCTGTCTTCACCCCAATACAAGAATGAAATTTAGTGTTTTCTATATATTACTGAAAGTAATGGGAACTTTTTGTAGATATGTTACAAAATAATCAGCGGCCAACTTAAAAGTGTTTTTCAAGCCTTCAAGGCACATCTCACAGTCTTAATCAGCAAAGGGAGTTGGCATAGTTGTCATGTAAGATAGGGTAGAAAGCTGTGAAAAGGCTATTATGTGGACCATTGAATTTTGTCACATATCCCGTTTTTGAGGTCATGAATGAACTTTCATGGTCAGGAAAAATATGTTGCTGTGGAAGAAAAAAAAAAAGACGGAAAAAAAAGATAGCTTGTGGCTAAAAGTGGTAAATACAGCATAATGAAACATTGACTTTCCAAGACTCTCCTGTGGCAGGTGCTTTAAAGACGTCTTCATTAGGCAACCTGACGGAAAGTGAGTGGAATGGAAACACTAGCAGGAAGCAACAAACGTGTCTCCCAGGGAAGTAGTTAGCTTCTGATTTTTCTTTTAAAACCATTGAAATGTGTATTTGTTACATGCTAAAATGTAATGTAAGAGTAGCACCCAAGTGGAGCCCCAACTCAACTGAGCCTGACTGACGCTGCCAAATTTGAGACCAGAAGCTATATGTTTGCTTAACTTCATCCGTCACTGACCTTTAGCTTGCCGGGCTAAATTGGCCACACTCTTTCCCCTCTTCCCACATGGGCATTGCGTATCTACTTGCAACACGTGTACACAAACCACATTGACACAGAAAGAGGAGAAATGCATTAAGAACTATATTTAAAAATGCCCAAACCTGACCCAAGTCCTCAAAAATGTAACGAATAACAGCCAGGGGCAGGTTGCAGAACTCCAACCTGACGTTTGGTGACATTAAGTAACATTAGCCACCATAAGCTACATGTCATTCCAGACCAAGTAGGTACGTAACCCCTGAGTGGACTGAAGTGAGCAAGGCTATGAGCACCACAAACAAAATTACAGACCTCCATTGTATTGGGAACACAGATATCGGAAAACCTGGGCAAACCAAAAACTATCTGCATGGCTATGTACCACTAGAAGTAAGCGAAAAATCCGCTGTTTTAATGAAGTGACCTCATAAATCAAGTATTTGACTATTGACATTTGAGAGGTTTGTGGTCAGGAAAGTCAGCCACAAATCAGTACATCTTTTTACATCATATGTAAAAAATTTGCCTGTGCTCCAACACGACGGAGTACATTTTTGGTGTACATGAGTGCACATTTCTCTGCAGCCCCGCTTAGGGCGAAACCTGAACGCTGGAATGCCGCGTCCTTCCTTCACTGGAATGTTTACGTCCAGTTATGACTGGGCACGGAAAGGGCAAAATGTGGGCCTCTCCGGGGGAGCTTCCAAGAATAATTTGGAGGAGACGGTCGGATTTCACTCATGAGAAGTTGAAAGGAAAGAAGGGGTCAGAGGTCAGCGAAGGATGAATAATCAATTAAAGGGGAATTACAAGTGTTACACTTATTTCCAAATAATCTAAGTTCCCTGATTGAATCTGGCAGCCGGAGAATGCCCTATGCTGAGGCGGCATGCAAGCCTCACTCCACGTAAGTAAAGGATTTGAACATGGCTATTTCACAAAGAGCAATACATATGGGAGAGGGGATAAAATGGCACATTTTTAATTGAATGTTGAGTTTGCAGCCCCGCACACTGGCCTTTTCAATTGCCCATAGATGACTTATGATTCACAGTTTTCAATAGTTTCGTTTTGCACGTTTAAATTGCTTCTATTGTTATGTGTCCTCACTTTGCTCAAAGCTTGCCTCTCCAGCCTATCCAGTTAAATATTAATTGCATGCCTCAGGAGGCTCGCCTATCAGGCCGAAATCAAACACTGCAGTTAGTCCCTTTGGTGACAACAGAAAAACTTTTCTCTGTGCCTATTGTTTTCCTCCAATCATTTTAACATCGCTGCATGAGGAGCCGTTTTTGTGTGCGGTACGACATAATAAGGAGATTTTGTCCCTGGGCTGAATTTGAGCCTCGTGAAATAGATCTCCACCGCAACACACACACACACACACACACACACGCACACACACACACACACACACACACACACACAAACACAAAACACTACTAGTGGAGAGGTGAGAACCTGGTGGGCGTTCCGTGACTCTTTCAAGTTCTTCTGGTATGGAATAGCAAAGAATCCGAGTCAAATGCTACGAATTAAACACAGTGTAACAATGATACACAGAGAATCACGTGCAAGCCTTCGGTAAACCTGCTTTGGGCTTTATTCATTCCAGTCTTGGCGCTTTTTTGTGTGTGTGTGCTGGGTTTTCTTTTAGCCTGTGTGGGAGATTGCAGGGTCAAGGAGGTCAAGGAGTTTGTGATATCACTGGGATGAAATGTGACTAATGAAACCATCCTTTCCAGGGTGGCCCGAAAAACAGATGCTCTCACACACAAACACACACACACACACACACACAGAGAAACAGGGAGTTAGGGGAGACAGAAGCATCCTTGCCCAGCTACACATATGCATACATACCTAAAAATACAGACATACGGGGTGATTCCCATGTATTTATATGTTTTTAAAGGGTAATTCCAGGTTATTCAAACTTGGGTCTTGCGTTTGGACCTTTGGTCGTCATTTCTGTCAGCTATGGTAACGTTGTACTCACCAAAGTCATTGCTGAGCTCCGGGACGTCGCTAAAACAAAGTCCAACACGGAAAGACACACGAACAGTCAGATGATCAGAAAGGTTGGAAACATGACAGTGAACTGAATTTTGAAATACACCTGATGATATAAATCTGCACACAAGGTAAAAGTAAGTTGTCTTGACAATAGAGGCGTCGGAAAACGCTTATATGGGGTTGTTTGTATGGGACATTTTTTTGTTGAGTACGGAAGGTCATCCGCGACCTTGGAAATAGTAGACTGACAAAATAATCTTGACTCAAGGTCGACTTTATGAAGCATAACATTAGTTCAGGCAGAGCACTGAAGTCGCGCTTGTATTGGCTGTTTGGCATCAGCTGTTTGCAGTAGGCTCATTCACAGCTGTTTTTAGTAATTATTAATTATTATCATTATAATTATATTTTTTTAATTGTTATTAACCAATAATGAGCTCGTCAGTAGTATTCCCTCATTGTACTGGAAAACTGTGTGTCCTCACAACTACAGTACAGTAGTGCAGTAGGTCAAAGTTAAACAGAGATGTTTTCCTGTAGACTAGACTATAATTTTTAATAGTTGACCCTTTTTTTAAAGTCTAACTCGCATGGCCTTCTGAGTGCTCATGTATTTGGCCCTGTCGGACTTCTTTTTAGTGATGCCAGCGTGGGCCCAGATCTTAGCAATTACCGTGTTGTTACTAATGTTGCTACTACTAACAAGGAAAGATGAGGACAAGAGCAAAACTATGAAAATCAAACTGGTAGTTTTAACAGTGGTCCTTTAATCGATCATCATCAGCGGGGATGTCTTGGCCCCCCCCGAGAATGACACAAATGCTACCTAAAGCAGACAAGAGCAGCAGTCAGCTGCAGTGAAAACAGCCTAATTGGCACAAGGTCAAGGGGCTTACAGGCAGATAAAGTCAAGGCAATTGCCTGTTAGATGCAGAGTGATGCGATCATTTATTGATCCCTATGGGGAAATTCTTCCTTCCCATCCACAGGGAGGTCAGGGTCGCCTACACAGCAGCACCCTCCGAGCAGGACCGAAGGCAGAACTTTGCTCAAGGACACTAAAGCAAAGCAGCCGCTTACAGGCTCCATCACTTTGTTTCAGTATACTTTGAACACATACATGGAATGGACAGTGTGTGCGTCTATTGAATTCAGTCTCAGTGGTGACGGAGTTGACGGTGTGCCATGCCCGCCCTTTTTTTACTTCAGTGTAATTTAACACAGCGGTGGAAGTAGCCGTGCGCCGTTTAATGCGCTGGCTCCCTGAGAGGTGATGAAATGGATGAAGGGAGAGTTCAGAGAGGAAGCAGTTCAAACAAAAACAATAAAGAGTTCTCAATGACGCAAAACGCTAGCAACACATTGGACATGACACACTGAGATTTCTAGGTTTCCCACGCTATGTTTTTCCTCTTCCTAATTTCTGAATTGGAACATTTAATTTCATGTTTTTGGGATAAGGGTGACGACATTAGAAATTGACGGATATCATTTTTGGCTGTTATTTTGTCGTTTGGCCATCATTTGTTGTCTTGGATTGAGTAACAATTTGGGACTTTGCCATACACTAAGTAGTTAAATTACAGCAGCAATATATCATAAATATTCATCTCATACAAAGAGATGAAACAGAAATACAGCCAAAGCAAGGCACTCAGTAATATTCAGTAATGAAATGAGGCAGGCCTTCCCTCTCTCCCTCTGTATCACAAAGCGAATGAAAAACAGTCTTTGTGGGGAATAATAGGCTAATTAAAACACATTACAGCCTAATCATGTACAAAATCATGTCTCTCTGGTGTTGTTGTGCTGCCATCAGTAGGTGAAATCTGATGCTATAACTAACTATAAATCCAAACCTACGCCTGAGAGGTATCTACGCTGGGACCCCTTGTGTCAACCGTAAATCCAGCATTAGGTTGCAGACTCGTTAGCTGTAAGTAGGGTGGCCATACGTTCGGATTTTGGCCGGCGTGTGCGGATTTTAAGCCCCCTGTCTGGCGCAGCCTCAAGTCGGACACTAATTTGTCCTCCTTTTTGGCATCGCGCTAAAAGAACCCGCTCTAGAATCTCTGTTGGGACGCAGCAGCGTAGCGTCTAATGCCATAAGATCTCAAACAAACAAACAACAAACAAATGATTGGCTGAAAGCGGTGTCAAATAAATATCTGATATATCATTGGTTAAAAACGTAAACAAACCTCCGCGCGCTGGCTTACAGGCTACGTCATATCATCACGTTAACGTGCCGAAACGTCGGACCTCGTTTAATCCGGAACAGACAAAAGAGCACGAGTTTATAGCAAAAAGCAGTAGAGACGCTTTTCAAAGATTTCCAAATTAATTTATTTATTTTATTTCCAGAAGTCCAGAAATGTTATATTTTCTGGCACTGTGCAAAACTTTTTTGAAACAGACATCACAATGTCTTGAATAAATACAAATACTGTGAACAAACACTACAGGTATACATCAGATTGTCTGGCCATGAATAGAGGAGGCTGTTTCAGAATCACTGTATCATGATAGCATCGATATGATACGAAATTGTATTATGAGCACATTATATTTGTGAGTACACCAGAGTCCTATGCGATTATTCTTGCCCCACTAAATACTGCAGTGTCCTCCTTTTTTGGTGTTACGGAAATGGCCACCCCAGCTGTAAGGTAGGCCATGCGTTCGGATTTCCTGTAGTGGCCTACTAGTTTTGCCATGTAACATGCCGCTGTTATTGTAGTTGTGCGCACAGTTTGTCTGTTTAAGTGCTTTAGATAATTGTCTGACTGTGTTTCTTGCTCCAATCTTTTTTTGGGGGGGTGTTTAGCAGATGAGCTGTGTCCCCAGATCTTAGCAATCGCTTTGGCGAGCCAAGTTGAAGTGAAGGGAATATTAATGAATAACCGTGATAAGGTGGCGGGGGAAGGCTCCCTTGTGCGCAATTCAATCCACTTCACACGGGTTGTGTTGTGACACAGTCAGGTGTAATTGTATTCACAATGCCGCCCCACTGTCACAGACCTGAGCGCGCAGACCTGTTAATTGGTTGTCCTTGTGTAAATTACTGGGGAAATTTAAGTGTAAGCGTTACCTGACTCAAGTCTTCAACATGTCACACAGCTTGCGTGTCAGACATGAATGGATCCTACCACTACTGCCTCAAGCACTGCTTTATTTTGGGAAACCATGCAGATCCCCCCCCCAACAGTGCAAATTAAATCCCTTTGCTGTCACACCATGCTTATTTTAGCATCATTTAGTGTTTACCTTGAGAAGACAATTAGCATTGATTTGCAATTTTAACTGCAGGAGGTGTACGTTTAATGAGGTATCTCTTTCCCGCTGCATTTTTACTTAGTGGAAAACAAAACTGGTGAGGGGCAGCCAAAGCTGATCTACATTCTTGCAGGCATTTAGGGCCTCATAAGCACATGCTTCCTAAGTCACAGTTTGACATGTGTAAGCAGGTACACGTGTAAGCGAGGATGGGACTGGCAGACAGGGAGAAGAATGGCAGAAATCACCGCGCAGCAGATCAAGAGTATCGGGTGAGAAACACAAACTGAGATTTTCATGTTTTCCTGTGGCCCCGGACATGCACGCACTTTCCCCTTCCAGCCACGCTCAATCACAGAGCAACCCTCGAGAAAGCGGGCAGAGAGTTGGCGGAGCGTGAACGACACCGACGTTCTTCTCAATGCTCCAGCGGGAGGTTCAGGTCCGGGGCTTTGGTATGCCCCGCACGTCCCCAGGATGCCAGAATGGACGTCCACTTTCTGACATGCCGCCTCAAAGTTCCGCCCTCTGAATATAAAAGCACCGCGCGTCCGGTGAGATGTAGTGCGAGAGCTCATGGAGATCGGCATGGCTACACACACTCCGCTCGTTATCGCTCACACTGACGATGCGCACGGTCAATAAATCAGATTAGCCAATCTGGAGCCCAATCAGCCTCCGATCAATACAGTCGCGCATTGTCTCCCTGTCGCTTTTACTCCCAGAGTCTCTTTCTCTCTCTGTAGCACCTCTCATATGTCTCTTACGCAATTGCACAACAAGCACCAACCTGTGTTTGTCACACCAACCAATATAAATGACTGCTTGTGTATGTTTTTTTAAGACTGTTAATATCTATTACATTCTGGGACGTAAGCCGCACTTGATAGAAGTACAAGCTGACAGCACTTGTGACGTGGTCAAAGGAAAAAAACAAAACAAAAAAGAACCACGTCTCATCTGCTTTTGGTCTTCTGCTTGTTTAAGAAAGAGTTGAATTCCCGCACGCCGTCTGCACGAGCTCTGTTGAAAACGCAACACTCCAAGTTCCGGACTATCATCGGGCATCAAGTTTGCATCATGAAACGACGAGCGCTTCACACTGCAACCACACAAACCATATATTTCAATTTCCACAGAATATATAAAAATAGAACAAAAAACCTGGTAGTTGAAAAAGTAGCTTAGGTTTTCTTCTATGTTGCACAGAGTGTGTGACTCCAGTACAAGGGTTATTTGGAAGAGGAAGCAAATGTGAATGTTAAAACTATTAACTGTTTCTTGTAAGCATTCACAGTTTACAGACCCTCAACATGGACCTTTGTGCCTCACCTTGGACCTATGCGGAGTACTGCAGCAACTACAGTAAGTATACTGTAGTTGTAGTTTTTCTACTGGCATGTAGGGCAGCAACAATGGATCCCCACTCCTGTCTGAGTTTTCCAGTGCAATGAGGGATTGCTCACATTACATATTTAGATTTCGAGTTCATTTTTTACCTCCAAATAGAGTGCTTTTGATAATCAGGTGGTTTGTTTACAATCTGATTATAATCTGTTAACATAATTGATAGAAGAAAGATACTGGGGTAAGTTCATTTGGAAGGTTTTCCGTCAAGGCTTCTCTTACTTTAATGCCGCCTTTGGAACTTTGGGGGGAGTCCAAAAAGCTCTGAACAAAGCATTGGAATGTTATCACCTCATAAAGTTGTTAAAAAGAACAGGTGAGCGAACAGCTCTACACATCCAGCTGACGTGGAGCAACATTAACATTCATTTGGAGTCATGTTTCTGGCCACCTGATGAATGCACTTTAAGTCCAATACTCATTCTCTTTTGAGCTCTGTTTTGGTCTCCACCAACTCGTGAGAAAAATATCTGGCTCTTTAGCTGTTAAATGCTCCACTAAGTTGTTTTTGCTGCTGGACAGGTAGCGTACGGTGGGTTTATTAAAGCTTACTCCCTCTAAACAGCTGCCTGCTACTGCTGGAAACAAGGTCGATGAGAGCAGTTGGACGGAAGCAAAAAAACCCCCAAAAAAGACAGTTGCGGGGTTGAACAAAATCAAGCAAGCAAGGCCAGAAACAACGGAAATTTACAACTTAGCAGTTTCCTTTATTTCTCTCACAAGTCAGCAGTGCCCAAAACAAAACAAACAAAAAAACAACTCTTGGCAATTCCCGAACTTCCCTAATCCAAACAAAATATAAAGAAAAGACAAAGTGCCATCCTAGGCTTATATCACCTAAAAAACAGGAGAAAACAAGGTATTTAAACAAAAAAAAAGGTCTTCTCACTCCTACTTGTACTGCTAAAGTGCATGGACAATATACACAGATTTCTAGCTACCAAAGATGACACTATTTACAAGACACAACGGCAAGTCCAAATACAAAGCACAAGCCTAGTGCTGGCACAGGTTTGGAACAGCAGCGTGAAGAGGGAGCGTTTCCGTCAGCTGGGGTTTAAAAGGGCTGCTGTCATCCGGCCGGACCAATCGTGAGGCAGCAATCAACTCGGGCCTGTCCAATCTGGGGTGCCCACCTGTTCTCCATTACCTGCCAGCACATGCGCTCACACAAACAAAAACACACTTTCTGAGGAAGACAAAGACCCAGCTGGCAACGCATGGTTGAACAAATATGATCGTAGGGTCATTTGATCCATTGGGATTATAAAGAACAGTGGTTAGTGCCGCTTTAACTAGGAGAACATTTCTTATAAAAAAATATATATTAGTTATTTAGTTTCACTTACTGGTTGAGTTTATTATTCATATTTTACATATAGTGACAGTGAGTTTATTGTCATATATAGAAACACATATGTGGCATGCAGCTTTAGAATTGTGTTCCAGTTTCTTGATGTCATCAATGTTGACGCGTAGAGACTAAAATAGAAAGATGCGACTGCATGCAGGTTTTTGCCCTGCATGTTAATTAGGAAACTTTCCACACAAATTGCATCTGTGGGGAGAATAATGACACTTTCAGCTGTACTGCGAGCATTTCTTCTCGTTCCCCCCCCTTCCTCTCGTTCTCCCCCTCCCCACGCATCCTCAGCGTGTAGCTGGATGCCGTAGACACTGCAGAGGTGACCTGCCGCCTGTGCTGCACAGTGTTAGCGTGTTGGTGGAGAAGGCGGGTGCAGTGCCAGGGGCATCTCTCTGACAGACAGAGCAGATGCCTTGCACTAACAAACAGCCCGGCGGGGCTCGGGCGGCCTCCCCGTCAATTCTCTGCTGCAACATCAACTCAAAGTGCTGAGACTTGCAGCTGCTGCAGCAAAGACTCTGTGCCCTTACCACTCACTACCACAGCCAGCACGCAAAGCACCCAAACGGGTCACTTACTTTTGTCCGTGGTAAGCTGCTGCCTCTGCCACCTGCAGCTTTGGAGCTTTATGTGACTGTATTTTTGGTCACGGGCAAGAGGTTATTGTGTATATGCCGCTTGTATTTATCTATCTGACTATTGTCCAAGCTTATCCAGACATTAAAGTTAAGCTGTTTATGCACCGTGGGCTGCAGTGGCTATAATCTCAAGTTACTGCAGAAAGAGAGATCGTGATGTCCAGGTTTTAAACTTTTTAACACTCCTGCCTTCCTTCTACGTTTTCAAGTCACCGCATTCGTCGCATGTGACCAAAAGCGCTGACGACCCTGACTTCGTTAAACACGACGTTCTATTTGTTTTTCGTCAGAACGTCCCCCGTACCGAAGCTGTCTGCTGCTTTAATCGTCAGATCAATCTTCAAGCTTCAAACAAGGACACCCATCTACTCCCCCACATGTGCACAAAACCCCCAAACACATCCAGTGCATCCACATTTACACACATGCACGCACAGTGGATGACAACACAGAGGCTGAAATGAAGTCTCATTATTAGGAATTGAGGGTTCGGCCAAAGTGCACAAGAGCGCCTTCGGCTTTGAAATAAGACTCAAACAGACATTTAATTAATATATCATGAATTTTTCAAAGTTACATCCCTTTAAAGCAGGATTATTATTATTATTTAGTGTCTTGGGTTATGGATAAATTATGAAGAGAAACAGGCACAGTTTACATGAATTTTAATTAATCTGCAGGGGAAGGGGGGGAAAGAAACGTTTTATCTGCTGCCAAGTTGTGGATCACCTACAGCAGTGGAGCCACATCTGCACTGATGAGCGTCACTCTGGCCAACACTGCAGACTAGGTATAGACAGTTCACAATGCAGCATCAGCATGACATTTTCAAACACAAGCCTCGCATATGACGTAGGGCCACGAACATGAGTCAGCATGCAAATAGCACTGTTGCTCACAGGTAAATCCCAGGTTGTCACATTTTACACAGACCCAGGTCAGCAATTGTAGTTACAGTGCTAAACCATGTAATTACACCAGGTCTTGTATAAATCCACGAGCTTCACAGTGCTGTCATTTTGATGCCAGTAAAAGTGAGCAATGTGCTATGACTTGAGGGTTTTTGCAGTCATGGTATGAAAGCTTCGTGCAGCCGGTTATGAGAGCCTCTCCCACTTCTCACGCCGTCAGATGGAACAATTTGATTCATTTTTAATAAAGAGTCTGCAGCCATGCTAGCAACTCTGTGAGGCTGTACTTAGGCACAGCCTTGCTTTTTTGCTAAATGCTAACATTTTAGTATAGCATGTTAGCATGCAAATGGTTGGCACCAAACACAAAGTGCAACTGAGAATAATGGAAATATCATTAGCTTTGCGGAGATTTAAACCAAGATTACACCAAATTTCATGGCAATCCATCCAACAGTTGGCGGGACATGTCACGAAAAGCCAAAAATGCAACCTCATTGGGGAAGCTAAAAAAAAAGTCAGAGAACCACCACAGTCATTAGGGAATTAGGAAGGACCGACTGTTGACTGAAAATTACGTTGGTGGGATTGATTGTCGCAACAGGAAATGGGCTGACATGAATATGGTTTCAGGTCGAATGAATTAAGCGAAACAAAATAGAAATTCTGATCAGGCTAATTTCCAAGGAACTTTAATGCTTAACGCAGTCATTTATGCTGTCGCAAGACATTTGGGACCTAAAAATGCCACCACAGGACAGAAAAGGTTGAGAAACCCTATTCAGCTATTTTATTTCATCTTTTAGTACCAACCTGGAGGTCAGGACTCACAACAGAGTAACGGGATCATTTTTGGAGGTTGCTATGTGATTCAATCTGAAACAATAATCTTCTTCACTTATTTACGACATGGTATTATGCCTCCCTGTGATGAGGGCTGACTTAAATTGAACCCCTTAGACCTCACTGCTACTTGTACTGAGGGCCAGTCAGTACAAACTCACGCTATGCAGCCAAACATTTGTTAAACCCACAGATCTTTATCTGAAATCCTAGCGAAGATCGGCCCTGGGCTCTTAGCCAGTCACATCGCCTCATTGACCCATTTTCAAAAAGAAAATAAAGGAAAATGAGGCTTTTCTGAGGTTGTTGCTCAGGTCTAAATAGGGGCAATATTGATGATCTACAGACATGTTTGGCTGTGCTTGGAGCTGTAGCATTACAAATTACACAGCAGAAGAATCATGACAGCTGCTCTGCAGGGGAATGCATCTTGTATGTGATGGAGCTGAAACTGAATACCTGCTTGTGTGTCTGCCCTCGCTCTGTCTGGCCATCGAAGAGATGTCAAAATAAATCTGATCACAGTCTATAACCTTAGCTAAGCATAATGGACTTATTTCAGGTCATTTACCCTCTCCGGTGTTAAACATGCTTGAAGAAATAGCTTACTATAAGCATCAGTCAAGATCGGAAATTGCACTCTGTTCCCTTTCATATGCTAAGCTTTTCAAGCAGCAACTGCTATAGCTATCAGATGACAATTGCTGTCTCCTTAGACCCATGAAACTCTGTGTTATGGGGCGAGTTTCCATTAGTAGCCTACACTGTTAGGTTGATCCCAAAACTCCAAAAATTGCTTCTCTTTTCCTCCACTACCGTTCACAATCTCCTCACTCCTTCCCCTTTGTGTTACATCCTGGTCGGAGAGGAAGTAACATCTCACAAAGCAACCCTGTCTGTTGTGAATCAGTTGTCACTGCAAACCAAATAATAATTGAATTTCATGGCAAACTATTGTACATTCAAAGCCCAACTGTGGTGAACCCAGAACGGAGTTTGCAACGTATCGCATGCGGTTCACAATGCAGTGGAGCTGCAATTGAGTCTGACTGCAGGCCAACATGCACGCTACAGGACATACTATACATCCTAGCGTGTAAGCTAAAGGTTGCAGGGAGCATTTTGTACCATTTCACTTCAAAAAACAAAACAAAGCTATGAGGTATGTGATCAGATATTGTACAAAGTGACAAATGATTGTACAAATATGATGATGTGAAATAACATGTATCCATAGTCAAAGGTTTTCTGTTTGTATACACTGTTCTCTGCCCATTTAGGAAATGAGATCCCAGGACCGACCAATGTGTCCAGGCCCCCATTAGCACTTGGGAAGAGGAGGTCGTTCAGACAGAGCTGGAGTCAGCAGTTAGAAACCAAAAGATTCCACAGGGTGCAATGGGCTCTGATTACAGGGTACATTTACTATGTACACTACAGGATACTATACATCCTAAAATGTAAGCTGTAGGTTACAGGAGTATTTTGTACCATTCCACTATTGGGGGAAAAAAATCATATATTATACAAAGTGCAAAATGATTGTACAAATATGATAATTATCATACATCGGGCAACGCTGACATGCACTGAGAATCGTCTGAGCCTGGCAGCAGGAAGCCGGACAAATCAGTGAACCATGAGGCATGGTTCAGATGCTAGTAATGAATTGCCACATTTTGAACTTGAAATAATTGGTGAAATGCTGCCTTCCTCCAACTAGGCTTTATACTGTACATCCGAATTAAATGTGATTAAGCAAGCACATGGCCATTTTATCACCCAAGAATGTTTCAGAAACAGTATTCGGTGTATAGTTTAGAGGAAATGTGACAACTGGACACAAAAAAGGGTTATAACACCGAGCAAAGGAGAGCGCTTGGGATGATTGGTTCTTTTGGTGATGATAACATCGTACTCACCCAGGTAAATTCTGAGATCTCGGAAGGCTAAAAAGAGGTCCAACGGCCAAACAAACACAAGCAGTCAGGTGATCAGACAAGTTGTAAACAAAGCAAAACGTTTAGCCAGATTAGCTACCACTTTATTTGGAGCGAAAACGGAAAGTCCAGTAACATTGATAACTGATGAGTCCATCATTGCAGAAGAAAACCCATACGGCAGGTCAACGTTAAACCAGGAAGTCAAGATGTAAACTGTGATGGATGTTATAATTTTATTGTTCACCTCCCCTTTTCTTCCAGGGGTTTTGTTTGCAACCTGTATGGTCGCCTGCCTGCTTGTGCTTGTTGCCACATTGGACCTGTTTTAAGTAATGTTGCTGCGTTCAGAGATCTTAGCAGTTCATCTCAGCAATTTGATTAGTGTCATGCTATTATTGCCAGTAGACTCGTTGGCCAGAGCCATTAAAATATAACCTTGTAAAATTACAAAACACACTTTTCCTTTAACATTTAAGTATCAACCTTTACCTAAATGAAAGATGAAGGGGCTCTGTTATACTTCAGAATAATAAAGTATTTCTGATTCTGATTCTGAAGAATAGCAGAGCCTCTTCATCTTTCATTTAGGTAAAGGTTGATCCCCAGCTCTTGACGCTACCCTTCACCAAGCAAATGCCTACAATGCTTTTTCAGGCCACAATGTGCAAAGCTAAATTTGTGGTCTAAATGTGCACGGCTAGAGGGAAAGAGGAGGAGTGGGAAAGCTTTAGTATCAGCCAATACTCTCAGCTAACAAACTGCAGGCTGTGAGCTCAAATTGCATTGTTCTAATCTGTCCAAATGAACCCAGATGAGAAAAAAGGTTCCAGAGTTTGAACAAAACAAAGCTAGGGGCAAATATACTCTCATCGAAGATAACCAAACACCATTTGATACAGCCAGTTGTCTCATTTACACACTTTAGCTGTCAGTATTCCTACACGTCTGTATTACAACATGACAAACTAATCAAGTACCATGGGAACAGGGTGAGCCTGGGAGCCATCTGCAGCAGTAAGGAGGGTGGGACTGAGCAAAGCTATTCTATTCTCTATGCCTCGTTCTGCTTCTAATAAGTCATCAAGTGCCGTCCTGCAGGCCTCCTGAGCTGTTAAGCTCTTGCTCAAACATGATCCTTGCCATGTTGGTGATTTGCAGGACAATCGGCTCACTCGGAAAAGTGAAATGGTCAAGCTGAGGTGCTTGTCTGGTCCCTTACGTTAAAGCTGATACACAAGCAGCCCTAATCTCCCACAGACTATGCTACTGGCCACCTAGCTGGGAATAGGAAACTCTGTTGGTTCACTTTCTCCCAGGAGACATGTGAAACCTCTGGTCTGGTCTAGGTTCAGTAAGGGTTAGCTGCAAACCTGCAGTCATTAAAGTCATTTTAAGTCATTTAGACAGACACCAGAAAATCATTGAGGTGGTCTATCATTTTTGCTCATACCTCCAAACCACATACACATTAGACAGTAATGTATACTTTTTTAGTCGTGTGCTAGTCCGTTGGCCCACCACTTTGGTTACTAAAATATCTCAACAACTATTGGATGCATTTCCATGATATTCAGTACAGACATTCATGTTCCCAAGAGGAAGAATTCCAATGTCTTTGGTGATTCCTTGACTTTTCCTCTAGTTCCACCAGCAGCCTCAGCTGTACATTGTATTTAGTGCTAATTAACAAATATAAGCATGCTAATATACTAAACTAACCTGGCGAACATGTCAAATGTTATCTGCTTCGATAAAAACACTAAAGCCTACGTACTAACTCCAAACCACAAACGCATTTAAATAGACAACTTCAATTCCAGTCAAATTTTCATAGAAAATAAAGCAAAACACACCATATGATATCTAACTAAAACACAAAAAGGTGTCTGTGTGTATGCGTTCCTTGTTCTTATATCCCAGTGGGGGCTTTAACCTGAATGCACAAGGACCCATGTGGACTTGTGTCACTGTGGGGACAAAGATGGAGGTCCCCATGGACCGAGACAGTTTTTTGAGGGCGTCACAATTAGGTTAAGGTTAGGTTAGTTGTGATGGTTAAGGTTAGGGTAAGGTACTAGGGAAGGCATTATGTCAATGACTGTCCTCATGGGGATAGTGAAACAAACATTTTGCTATGATTTTCTGTTATGAATCTATTCTGTATATACGACATCTATTGCATGTCTGTCTGTCCTGGGAGAGGGATCCCTCCTCTGTTGCTCTTCCTGAGGTTTCTATCATTTTTTTTCCCTGTTAAAAGTTTTTTTTTGGGTAGTTTTTCCTTAGTCGAATCAAGGGTCTAAGGACAGAAGGTGTCGTATGTTGTACAGATTGTAAAGCCCTTTGAGGCAAAATGTTATTTGTGATATTGGGCTATATAAACAAAATTTAATTTAATTTAATTGAATGTGTGTGTGTCGGATAACGGTGCCAGTATATGTAAGGTTACATTACAACTGTCAAGCAGTCCTGTGCTTAGCCGTGTTACGCTATGCTCTGCTCTATGCCCAGTTATGCCCATTGTGGATGATCTGACGCAGTCTTTTAGCTGGTCTGGGGTTGTCCTCACAGTTAGCTCGCCGCTAAGCTACTTCTTTGCTCTGGTTGCTTGTTAAAGTTAGCTGACAGACTTTGTGTCATAGCTGCTGGAGCTAACTAAACTGGGTCACAGAGATCTAGCAGGCTCCCGCGATGCTGCAGTAAGAGAGAGAGTTCGGCTTGGTGTTTCTGCTCCAAGCAGATTACACAGTGGTGGCAGCTGCTGCTGTCGGCAGCAGAGCTGGTGGCCAGCCAGTGAGAGTGGAATCAGCAAGAACAATGGTGTGAGCTCGAGTTATTGTTGACCTGGTGACATCACGGCTCACAAGTCAGTCTGGCCAATGGTAACAGGAAGCTGGGTCCGGGGGCAGAGTTCACATACAGGTGCGAGGTCTGGAGGATTGTTGGAAACTGAGTTCAATGGCTCAGTTTTGATAAAAAAGTTCAGTTTAAGTCAATGAATGAATTCATCTGTTAGTCCCAGTGATTCCCAACATTTTTATATTAAATCCACAAATTTGCGACAGTATAGTTTAATGTATACATTTGTCAATGCTGGAAAGGGCCAAAGCAAACTCAGCTGCTTCAACAGTAGAGGTCTTCACAGGTCTAATTGATTACATTACATTTTATTTATTTAGCTGACGCCTTTATCCAAAGCAACTTACAATAAGTGCATTCAACCATGTGGATATAACCCAAAAATTTCAAGAATTGTGCAAGTACATCAACTTCATCACATATGATGAACTGCTTTAATTGCTACATTTAGAAACAACAAGAGATATAGAGCTTTTTCTTTTGATTGCTAGTACTCTGATCCATGACCCGAGTTGGGCTGGGTACAAATTATTTCCTGATTATAGTCTGATTGGGTCAGGTAGGATCCCATTCTATTGCAGCAGGTCTGTGTGTCAATATACTTGAGTATATCTGAGAGGTCTCTCTATCAGCTCTGATCACATTGTTTCACAGAAATGTTTTTGAGGTAGGCGGATAGAGCCTTCTACTGCCCCATGTTCCTGTTTGACAACCACTACTACAATTAATCCTATTAGTCTAATACTATCATTATTAATCCTATCATTATTATTACTACAACCCAACATTATAATTACATTATTATTATTTAAAAATTCTATGTGGAATTTGCATTGTGCTACTGTATGCTTTCTTTCTTCCTGCGCTCTCTCTCTCCCTGTGAATCCAACCGACAGCTGCCCACCCTGAATCTGGTCCTACTCGAGGTTAAAAGGAATTTTTTCCTTGCCACTGTCGCCAAGTGGTTGCTCATGGTGGGACTTGTTGGGTCTCTGTGAAGAATATTATAAAGGGTAGATTCTAGACCTGCTCTGTAGGAAAAGTACAATGAGATAATTCTGTTATAAATTGGTGCTAGATAAATAAAATGTAAATTAATAAATGTATTGTTCGTGAAACTAAATTAAGTTCCCTGTATTTTGCTACTCTTAACTCTCAGAATAACTGATAGTACTGAAAATCACAGCTGATGAGTAGGTATTTTGGGATGGAGGCAGAATAGGTAGGCCTGATTCTTGATTCATTGGTAGCTTCTTACGTTGCCAAATAGTGACAAAATATTGCTTTGGGAACACACACACACGCACACTCACACACTTTGCATTGAGACCACTACTTTAGAAAACGTTTTTACCGATTTTGCCCATGAATGCATTCTCTTGGAGTAATTCCACCAGCAATGTTGTGGTTACAAGCCTGATTATACCCGAATGTAAATTTAAATAAACTGCTTGACATTAAGCCTTTTTCCACTGCAGGGATTGAAACCATAATGCAACCTTGTCACAGGTTCTGCTGTTGCTTCCTCTGTTCTTCGCCTGCTTTGTTTACGAGCTCCTGGAACTATATGTGAGCACTGCTCAGGAGGTTATACTAAATGGTAACAGTTCCTGGTCCTTTCAGTGCTGCTGACTGTGACTGATCAAGTAGATTCGTTGTGGTCACCTGTGTCATCACATCACAAATGACCACTACACTACACTGCATGCTCACAATGACAATGTTAACCTGCTAATTTTGTGCAGGTATAATGTTTACCATGTTCACCATCTTAGCTTAGCTTGTTAACATGCCAACATTTACTAATTAGTAATAAAGAATTGGACAAATTGACATTTTGACCTGTTTATGGCACTCAAGAAAAAGTGAAGGGATCCCTAAAGTTATTACAATTCAACATGAATGTATGTAGCCTACCATTTTTTGTATCAATCCATATAGTAGATTTTGAGATATTTTATCGCATAATGAAAACTCTGACCTGATGATAGCACTACATAAAGTCAAGATCAACCAAATTTATTAGAGTTTATCCTGAGGAGGGGACGAATGACGGGGCCAAATTTCATAACAGTAATTTCTTGGCAATCCATCATACAGTTGTTAAGACCTTGCAGACCGGACCGAAGTGGTGGACCGACAGACGGGCCAATATCCATAGAGCCATACAACTTCTTCTTTCCTTTCGGCTGCTCCCTTTCAGGGGTCGCCACAGCGAATCATGCGCCTCCATCTAACCCTGTCCTCTGCATGCTCTTCACTCACACCACTTAACTTCATGTCCTCTCTCACTACATCCATAAATCTCCTCTTTGGTCTTCCTCTAGACCTCCTGCCTGGCAGCTCCAACCTCAGCATCCTTCTACCAATATATTCACAGTCTCTCCTCTGAACGTGTCCAAACCACCTCAATCTGGCCTCTCTGGCTTTATCTCCGAAACATCTAACATGAGCTGTCCCTCTGATGTACTCGTTCCTGATCCTGTCCGTCCTCGTCGCTCCCAAAGAGAACCTCAACATCTTAAGCTCTGCCACCTCCAGCTCTGCCTCTTGTCTTTTCTTCAGTGCCACTGTCTCTAAGCTGTACAACATCGCTGGTCTCACCACCGTCTTGAACACCTTTCCTTTCATTCTTGCTGATACTCTTTTATCACAC
>CM022481.1:2619923-2639564 GCA_011952105.1 Coreoperca whiteheadi
TCATGTCCTCAGTATTCTCTTCTGGGAATTTGGGGATTTCTAGTGCGTTAGAACGAGTTTACAACGAGACTTACAAACAAATTAGTTACCATTTACACAAAATTTGTCACCCTGGTATGTAACCTTTTATTTCAACCTCCCCATTTAGCATTCATAAGCACTTTATAAACACTAACTAAATGCTTTATAACACAGTATACTGTAGTTATAAGGAAATATAAGGACATTTAAGTGTTAATGTATTTGTCAAAAATGATGTATGGAATATTTTATCAAGCAATAATTATCAGTTATACACCAGCTATGGATGAATACACAAATCAACACTTTAAAACTAAAACCTATATCTGCTTACAACTGAATTATAGTGTGAATAAACCGGGTGGCAAAAGGCAACTTTTTCGTCCGTATTGGGTCTTCATCAGGCAAATCGCCGACATGACAAAGAGCGAGGTATATATAGACACCAAACTGGTTACAACCTGCTCATGTCATTAAATCTACAATTCATGTTAGGACTAGATACATAATCAAGATAAAATACATTATCAGTGCCTATGAAAATCCCATCAAAACAGTCATAGAAACTCCACAGACTAAATCCAAAAGATCATGTAGTAATTTTTGCAAAAAAAATGTATTTCTGAAAAAAGAGCTACAGCATAAGAAGACTTTAGAAAATGTAATATAATGACCACAATTTTGTTACACTACAAATGTAAAATATAACTCAAATTATGTCTGCAGGGATGTTCTTTTTGTGCTGGCCAACAAGACTAATGTAAAAAACCAAAAGGACATCAGTAACTTCAGTCTGAAAAATGTAAGTCAATGTGAACGTGATCACTTGATTCTCTATACAGCCTCTCACAAACAAAACATTTGCTTAATGCATCCTAAGACACTAGTAAGATACAGTAAACGATCCATACACAAGGTCTACTTGCTAGCTTTTTCCAGAGCTTTCAACTGTATCACAAAGTGTTCATCAGCGAATTTAACTTCTTCAATTGTCATAGAGATGGATCTGTTCCCATCCGTCTGCTGATAAAGACGGTGTGATACTGCTGAACGCAACGAATAAAGTGGGCAAGTGGACCTTGAGTTGGGATTGTTTTGTCAAACTACTGTTTCCAAAGTCAAGAAGGAACTTTGATGCTAAACTTTAAAAAAACTCAAAACCTTGTTGCAAGTAGGATGACATGACATAAATAAAGCAAGCAAAACATTATGCTAGCTGCGTAAGGACGGTTGGTTGTTTGGTCCATCACTTTGGTCCAGGCTGAAATATCCATAGTTTAGGATGGATTCAATACTATACTATACGCAATACTAATAGTCCAACACTTTACGAATATAACCTACAAAAACTAATGACATTCCTATAAGCCTGTACTTTGTGTTTCATGCTAATTAGCAAATGCTGGTATGCTAACACACTAAACCAAGATGGTGAACATGGTAAAGATTATACCTGCTTATCATCAGCATTGTAGCATTGTGAACATGTTAGCATGGTGACGTTAGCATTTAGCTCAAATCAAAGTCTCACAGTGCCGCTAGCATGGCTGTAGACTATTTGTCTTGTTTTCATCAGTACTTACTACAAAATATTAATAATAATTGAGACAGGATCGCATGGGAGGGATGGAATCTGACACCACCGCGGCTCTCTTGATTTTTGCCCAGGTTTTGTTCACTGGTCAACTTCAGCTCCTCTCCCTGTGGCCAACATTGAGCGCTCACAAAAACAAACGTTAGAAAAGTCAGGACTGTGACAAACACTGAGTCTCCAGCTCACCCAAGTGGGGGCTTGTGTGAAGATGTTATCATCCGGCTGAGAGAGATGACTCGCCGTACAAGGCGGGAAGGAGAGTGAATCCCCTGGCCATCTGAACCACCAGGTGAAGTAATTTAGCGTTAGATCAGGAGTAGGATATCTCCCTTCAATATAGGCCAAATCATGATATGAAATCGTAAGGTATTTCACTCCCACTTCCCAATAATCACCAGCATGATTATGTAGTTTGTGTGTATGAAATAAATAGTCACACACGAGTCAAGAACTCCGTAGCAACCTTCAGGACAAGACAACATTAGTTAATTGGCAATCAATTGTCCCTTTGCGAAGGGTTCAGTTATTAATATGAATACTGATTTCTTCAGAGAGCTTTAAGTGAGTGTGAATCCGCTACTTCCTCTTACCAAAATTAAGGTTGTTCTCAATAATTATTTCATTGCCTTCTTAGCCATATGCCACTACATGTATATGGACATGTTTGCAACATACTTGTATGTGTTTGATAGGAGAGTGCCCGCATGTAGGAGTAAAAGCAGACTGAAAGTGAGCGGCCCAGAATGAATTATGGCTCCCAGGCCTCTCGCAGTTTATTGTAAATTACTCTCAACACTTATTCTAACACTTAGCAAGTAGTAGAGGCAGAAGTGATGGTAAAAATAGTAGTAGGCTGTATTTCGGCTGTTTAATGGGTACAAAAGACATTCTGTAGTCCTCTCCAACAAATGGCTTATCTGCACTTGTGTCAGAATCCTAAAGTTATGAGAGCAAAGGTGAGAAAATAGATGTGTAGATCCATTCTTTTGCTTGAACTGTAGTGTAAGTAAAAAAGTGTCATCCTATGTCTGAAAATATATTCCCCCTGGGGTCAAAGTCAATAACCCATTACATGGATTAAAAGAGCCTCTTCTGTCCTTCACCGTTCACTACTGGACAGCAAATAGCTTCTGATTTTTATTCATTGGTTTCTATCACAAAGAAATAGTTGGTAAAGTATGTGTCAAAGCAATTTACTCCCTAACATATACTCCCACACAGAACAGGACTCAAGCAGCTCACCTAAGCATTGGACTTCCTGACTCACAAAGACACGAAAAAAAGACAAAATCCCATCTTGAAGGAAATCTTAAGCAGATGCATAGAAGCAGGAAAATCCCCCTGGATAAGCCGTTGTGGTGTGAAAACCTCTCTCTGGTTATGAGCTGACAACACACTGCCTTTATTAAACGCAGGTTTCATCTGTGACAGATCTAGAAAGGTATATCAGAGATGCACCGCGGGTTGCATCGCACCCGAGCGCCAGATCCGCCAACACGGCTATTCACAGCGTTTAAACCACTGCAGCAGAGAAAGGAGATGAAATTCGTGCCTCCAATCTTGCCCTTGGAATTCCAGGTTCCTGCTTTCCAACCTATTTAGCATTTCCTATGTGCTCAGTGCACACCTGAGTTCTAACAGAGTTACATTTCCCACCACTGTTACGTCCACAAGATCCAAGAATCCTTTCAGAGTCAATTTGGAGTCAAGCTAAAATTTAGTCACAGCAATCTGAAATAAGCCTATGCATGTGCAATATAAACATGGCACTTTCCTCAGATCCCACTTATAGGATCATTCCAGTTTATTACAACTTTGGTCTTATTTGTGTACTTTGGGCGATCATTTCTGTCAGTAATAATGACACCAAGTTAATTGCTGAGATCTAGGAACATGGCGACAACACCATAATTCCAACAGGGCAAGAAACACAAGCAGACGATCGGACAGATTCGAATTCATGTTCTCCACAGGATAATCTGCAGCTTTTCATCTAGCACCATCACGTACCTGCCAACACTACTGTTTTTCCCGGCTTTCTCCCATATTTCAAGGCCATCTCCCGGCGCCCTCCCGTTTTGGTGTTTCTCCTGGGGAACCCCTGGAAATTGTACAACACACACAGTCCGAGCTCTACATACAATTTCAACCCATCTGTCCCCACAACCTGGCAACCCATAACCCGATGCATGGTACGTGCGTGCAGCTGCTCTGGGGCCGCCAAAATGACAGGGCAGGACGTCGTTCTACCTAAAATAATCGATACACCAAATTAAAACAGAGCTGGTCCTAACAGTTTGAACTAACTGCTACTACTGCCAGCAAGCAAATGTTTGCATGATAACGCGCTAAACTAACCTAGTGAGCATTACCAATAGATATTACTTCCTAAACATCTGCATGTTAACCTTTATATTGTGAGCATGCTGAAATTAGCATGTAGCTTAAAGCTACATTGTGTCCAAGTATGGCCTCAAAGAACTGAACTGCTAGCATGACTTTCGACTCTTAGGCTTGTTTTAAAAGCATTTGTAATGGTGCTTATAATGTTGCCAATATATTCTGCGTCATTTAAATTTGTATTCCAATAGGTTGGTTTGTGGACGTTGGTCATAGCAGCAGTCACATAGTAAGGAGTTTTGAATTGCTGACCAAAGTTTTCACCATGTTTCCCAACTTTTGTCTGCCCAAAATTGTACTGCATAGGGCTCCTTAGTCTTTCACCCTGAATTAGATCCTAAAATCACTATAAATTCATTAGCAAACACAACCTCAGCATGCACTGATTTGGATATCTGCAAGCTAAACGGGGACTTCGGGACTGGGGATTCATAGCTAGCTGGAACTTATAGACAGAACTACAGTATCCTGACTCAGCTAACCCTGCTGTTTCTCCAATATGTCCAGATGACCTCGGAATTCAATATCCTTATTTGCCTATTTAGTTCAAGACATGCACCCCACACCAAAGTTGTTACGACAAAGCAGTGATTTATTTAGCCAAATAAACTTGGGGCTAATTAGGTGGAGACAATGAGGGAGCCGGGTGGGGAATTTGTCCAGTATGCAGAGGTTAATGATAATCCTCTTTGAGATAAGTGCCATGTGACCAATGGGAGTTCAGACTAGAGTGCCTGATCCAACAGACATCACTGGGGTCTCTGAAGTGCATAAATTAGGATAAGCCAAGCCCCTGGCTGATTTCCTGTAACTCCCAAGTGTATCGCTCATTACTGTAATGTCTTCCCCACACTAAAATACACCCTTCCACTTATTTGACTGCGTTTATTTCAACCTGATTAGCGCTGATGTTTTTTCTTTTTGCATAAAAATAATGAATAATGGAACATGAAAATGCAATTATTTTCTCAGTGCACATGGTGAGTGTGGATTAATTGAATGAAGAGAGACTAGGCCTCCAGTGTTGTACAGTGGACTAACAAACATCATTGGTCTTCTTTTGCTGATTTCAACATTATTGACAGCAGTGTGTATAATGCAATTATCATTGCCTAATCAGACAGATTAGGTTTAATTAGCTATTTTCCCCGAGCTGTAACATTTAAATATAGATTGATGTGCTGGCTGTTCCTTTAATTTTGGGTAATCAAAATCTGTGAGACAATAAAGACAAAATTGGTCGAATGCAAACCCAACATCAGACATAAGATTAGGTCAAAGTTTAAAGTACTCTTACATAATCAAAATTAAGAGCCAATTATAGCCTTTTAAATAACAGTGGGTAATTCAGTCAATTAGCTGACAATTAGGAATAATTTATTCCAGCTGTACATTACCATTGCAGGAATCAGATAAAAACCTGGTATCTCCAAAATGTTCCTTTTAATAAAATAAGGGGGGAAGAAAAGCCCTTTTCATTTTGGTGATGATCTGTTGGTTGGTTTCATCCACAGATTTGGAAAATGATTTCAGATCATGTTGGTGCGTGTCAGTTGTGAATGAAAATGTGTTTTCTTAAATTGGATTACAGTTTAGAAACCCTGTCTAGATAGCTGGCATAGGGTCACACTTGGACATGTGTCTTGGGATTATTTAACATAATTATCCCACTCCAAAAAGTATGTATATTTTAAAATTTGAAGGAACTTTTTATTTCCTTGAAAAGGAGTTACTGCGAATAAAAGTTCTGGGTACTTTGGGTGAAAATGCGGCTTAAGATCTTAACTAAAGATGGAATTTAAACTAAGGCTATTCTTTGACTCTACATATGTACAATTATAGTGCATGTTATTATGTTGTATATTGGTAGTGAAAGACAGAATATAGTAACGTGATGCATGACATTGAGATATTAAGTATGGCAAGGTGCTTCAATGGAATTGCATTGTATTTTAAATAACTACACATTGAATCTACTCTATATATACACAGATGTGTACTGGTATTTAATATAATTTGCAGGTATGTATGTAAAGGTGTGGAATACAGGTATATATACTGTATACAGGTGTTAGGTGAGTGTTAATCAATGATGATGTAATAAACAATGGGCTTTATGAAATGTGAAAAGTTTTTCTGGGTGCATATTGTTATTGTTTTCAAAAGACAAACTTACAAAAAATCATCAAAACTGGAGACTCAAGATTTTCATGTGACACTGATGTTAAATACAGTGCCCTGCGAAAAAGATGGTATGTAGTAATATCTCTGCAAATATGTACAATACTTGTTTGTACAGATCTGTTGTTGTCTATCCAGAAAGCGTGCCTCACCACAGCTGTTCAGGATCTGCTGTATTAGCATCACAGCAACACAGCCAGTAAGTCACAGCCAAGAAAAACCCACACCTTGCCTTTCCTGGTACATACTGTGCTACCAGTCAGCCATGTTACTTACCAGCCGCAGATGGATTTGAGTCAGAGCAGACAAGTGAGTAAAGGAGGGGTCATACTGTTAGAATGCAGGTCTAGACTGGCGTGAAATATATACAAAGTCAGACTTTCTGCGGTGGAGTCCACCCCTTTGGAACGCTGACGTCATGTATTTCATGTTACTCAGATGAAGGATGTAAACAGGGCGCAGCAGTCTGCTCATGACGAAATGTTGTATGATGCAATACTGAGTACAGTTCTTTAAAATACACACTACCCAAGTACATGTAGAAACCTCGTCAGAGGGAATGCCAAAAACATGGGGGAGAGATTTGAGCCACAGGTTGATAGAGCAGCAAACTGGGCTGTTAGTGTGTCCATTTTTACCTGCTGGGAGAACTGAAGAGGGAAGTCCTGTGAGACCCCCACCACCCCCCTTCCCCACCTGTAGCAAATGTTCAGTAAACAACTATGTCCTTCAGGCAGCCAGCTTCCGTAGGTGCAACAGCAGCAGCCCAAACAAACAAAGGAAGTGCTGTGGGAGGAGTGGCTAGATGCTTATTCTCAGACACACACAGCTTTCCTTAGTGTAAGACATCCTGAACGCCTCGCAGCAGCATGACCCCTGAGTGAGAGCTTTAATAACTATAACATGTATAACTATAACATCATTTTACCAGGGAATGAATCTTAACACGGAGTGAATAATGTTATTCTGCATATTCTGGTGCACCTATAAATTACAAACACATCTACAAAATTATCCAAATGTGAGTAAAATTATAATTTGTTCCAGCTGTCAGAAATAAAGAGACTCCGTCAAATATCAATATAAGAGTCACATTTGCATCTTTGGTTCACTCTTTGCTTCCCAGTCATATCTTGTCATATTTACATTGCTTGGCAGCACTCATATACTTAAAAGTTCGGCAAATATTAAGCATATTGACATATTTTATCCTGGATATCCAATATCATGAGCTATTATAAGCATACAACAATTTATTAAAAAATGGTATAACATGAAGTGGAAAACATCCAAAGAAACCAATCTGGCTTGATTTCATTGCCAAAGTCAGAGCCGTGCCTTCCAAATTTCATGCAACTTATTAATCCACTGTGAGGATATGCACTTGTATGTATGTGTTACGGGTGCCTTTTTCAGACTGAAACTGCAGAAAATGTCTAAATGGACATTGATCACAAATGTCACCTGACAAGCTATGAGGTGAACGAGACACTTGAATCCTCCAAAGTGCAAACTGCTGGATTGCTTTTCATAGCTGCATGTTCAAACCTGTATCTATTAACAACTAGTTTAATCCAGTGCCTGGCCTCTAGACCCATTCGCAATTTGGTGGGGGAATTTGTCACTTGAACTGAGTTAGTGGGTCCCTAGACATGAAAAATCACAGAGGTACTCATCCGTCATAGTGCCACGAATTACGTAATATTCAAATCAAACATGGCTGCTGATGGATGATGATGAAAATCCAACTTCTTTGTTTCTAAATGTATATGCACATGTAATACCTCCATTTAGACTTATTATGGTATGTGGAATTTATTTCTGATATTGTTATGACCATATTGGGTGGTTTTTTACCTTATAAGGTCATGGTCAAGGTCATTTTCCTATTCTGAAGACCTTGGCCATAACTTGGCCATTATTAGGAATAAAAACCGGATGCAATAATTCTAATTCTACTAAATCTAACATTCATTGCTAATATTGTAAGGATAATATTTGTCATTGAAATGTCAATGTCAACATTTTTCGATAACTCGATTAAGATTTTTTTTTTCATTATAGTCAGTTTTTATTGTATTTTTATTTAATTATTTTAATTATAACAAGAAATGATGAGAAGAAACGTAACGATTATAAACATCCCCTTTAAACTTTTATTTGAATTGGGTGTTAGTACAATAAAATAAAATAAAACAATTGGGTGCAAATAAAACTACGTAGCAGTGACGAATAAAATACAAATTAAGTAGCGTGAGGTTGTCAGGTTGTCGAAGACCCCTTATGATAAATTTGAAATCCAGGTCCGTGACGTCGCCCGGTACGGCGCAACCGGGGCCCCACCCTGGAGCCAGGCCCAGGGTTGGGGCTCGCATGTGATCGCCTGGTGGCCGGGTCTTGCCCCATGGGGCCCGGCCGGGCTCAGCCCGAACGAGCGACGTGGGGCCGATCTCCCGTGGGCCCACCACCTGTAGGAGGAACCGTAAGGGGCCAGTGCTTTGTGGATTGGGTGGCAGTCAAAGGCAGGGGCCTCGGCAACCCAATCCCCGGACATGGAATCTGGCTCTAGGGACATGGAATGTCACCTCGCTGGGGGGGAAGGAGCCTGATCTGGTGCGGGAGGTTGAGAGATACTGACTAGAGATAGTCAGGCTGACCTCCACGCACAGCTTGAGCTCTGGAACCCAACTCCTCGAGAGAAGCTGGACTCTCTACTACTCTGGAGTTGCCCGTGGTGAGAGGCGGCGGGCAGGTGTGGGCTTGCTTATAGCCCCCCAGCTCAGCCGCCATGTGTTGGAGTTCACCCCGGAGAACGACAGGGTCATTTCCCCGCGCCTTCGGTTTGGGGATCGGTCTCTCACTGTTATTTGTGCTTACGGGCCGAATGGCAATGTAGAGTACCCCGACCTTCTTGGCGTCTCTGGGAGGGGTGCTGGAAAGACTCTGTTGTTCTACTGGGGGACTTCAATGCTCACGTGGGCAGCGACAGTGACACCTGGAGGGGCGTGATTTGGAGGAACGGCCCCCCCAACCTGAACCCGAGTGGTGTTCTGTTATTGGACTTCTGTGCTTGTCACGGTTTGTCCATAACGAACACCATGTTCAAGCATAAGGGTGTCCATCAGTGCACGTGGCACCAGGACATCCTGGGTCCGAGGTCGATGATCGACTTTGTGGTTGTTTCATATGACCTCCGGCCGTATGTCTTAGACACTCGGGTAAAGAGAGGGGCGGAGCTGTCAACTGATCACCACCTGGTGGTGAGTTGGATCCGATGGTGGGGGAGGAAGTTGGACAGACTTGGCAGACCCAAACGTACTGTGAGGGTCTGCTGGGAACATTTGGCAGAGTCTCCAGTCAGAGAGATCTTCAACTCTCACCTCCGGCAGAGCTTCAATCAGATCCCGAGGGAGGCTGGAGACACTGAGTCCGAGTGGACCATGTCGTGGTGGCAATCCTCGAACCCGGTGGTGGACCCCGGAAGTAAAGGATGCCGTCAAGCTGAAGAAGGAGTCCTATCGAGCCTGGTTGGCTCGAGGGACTCCAGAGGCAGCTGATAGGTACCGGAGGGCCAAGTGGGCTTCAGTCCGGGTGGTTGCGGAGGCAAAAATCCGGGTCTGGGAGGAGTTCGGTGAGGCCATAGAGAAGGACTATCGGTTGGCCTCGAAGAAGGCCTCAGGAGGGGGAAGTCTCTGGATGTTGTGGGGCTGTCTTGGTTGACACGCCTCTGCAACATCGCGTGGCGGCTGGGCACAGTGCCTCTGGACTGGAAGGCTGGGGTGGTGGTCCCTCTGTTTAAGAAGGGGGACCGGAGGGTGTGTTCCAACTACAGGGGGATCACACTCTTCAGCCTCCCCGGAAAAGTCTATGCCAGCTTCCTGGAGAGGAGAATTCGGCCGATAGTCGAACCTCGGATTCAGAAAGAACAGTGTGGTTTTTGTCCTGGTCGTGGAACATTTGGACCATATCTATACCCTCGCCTGGTTGCTGGAGGGTTCATGGGAGTTTGCCCAAACAGTCCACATGTGCTTTGTGGATCTGGAGAAGGCATTCGACTGTGTCCCTCGCGGCGACCTGTGGGGGGTGCTCTGGGAGTATGGGGATCACATTGCCGGCAGTAAGTCAGATCTGTTCCCGGTGCCCTTTGTCACCGGTCCTGTTCATTATTTATATGGACAGGATTTCTAGGCGCAGTCGGGGGCCGGAGGGAGTCCGGCTTGGGGACCACAGGATTTCGTCTCTGCTTTTTGCAGATGATGTTGTCCTGTTGGCTTCATCAAATCAGGACCTTCAGCGTGCACTGGGACAGTTTGCAGCCGAGTTTGAAGCAGCAGGGATGAGAATAAGCACCTCCAAGTCCGAGGCCATGGTTCTCAGCCAGAAAAGGGTGGCTTGTCCCCTTCAGGTTGGTGGAGAGCTCCTGCCTCAAGTGGAGGAGTTTAAGTATCTTGGGGTCTTGTTCATGAGTGAGGGAAGGACGGAGCGGGAGATCGACAGGCGGATCGGTGCATCCTCTGCAGTGATGCGGTCGATGTACCGGTCTGTCGTGGTAAAGAAGGAGCTGAGCTGCAAGGCAAAGCTCTCTATTTACCAGTTGATCTACGTTACTACTCTCACCTATGGTCATGAGCTTTGGGTCATGACCGAAAGATCCCGGATACAGGCGGCCGAAATGAGTTTCCTCCGCAGGGTGGCTGGGCGCTCCCTTAGAGATAGGGTGAGGAGCTTGATCGAGAGGAGTCAGCTGAGGGGGCTCGGGCATCTGTCTGGATTGCCTCCTGGACACCTCCCTGGGGAAGTGTTCCGGGCATGTCCAACTGGGAGGAGTCCCTGGGGAAGACCTAGGACACGCTGGAGGGACTATGTCTCTTGGCTGGCCTGGAAATGCCTCGGTATTCCCCCGGAAGAGCTGGAGGAAGTGTCTGGGGAGAGGGAAGTCTGGGTGTCTCTGCTTAGACTGCTGCCCCCGCGACCCAGTCCTGGATAAGCGGTAGAAAATGGATGGATGGAATGGATGGAGATTGTCAGCAGTCTCTTACGGTATTTTCAGAGAGCAAGCAGTTGCAGCCACAGCTGCATCCACTATTTCCACTGCAAACAAGATGGCCGCCATGCCACCAAGTTCCATGCAAGCAGCAGCTTGCTGGTGTCAGCTGAGTGGATGAAGGCTCAAGTGTTTTCTCTGGCAGTCACGGCTCGCTCTGTGACCATGGCAACCACAGCAATGACACTGAGAAAAATGTTACAGGAGCTCATTGGTGTCCGAGTTACCTTAATTTACACCTCTTTACCAGCACAGAACAGATCAATGAAGAGAAACGGTCTTGGAGCAACATCAGCTTCAAGGTTAGGGTCCAATAAACAATGTTTTTTTAGTTTGTATAAATTGCTATATTAATTATGTGTTATTGCTAAACATTTCCTCTATATTAAAATATAACTCGCTCTATTTGGCTATGTGATAACATTTCAGGAAGTGGATAGAAGCAGCCTGTGGAGTATGATAAATGTCGTCAGAAGGATTAGAGGTAGCCTGTAGCCACAAGTGGGCAAGTTACCCACTGCTGTCTCCCATTCAAGATACAGAACAACAATGTTGCCTGGTGGCAGACGCAGTCATGGATGGTTGGACCAGATTTTCAAACTTTATACATCAGACACCATTGTCTCCTACCACCTGACATTGCTGGGTTTTTTTTAACCATGACTATGATCTGTTCCTAACCATAACCAAGTAGTTTTTGTTTCCTAAACTTAACCAACCCTTAACCTTATAGGTGGCGGTCTTTCTGGTTATTGTGTGTATTTTGTCATTTAAATATTAGGACTTCTTGGGATATTCATACAGAAACAGAATCAGAATCAGAATCAGTAATAATTTCTTAATGCCCGAGGGGAAACTCTTTGTAACAGCAGCTCACTATCACATCAGTGCACACAAGAATGGAAGTCCTAAGCAAAGCAAAAAGCAATAATATAATACACTATAATACAGGTAAGTACAAAGTGGGTATAATTATAAATCAGTCAGTCAGTCATTTTCTACCGCTTGTTCCCGTTGGGGGTCGCGGGTAACTGGAGCCTATCCCAGTGGCTTTGGGCCTTAGGCGGGGTACACCCTGGACAGTGGCCAACCCGTCGCAGGGCTGACACAGAGACAGACAGACAAACAACCATTCACTCTCTCATTCATCCACTAGGGACAATTTAGAGACCAATTAACCTAAACATGCATGTCTTTGGACAGTGGGAGGAAGCTGGAGAACCCAGAGAAAACATGGGGAGGACATGCAGACTCCACCCAGAGAGATTGTGGTCTGGTCCGGGATTCGAGGCGGGGGGCGCTAACCGCTCTGCCACCGTGCACCCCGGTATAAGTATAAATTTAAAATTTAAATAAGTGTAAGGTACAAAGTGGGTTTACTGGTTGAGGTTAATATTATAGTATAAAGTAATAGTGCATGAACTGTTTAGGTACGTGTAGCTTATTAACAATATATAATGGGACGGAGGATATTGCACAGCCGTAATAAAAGTATAAATAAGTATCACAAATTAAATTGAAAACAGGGTGTATTGCACAGTAGTTTAAGCACCGAATATTCCCAAATTATGTCCAGTATTGCAGAGATGTTCATGATCAATGTCCAGTTTAGTGACTTAGGGTCATATCGACTAACACTTAAAGGGAGGAGTTTGATGGCCACAGGCAGGAATGAGTTCCTGTGGCGCTCTGTGGTGCATTTTGGGAGGATGATTCTTCCACTGAAGGTACTCCTTTGCTTGACCAGCACGTCATGGAGTAGGTGGGAGACACTGTCCAAGATGACATGTAGTTTGGCCATTATCCTCCTCTCTGACACCACCAACAGAGAGTCCAGCTCCACCCCAACAATGTCACTAGTCTTACGAATCAGTTTATTGAGTCTGTTAGCGTCCGCTACCCTCAACCTGATGCCCCAGCATGCAACAGCATATAGGATAGCACTGGCCACCACAGACTCATAAAACATCCTCACCATTGTCCGGCACATGTTGAAGGACCTCAGCCTCCTCAGAAAATAGAGGCGGCTCTGGCCCTTCCTGTACAGAGCTTGAGGGTTCTTAGCCAAGTCCAGTTTATTGTCTATGTGTACTCCCAGGTACTTGTAATCCTCAACGATATCCAACGATGACCCCCTGGATGGAAACCGCAGTCACTGTTGCCTTGGCCATTCGTAGGTCTACAACCAGCTCCTTGGACTTTGTCGCATTGAGCTGCAGATGGTTCTGCTTGCACCATGAGACAAAGTTACCAACCACAGCCCTGTACTCAGTCTCATCACCACCACTGATACATCCCACCACAGCAGAGTCATCAGAAAACTTCTGAAGGTGGCAGGACTCTGTGTGGTGGCTGAAGTCTGTGGTGTAGATGGTGACGAGGAAGGGAGAGAGGACAGTCCCCTGAGGGGCCCCAGTGTTGCTGGCCACAGTGTCCGACACACACAGTGCTGCAGACGCACATACTGTGTTCTGCCATTCAGATAGTCAACAATCCAGGACACGAGGGGGACATCCACCTGCATCGCTGCCAGCTTCTTACCTAGCAGGCCTGGCCGGATGGTGTTGAAGGCACTGGAGAAATAAAAAAACATGATCCTCACCGAGCTTGCCAGCTTGTTCAGATGGGTGTGAATGCGGTTCAGCAGGAAGATGATGGCGTCCTCAACTCCCAGCCGGGGCTGTTAGGCGAACTGAAGGGGGTCCAGGAGGGGTCTGACCATGGGCCGCAGCTGTTCCAGCACCAGTCTCTCCAGGGTCTTCATTATGTGGGAGGTCAGTGCCACCGGTCTGTAGTCATTTGAGCCACTGGGACACGGCGTTTTCGGCACAGGAACGAGGCAAGATGTCTTCCACAAAACAGGGACCCTTTGAAGACTCAGGCCCAGGTTGAAGACATGTTGAAGAACTCCACATAGCTGGGGAGCACCCCGGGGCTAACTCCATCGGGGCCAGCAGCCTTGTTTGAGTGGAGTTTCATCAGCTGTCCTCTCACCTGGTCAGTTTTCAGGCACACAGCAGACACATACATGTCCATTTTAGCCCACACAAAGAAAATGGAATTAATGAACATAGTGATCATTTTTATATTCTTAGAGCTTTACGATCGGTGGACTATAATTAAGTTTGTCCTTAGGTTGATGCTGGGAAAAGCCATGGGGTCACAGAAGTCAAAGGGTTTCTGTCACCGAGATAAACCCTCCTTGGTTAATTCTCTGGGGGGGATGAATGTGCTCAGTAATGATCGAAATAATCGACCTATTAGACTTTGAAATTGTAGCCTGATAGTGATGCTGTATAAAAGGTCAGGGGGGGTCACCAACATCTTCATGAATTGTCCTCTGGGGACCATTAAAACACATATCATATTTCAGGAAAATCTGCCCTGTAGTTGCTGAGATTTCTTGCTCATGAACAAAGTGTTAGATGGACATACCTACTGAAAAACCAGTGGACAGCACAATCCTTGTTTCGGCTAAAAATGGTCTCACTCTCCTCCAAGAGAGGCATCATATCTTCATGACCTAGAAGCACCTCTGGAGCAGTGCCCTTTCAAAGATTAGTTTCATGACAATTTTGCTTTATTAGAGAGTTCACAGTAAGGAAAATGGGAAATAGAGCACAAAAGGTCTGAAGCTGTAATTGTACTTTAGTTGTTACAATTACAGGCCACAAACTTTGCCATGGACATCCCACCAGTGCTTTTTATGAAGATTTTGGCCCCTGCCTCTCTTAGAGTCCGTGGCTTGCAAATAAGTGCCGCTATTCACTTTTGAAGACTACCTCAGCAATTCCGTAGATTTTTGGTATTTGATAGGAAAACATGACCTGGAATGAAATCCAAAGGAAAAGTATGAAAGCTACAGCGTTTATATCTGTGCGTGTGCTCTTATGCTTGTGATGAATCAGAATCAGAATTAGAATCAGCTTTATTGCCAAGTAGATTTACACATTATGGAAATTTGCTTTGGTATTTTGGTGCAAAACAATAACCATAGTAGAAATATAAAACATATAGAGAAAGTACTGCAGGTCAAGAATGAGTGTCAGTGTCAGTGGGGGTCTCGGGCCTTGTTGATGAGGCAAGCTGCAAACGGAAAGAAACTGGTCTTGTGATGTGAGGTTTTGGTCCTGATGGACCACATTCTCCTGCCAGAGGGGAGTTGCTGAAACAGTTTGTGTCCAGGGTGGGAGGGATCAGCCACAATCTGTCCTGCATGCCTCAGTGTCCTGGAGGCATAAAGTTCCTGGTGGGCAGGTAGACTGCAGCCAGTCACTTACTCTGCAGAGTGAATGATATGCTGCTGTCTGCCCTTGTCCTTGGCAGTGGCAGCAACGTACCAGATAGTGATGGAGGAGGTAAGGATGGACTCAATGATGGTTAGGGGGAGGATTAGGATTAGAGTTAGGTTTAGGGTTTAGGGTGTAGAAGTTTACCATAATTGTTTGCCACAGGAAGTACATCCTCTGCTGGGCTATTTTGGTGAGAGAGCTGATATTCAGCTCCCACTGTAGGTCTTGGGTGATGATAATGCCCAGGAAGCGATAGGACTCCACATTGTTGTAGAGGAATCATACAGGCTGATCGGGGCAGGTGAGGCTGTGACCTTCCTGTAATCCACAACCATCTCCACTGTCTTGAAAGTGTTGAGCTCCAGGAACCCGGCTTGGGGGTAACCGGTGCCGATGATCTGGGAGTCAGAAACATGTTTCCCAAGCCTCACGTCATGCATCCTGTCGGACAGGAAGTCTGTTATCCACTTGCCCTGCACCAGAGCCGGGATGAAAGTGTTGAGGGCAGGGCTGAAATCCACAAACAGTATCCTGGCGTAGGTTCCTGAGGAGTCCAGGTGCTGGAGGATGAAGTGAAGGGCCATGTTTACTGCATTGTCTACAGACCTGTTGGCTATGTAGGTGAACTGCAGGGGGTCCAGGAGTGGGTTTGCGATGGTTCTGAGGTGGGAAAACACAAGGCACTCAAAAGACTTCATTACCACAGAGGTCAGGGCGACATCTCAGTAGTTGTGAACTCCTATGGTTGTTGGTTTTTAGGGACGGGGATGATGGTGGAGGATTTGAAGCAGGCTGGCACATGGCATGTCTCCAGTGAGGTGTTAAAGATCTCCTTGAACACCGAAGACAGCTGAGCAGCACAGTAATTCACGGTAGATGGAGGGACAGAGTCTGGCCCAGCTGCTTTGTGAGGGTTCTGCCTCCTAAACAGTCTGTTGATGTCCTTCTCTGGGAAGGAGACAGTCATCGTTGCAGTAGGGGAGGGGGTTGACTCTGTTCAGTTGTAGAACTCATTTAGTTCGTTGGCCAGGCACAAGTTGTTGATGGAGTAGGGGGGCTTTTGGTTTGTAGTTGGTGATCCGTCTGAGCCCCCTCCAGACAGAAGCAGAGTCGCTGGTTGAGAACTGGTGTTGTAGTCTCTCTGAGTAAAGTCGTTTAGCTTCGCTCACTGCCTTGTCAAACTTGTACTTTGAATCCCTAAACCTGTCCCTGTCTCCACTCCTGAATGCTTCTTCTTTTTTTTCAACCTGACAAACTGCAGGTAAAAATAAAGTTGACAGCAATCTTATGGGATGTCTGAACTACTTAGTATTGTGAGACATCAAAACGAGGAATGATTGTATGTGACATATATCATTGTGGGATATGTAGTATTCTAAACAACTGATTATCAGTTGCAATGAAAGACAAGTGGGGACAGAGAGAGGATGACAAATCATCTATGTATGTAGATGCTGTGGGTAGGACACACAAAACGTTGACGCGCCCACTCTCACAGCTCACACTTTCATGCTTGAGTTTCGGTGACAGGTCATGAAAGGAAAGAATGCTGAGAGAGATATTTATCAGGATCTTTAAGATGAGAAATGAAAACAACAATCAGGACAGGGACAAAAGGAGAAAAGGGTAACAACAGGTTTAGTTTAAGGGAAATTCTGGTGAAAGCACTTATGACACCAGGGTCAAATGAAATAAAATGAACACGTTAAAGTAACTCAATTCAAGGAAACAGAAACCCTTTTTATTAAAAACATCATGTTAGTGTACTTTTGCCACTTAAATGACCAAATAAAGACATTGTTAATGTATTTTTGTAATTTTTAAGTAACAGCAACTTTCCAAATGCATTTAATAGACTGAATAGATAATATTGAATAGATATATCTGAATTTTGTATTACATAGTAAAATGTTCCCTCCAGCAGTGGTCAGTGCTGACACTTGTGCTACAGTATTAATGATCCACAGCGGTGGTGCTCTCAATTAGTCGTATATTTGTGGAGGGAACACATTTTCTCTGCCATAAACTGTATAACAGGGAAACAGTCTCTGTACTGTATATATGAGGCACAGCGGGCAACTTTGTTTGACCAGTGAAAGCCATGTTGGATGGACATGTCTTCACCACACGAGGAGGAGCAGTACTGTGATTAGCACGCCTGTGCACGACTTGTACGCAAGCTTGCTCCACGGTTGCCTTAAGTCATCAGATACACACAAAAAAAGAAGCTCTAAGTCTAGAAAGATCACCAAGCCTGTCAAGAAACCGAAGACGCAATCAACACATTTAAAAATACTATATCCATTGTATCACATTCTGCATAAAAAGTTTTTGAGTCTGAGACATTGCAGCGGAGAGACTAATGGGATTATCATGAATATCATGTGGTGATGTGGCAGCTACACTGATGACTAGCCCAAGGGTGGGGAAAAACAATTATTTTGCAAAACCACCAAGGGGAAAAGAGGGAGCATTTTACAAAAAAGCAATGCATTTTCTCCCCCCTCATCTTCTTAAACCTGCGTGGAGAGGGATGCTGAGGAGCCAATGTGTTTTAATAGCTGTCACGGGATGTCACTCATGTTTCAGCAGTTTTGACAGGTCAAACGTTATCCCTCAAGCCACGGAAATGTCGAGCAGCATGCATGCCAGCGGCTACTGTAAAGTTGATGAGCTGTTAAAGTGACTTATTATGATTTTAGATGCCTTATCTATTATGTCAAGGGAACAGGATTTTAATTTAACGGCAAATATAACTTTACAACAGCTCCAACCCATAAAGTGCGTTTTTCACACTTCCTTTGTTTTATGTTGGCTATTATTATAAGCAAAGATCCTGCAATGAGGAATAAGTGCTTGTTCTTTTGTGTTCTTTATAATCCTCTGATGTTGTGATATATCTGGACATGTCTCTTCTCGTCCTTTATGTGTTTGGAGTGGCAGTTTCGATTTCACATGTTAAATCCGACATGTAAGAAGATGTGAAGCACAATTGTTTGGAGATTTAATTATCTGATAACATTGTATGAAGTATGGCTTTTTCCAATAAGAAGAAATTCATGTGTGGTGCCCTGTCTTGTCAGCCCTGGCTTTGGTCATGCTTTCTCTGCCTTTTTTGAGCATCTTTTGGATCATAAACTGGTCACTATCTTTATCTCATCCTGTTGCTGTCGTCTCCATCCATGTATTCATCCACATTCGTCCACATTGTCTAGTCCCGTCAGGTCCTTCTTTGAAATAAGATAAAACTATGTGCAGTATGTCTAAGCTCAGTCGAACAGACTTAAGGTTATTGTCATGTAATGTAGACAGAGGCAAACTCTCTGACCTGCTGTAGACACTCACTGATAAATATTCTGAAAGCTAGAGCGCTGCTGTTTTGTGTTTGCATCTTTAGCACTTTGGGGCCCTCAGCCCTCACCCATAGCCACCCACCACCGATGACACTTCACACTCATTACCTGTTGGCCAAGGTCAACAACTGACATTTCATTAAACCCCTACCCCAAAACAGCAATTTTCCAATCATAGCTTAGCAAGTACAACTACAGTAGGCACTGCATGCCGGTCAAGTTTTGGATTTCTCAATATATCAAAGGAGTGTGCATGGAGCAGAGTAATACAAAATATCCAGACAGTTCAGAGGGCCATGAATATTTTTTATTAATTTTTTGCTTTTTGCCCAATTGTTTCAAAAATTACTAAACTTTGGAGTGGTAAATCTGCCACCATTGTCATTGTTAACTATATACATTTCAAGCTAGAATGAGAAGTTTGATGGGTGTAGCAACAGTAACTAAATGGGGCAGGCCCTGTGGAAACCTTACCTGCATTGCATCCAGAGGAACTACGTTTAGGGGTCGCTGGTTGGTAAACATAAACTCTGCAAATGAATTCAGTGTTGTTATGTAGCAGAAATAGGTAACCATACAGCACTCAGTAGATCATCGCTATTTTGGAGACAGATGTTAAGGCATTTTCAGCGTCCCTTTCCCGCTCTGCAACTCCCATTTGCAACATCCATTCAAACACCAGCGTTATTGGTCTACTCGAATAATGGTCATGGTTTTAAACCACATGTATGAACGTCCATAAAAGATATTTTTTTT
>CM022481.1:2640769-2672523 GCA_011952105.1 Coreoperca whiteheadi
GGGCACTGCCCTGGCCTCCAGCACCTCGTGAGGAACCTAGGAGTTATCTTTGATCAGGATCTATCTTTCAACTCCCACATGAAGCAAACCTCACGGACTGCCTTTTTTCACCTACGTAACATTGCAAAAATCAGGCACTTCCTGTCTCGAAATGATGCAGAAAAATTAATCCATGCATTTGTTACTTCAAGGCTGGATTACTGCAATTCCATATTATCAGGCAGCCCGAAAAAGTCCCTTAAGATTCTCCAGTTGATTCAGAACGCTGCAGCACGTGTACTGACAGGAACTAGGAAAAGAGATCATATTTCTCCAATATTATCTTCTCTGCACTGGCACCCAGTGAAATCCAGAATAGAATTTAAAATCCTTCTCCTCACATATAAAGCTCTTAATGGTCAGGCACCGTCGTATCTTACAGAGCTCATAGTGCCTTATTACCCCACTAGAACACTGCACTCTCAGAATGCAGGGTTTCTTGTGGTTCCTAGAGTCTCCAAAAGTAGAATGGGAGCCAGAGCCTTTAGCTATCAAGCTCCTCTTCTGTGGAATCAGATCCCAGTTCGGGTTTGGGAGGCAGACACCATCTCCTCATTTAAGAATAGGCTAAAGACTTTTCTCTTTGATAAAGCTTATAGTTAGGGCTGGCTCAGGAGAGTCCTGAACCATCCCTTAGTTATGCTGCTATAGGCCTAGACTGTCGGGGGACTTCCCATGATGCACCTCTCTCTCTTCACCTCTGTCCTCCTCTCTATCCGTGTGCATTCTCATCCCATAAAGGCATGTCACTAACTTGACTTCTTCCCTCTCCTGGAGTTTTGTGCTTTGTCGTCCGCCTCTTCTTTCTTACTGTCACTTTCAGCAGGTATTTCAGTGTCCGGAGATGTATCTGGATCGGTGACTATGGCGACCTGCTGGGGCAGTGTTGCTGTGTCTATAATGCAGGGGACGAGTGGCTCGGGTCCCGCTCGTTGGGCTCCACCTGGAGCTGCTCGGTTGTCTGTCTGGACCCATCATCTTCCCTTATGTTTTACCACCTAAACATCTCTAACATAATAATATATATATATACAACAATTTTGCCATCATGGCTGTATATGTTATAGTTTTGATGCTGTAAATTTATTCTGTACTTACGACATCTATTGCATGTCTGTCCGTCCTGGGAGAGGGATCCCTCCTCTTGTTGCACTGCTGGCTCAAACTGCCTCTTCCTTCCATAACAGCCTTTAATGAACCCATTACTGGTTCCACTTGGAAATGCTTATTGGCATAGTGGAGGGATTTATGCACGAAACACGGAAGGTTATGGGCTTCACGCTATTTCACACTGGATATGTTTTGTGACAGCGAGCTGTAATGGATTGAAAGGTGTGAATCCATATGGATTTACTATAGGGAAGTAATAAAACATGTTGGCACGCTCTTTCAGGGGGAGCGGGTGACCCAGCTGCAGACCCTGGAAGATGAGCAGTCGATCTTGGCTTAGCAGACAGATTTCACATAATCACAAATGTGCAGTTTCAATCCCCACCTTCTATCAAACACATTAAAAATAGGGCTGCAAAGGTTTTACGGTTCTATTTTACAACTTTATTAGTTATCAAAATGTTTCTTCTGTCTCCTTTTTCTAGTTTTATCTACTTTGTTTCGGAGTTCAAAATGAATGTTTAACTCATTTATGTGTTACTTTGTTCATCTTTACTTCCATATTATTTGCCTGTATAAAAACCACTCTCATCCTCTTTCATTTATTGCTTTCCCGGATACCTGTATCTAAGTTTAATCTCTTTTTAATCTTTCATTTGAGCTCTAATTGCTTGTTGAACCTTTCTTGTTTTTGGATTAATTTCTCTGCTTCTTTCTAGTTGAAATGTGTTTTCCGAAAGGCCAGTGAGGTTTCTGTCTCAGAAGTGTGTTCATTTCGTCACTCTGAAATCTGTGGCTATCCGTTGTATGCAAATAAAGTAACCACGTTAAGCTGTTATTTCAATGGGCCCAAGCATATGTGATTATGAAAAAAAAGACTTGAAAAAAAGGAGGTGGAAAAGTCTTCTGGATTCAATGTAAAAACCATTTATCTAGATTCACTTCTAAAACATAAAAATGTAAAACAAAAAAAGGAAAATAAAAATTAAGTCATGACCTTTGTACAACATCTATAAAACATCTATAAAATCTAAAATACTGTATTCTCTTAAGGTGTACTGATGTCAGCCAAGTCATGTGCTATTCCATTGTCTTTATTAAAGATTTTTTTCCGTTTTCAAATATCTCCTGTGTTTGGGAATTTTACAGTTTTTTGAAACCACACAAACTCTCAAACACACTCTGTAGGAACATCTTCTTCCTAGCTGTAGCCCTGCCCCCCCTTATTCTCCCACTTTCTTTATCTACATCACAGAACAAAGAACAAAGTCTTGCGTCTGTGGTTCTGACAGCCACGCAAAACCCAAAGTCACACAAGTTAACACGTGGCATATTTCCACATGCTAATTCAGTCGCTCTGGGAAGTGGGCACACAACAGTGACCTCTCTCTGTGTCAAAGCATGCCACCGGCATATTAATGCCAATGTAAACATAGTCGATGGCTAAATTACAACGATACAACTGCAACCTCTACATTTTAATAATGATGATATACTGTTAGTGCTTGATATTTGTTTTCAATGGAGTGTTTTCTAAATCTCAAATTTCAGTGTGGTCAATCCAAGCTATAATTGCGAAAGAAGCTTAAAGGCACATCTTAGATAGCTGTCAAAAATGGGTTTGTGCCTGATGGTCACTCAGGACATAAGTGCCAAAGGTATTGATTGAGATCTCATTTTCAAGGAGACATGAGCACACGTAAAAAAAGATATTGAAGAACAATAATATACATTAGAATATAGGAAAAATGGCAAAGTATAACAAAAAAAACATTTAAAAAGTAGTAAAATCTTCTAACCAATTGTTTGCTAGTTTAATCCAAAGTATGTGTTAGATTTTACAAATTGATTATATGTCTTATATGTTAAATCTTTATCTGCAAAGTAACCAGTAATTGTAGCTGTAAGATAAATGTAGATGGGTAAAAGGTGGAATATTTCCCTCTGAAATGTAGTCAAGTAAAAAGATAAAGATAAGATGAGATATAACTTTTAATTCAAAAGAATAAGTGAAGGGAGCCAGTAACTATGTTATACATTATAAGCAATGTTTGCACTTTGAAGATATATATGAACGTGACAGGGATTAAACGAGGGATGTGAAAGGTAAAGTCCAGTGTGATAATGTGACAATAACCCCTTCTTAATTGGTGATTCCATAATTAAATATCCTCAGCCACATATTCTTGGAAATATAAAATGATGGCAGACGGCTCAAAACAGTATTCGAACGCACTATGTCCACCCACAATCCCCTACGTACACATAGCAGCTTCCATAGCAACCACCATAAGCAACGATCTGAGACCTGAGAGAATCTCCGTAATAGCTAACAAAACTAAGGATCACATACATTCACTGAATGAAGATTATGAAAATAAAACAAAACTTGAATGCAGAAATATTGCATTTCCCACTAAGAATAAAACAAATGTCCACCATTTTGGTTTTCATACAAGAAACTTGACAGTCACATGACGTGGATGCAGGCCAATAGAAAAGAATAGGACAAAAACGCATTATTTCTCAGAATTGAAGGAGAAATCATTAGAACTGATGTCTGTAACATTGACCTATCGTATTGTTGAGTTATCAGGGACAGTTTTGTGGTTTGTGAGGAGAAATGTTGAGGATATCATTGAAATAAAACCTTAACATGGGAATTAACAGTGGGGAAAATACTTCCGGGCGGCTGGTTCTCGGTTCTCCAGTGCGACTGATGCTCACAGTGTCTGGAGTGTATTGGAGCGAATTGACAGCCGGAGCAGTTGTTCTGTGCGTCTAATATTGCTGCGAATGGTTAAACATTGGAGTTAATTGAAAGCCTGGTGCATCTCACACAGACGATCAACCTTGTGCGCCTCTATGAGATGCCAAGGGGTGTGACAAAATGTCAGTATTTGATGACCTGGGAATGAGAACGGGTTGAAACAGAAGCTCAAAATTTGAGGAGGTGGAATTTATAAAGTGACAGATGCTCTCCATTCCCTGTTCAGGCAGAGCTGTGTATGAGTGCTGTCCGTCTTCTGCTTCAAAGCCATGATCCACTTAGCATTCTCACTGCTCCATCATCCGACCAATAATTATCCCAATCAGAAGATAAAAGGAGCGGAGTGTCCGCGGCTAGATGTGGACCGATCCCTATACATCTTGCATAACCCCTTTTGTTTCCCTAAAGGGCAAAAAGAACTGAATCTGGAGTCAAAAGTGCACATGGGGTGTTTTAATGACAGAGACGAGACGAAAAGTTTGGAGCTAGCCAGTGGCGTCTCATTAATATATACACACAGACTGGAGCTGGTGTTAAAGGATGACTACCTGCTCCCATATTCCACCTCAGTCAGTGCTGATGTACTGCTGCTGAAACAAGTGGTGATGAGGAAGGTGTTTAAGAGAGGCGAGTAGTGATTGATGTTATAATGATAGCGGGTTTCTCCAAAGCCTGCTGCCTCGCTGCTGGAAAGCTGTGGGCCTGACTGAAATCTGAGGATTCGACACATTTTCTCTGACTTATCAAAGGATGAAGACATTTTTTTAAGGTAATTCCTTACATACAGTGGCTTGCAAAAGTATTCATACCCCTTGAACTTTTCCACATTTTTCCACATTACAACCACAAATGCAAATGTATTTTATTGGGATTTCTTGTGACAGACCAACACAAAGTGGCAGGTAATTGTGAAGTGGAAGGAAAATGATACATGGTTATCAAACATTTTTAAAAATTTAAATCTGAGAAGTATTCAGTCCCCTTTACTCCAACACCCTTAAATAAAATCCAGTGCAACCAATTTCTTTCAGAAGTCACCTAATTAATAAAAAGAGTCCACCTGTGTGTAATCTAATCTCAGTATACATACAGCTGTTCTGTGAAGGCCTCAGAGGTTTGTTAGAAAGCATTAGTGAACAAACAGCACCACGAAGGAACACACCAGACAGGTCAGGGATAAAGTTGTGGAGATGTTTAAGCAGGTTTAGGTTATAAAAAAATATCCCAAGTTTTGGGAGCACCCGTTCCAATCCATCATCCGAAAATGGAAAGACCATGGCCCAACTGCAAACCTACCAAGAAATGGCCATCCACCTAAACTTACAGGCCGGGCAAGGAGAGCATTGTTCAGAGAAGAAGCCAAGAGGCCCGCAGTCACTCTGGAGGAGCTGCAGATATCCACAGCTCAGGTGGGAGAATCTGTCCACGGGACAACCATAAGCTGTGCACTCCACAAATCTGGCCTTTATGGAAGAGTGGCAAGAAGAAAGCCATTGTAGAAAAAAAGACAGTAGGAGTCCCGTTTGCGGTTTGCCGCAAACATGTGGTACAAGGTACTCTGGTCAGATGAGATGAGAGAGTTTTTGGCCTAAAAGCAAGACGCTATTTGTGGCAAAAAACTAACACCGCAATTCACTCTAAACACACCATCCCCACCATGAAACATGGGGGTGGCAGCATCGTGCTGTGGGGATGCTTTTCTTCAGCAGGGACAGGGAAGCTGGTCAGAGTTGACAGGGAAATGGTTCGAGCAAAATACAGGGCGTTCTTGAAGGAAAACCTGTTAGAGTCAGCAAAAGACTTGAGACTGTGGTGGAGGTTCAACTTCCAGTAGGACAATGACCCTAAACACACAGCCAGAGCTACAATGGAATGGTTTAGATCAAAGCATATTCATGTGTTAGAATGGTCCAGTCAAAGTCCAGACCTAAATCCTGTTGAGAATCTGTGGCAAGACTGAAAATTGCTGTTCACAGATGCTCTCCATCTACTCTGACTGAGTTTGAGCTATTTGGCAAAGAAGAATGGGCAGAAATTTTCCGTCTCTAGATATGCAAAGCTGGTAGAGACATACCCCAAAAGACCTGCAGCTGTAATTGCAACGAAAGGTGCTTCTCCAAAGTATTGACTCAGGGGGATGAATACTTTTGACACTTTTCAGATTTTTATTTGGAAAGAAATTTGAGAACCGTGTATCATTTTCCTTCCACTTCACAATTACGCGCCACTTTGTGTTGGTCTATCAGATGAAATTCCAATAAAATACGTTTGCGTTTGTGGTTGTAACATGTGGTTGAAAAAATGTGGAAAGGTTCAAGGGGTATGAATACTTTTGCAAGCCACTGCAGCATTCAATTGTAGAGAAATGATTTGTAGGGTTGTTGTTCGTAAGTCCGGTCTCATGCACAAAACTCCTTAATAATTATTTTTCATTTATGACACACATAGTAGTCATTTTCTATGGTGTGCTTTTACCAGGTATCTACCTTTACTTAAGCATTCACTACTTACGCAAAAGGGGTGGAAAGGAATATGAATTATTTTAGAGTAACATTTGCAAAACTGGTATTTGGATATATGTGACTATAATTTAGAGTTGTTGGGCATCATGCAAGAACATTTTTATGTTCTTATCGCTTAGTTTTTTTCTTTGAGGTTTGCTCATACGAGTGTTTCAAGTCAGATTCACCAAACTTCCTTAACTGGACAAACTCGCAAATTGCTCATTTCAGACTGATGAATGCCACCTGTTCACGAGAAGGTCCGCATTTGTGAGATTTGATCATTAGCATTATCTACACCCAAGTGCCATATAAGGACTTGCTCTGCTGTTTGTGAACAAGTTTCTTTCACAAAAATGTTACCTAAGAGTGACAGTTCTGCTGTCAGAAATCAGCAGACAAAAACAGAACAAGTTTAGCAGTGTCAGTATTAGGGGACACCGAAACAATTAGAAAAGACAGTAAAACAGCTGTAAACAATGTTTCATCAGCACTGTATTGGGACAGAATTAAAGAGGGAATAGTTTGACATGCAGTTAGATGCTATAAAATGTTTCGCTAATGCAAAGCCGTCTATGATTTAAATGGGAGGCATTTGAGGGGACATGGCAGTGCCGGAGATACAAGACAAGAAAATATTAGCCTATGCAGTAGGTGATGTTACACTGTCTGGTACAGGGGAGGTTGTAACCGCTGACAGCAACCTATCTAATGATGATATGGAGAACAGAATGTGCAACTTCAGAACAAATCTGTTGGTACAAAGGGTTCTTGCATGAGTCCCATTGTTTTGCAAGTGACTAGGTCTGAAGTCTCAGCTATGAAGTCCGAAGTCAAGTCCTGAACTTTGTGTTTTGAGTCCTGAACAAGTCATTATGGGCCCTTTATCTAATTGAGTTCCATTTTAAAATTTTAAACAGAGTAAGAGTAAAGTTAAAAAATAATACACATCTCAATAATAATACACAATAAACATTAATCTTAATGTTACCTTTGTCACATTCACAAATAAAAATTTTGCTGAAGGCAGTGGTGCATTGCATAGTCATTCCTTCACCCTGGCTTGACAAAATATATTGAAAACAATCAATATTTGCTCAGCGTATTCATTTATTTAGACTTCGGTTCTGTTATGCCCCAGTCTGTGAATGGTGTGAACAAAGAGCAAACGGAAGCATTAACTAGGGGGCTTTTTGAGTTTATGTCATTTGCAGTGGTGCAGGCAACCTCACAACAGGCATACACTGCTCACTGGATTGAGAGGAAGACCATCAGGATTTTCTACAGTTACATTACTTCACCAAATTTGACTTCACTCTCTGCCCACTACAGTTCCATAGAATAAAGTACACCACTGTTAGTGTACTGTCTTACACAAATCTGCAAGACCTTGGATTACACTCAGTGACAACGTTTTTTTTAACATTCAATGTCAACAATTTAAATGTCTTTTTCTTTCCAAATTGTCTGCAAAATGCAATTACGGTATGGTAAGTGTTAAAGAGAGATTGAGATTACAGTATAAAAAAGCTAAATTTAACTGTAATGGAACGCACACTCTGGACTCCCACACAAAAGTCAGACGCATTACACGCTTATCAACCACCACCACCTGGATACATAAAGGACACACTACTTCCTTCATTGACACTGAACTTTGTCATTGGAGATTTGTCCAATATGAACATAATTCCTAGGAATACTGGGTTGGATAAGTAATAATTAACTCTTGGTTCCATGCGACATTTGGGTCAAGTTATGACACCAATCGCTGAATGAAGACCTTTGAGATGTGGTTAAAAGTACCAAAAGCTACTAAGTGGATCTTTGAACTTAGGTTATTTTGTTACATATGAAGCTCAAACTATCTTTGTGCCTCATTCATTCACATCTATCTCTCTCTCTCTTTCTCTCCCTCTCTCTGTCTCTCTCTTCCTGCTTTTTTTAATCAGCTGAAATCACAATCTCCATTGGCCAATCGTATTGCTGCTGTCAAACTTTAAATTTGTTCTCCTCTCTGCCTGCTGTCAACTATCGGTTCAGTGCAGAAGTGTTGCGAATGTCAACGTTCACATTATCTTTCTCAGTTTGTCATTGTAGTAACTGATGACCAGTGTTGGGCAATAGCTTTGTCCCTCCAGCATGTCCTAGGTCTTCCCCAGGACCTCCTCCCAGTTGGACATGCCCTCCACAGATGCCTTTGGGTATCATTGGACCCCAAGATACTTAAACTCCTCCACTTGAGGCACCCCTGGTGCTTTGCCACCGAGGAGCTTCTCAACTACCTCGGTGACCTCAGCTCAGATGAGGAACAATTGCCATAAACATCACAAAATCCTTCATCAACCAGTCAAGGTCATTCCGGACCTCATGAAGGTCATTTGACCTCTTTCAGCCGTTCTGAGTCATTGCTGACCTCATTTAAACATTGCAAATCATAAACAATAGCTGCTACAGTTGGCATAACCTTCTCCATGATGATCTGTTGTAATTTTCTTACACAAAGTCCTCACGGATGCATCCATCCATGGGTTTTTTGGGGGAACTTGGCACTTCCCTAGTCACTACAGTTGATCCTTCATGCTCATTGCTTTGGCAAGTGCTGTCCTATTCTTTGCTTTATGGCAGGTGCTGAATGCGCTGTAAACCATCCCACGTGATGCTACTCAGCAAATCAAATGTGTCGGAGAAATAATTTTACATAAAGAGAAAAGTAGACAGCAGAAAAAAAGTGTTTAATGCAGAATGGACAGACTCTTACATGTTCAGTCTTGCCACAGGCAGTTCAAAACCAGTATATATATCTTATATGGTCTGAGACCGTGGAGATTATTGTGAAGCGCCATTATGAGAGAAAACATAGAGCATCTTTTGAGCAGGTTAACAAGGGGAATGTGATTTTGGTAATTTTGTTGACAGGGGGGATGGCATCCCCCCTCACATCGCCTACTTGCACGGAGCTAACTTTAAGGAGAACAACAGACGGTGTTGCAGACGGAGCAACCAATTCCTACATCTGTACAAAGGACTGCACAGCAAGTAGATTTCTTCAATCGGAACCAACATTCTTCCCTGCCTGGCTAATCCAACAGAACCGCCAGATAACAACCCAGTATGCAAGACAACTTCTTCCTTTACAGACTGGTAACGTAACCACTGGACATATAACTGGGCATAACATAGCATAGCTAAGCATAGCTAAGCAGTGGACTGTGTTACATTTATGAACGTATGTGTATTGATTTGGTTCATTGAGTTTTATTGTTGTGATGTGTTTTCACTGTTAGTTTATTTTGGTAGCCACATGCTAAGTTAATGTTAATGATGTTCACAACTTCACTACCCTCTTAAAATATGTTGACGTCACGATGGGGTCTATTTGCCAGACTCTTCACATTTCTCATCTTTATTATGCACATGTCAATACAATTTTTGTTCAGTCATGATGAAGTCTCTCCTTATTGAAATACTGTTCCCAAATGTCCCAAACAAACTCTATGCTTAGGCTTCTGGTTGTGTAATATCTGGAGTGGAAGAAGACTATCAGAATTTGCTACAGCTACATTATGTTACCAAATTTACTTTTCTGCCCCAGAATAAACTACAACACTGATGATTTCATGTGTCTATCACATAAGTAAATATAATGGATTTATCTGAGGAAATAATATAGCTAAGAACAGAATAAAAATATTGAATCTTATTGGCAGCTTTGTTTGTAAGGACTCAAATTTACAGTACTTTTAATCTTAACAACTTTTGTTGATTTAGCTTGTCTTCACCACAGCATAAAGACGTTCTTTAGTAACTGTTTTCCAAATACATTCAAAATTGCAATCAATTACATGTACAAATGATTCTTAAAATATGTTTTAAACCTGTTATGTTAATCTTAAAATATGTTTTAAGAAATTATCATTTCTGGTCACAGAAGGAAAGAAAAAATGACTATAGCATTCTTGGTACTAGCAAAAATCAGACATTGGTTAGCAGAGCTGGGCGCAGAATTTAATTTTCCCATACCTACAACAGCTTCAGCTGCATGTTAAAATGGTCAGCCCATTGTGCAGGGAGCTGATTAAAGAGCAATTGTAAGAAAAGAGGACATCTATTTTTGGGGGGGTCTAGAGTGCCAGACAGGCAGCGTGGCTGAAGGCTGTGTCTAGGTGGAAAGCCGTTGGACACGCTGCCTGGGGGAGACTCAGGCCAAGTAAACTGGATGCTGTCAGCATTGCAGCACAGGCAGCTGGAGAAACAGTGAAATAAAACACCTTTCTGCTGAGCATCAGATTCAAGGGGGCCACCATCTTCTCTTTCAAGCCATGGAAACCCTAACTGACTCCTTCACCCTGTACCCTGAATGCTGAGCTCTCAACGAGAACGTTCATTTATAACAGACAGTTAAGTAACTCAACACTGTTGCTTAATTTGGAACTGGGTGATATACAGTATAACTAAGTGTCTGATATGTTCAGTAGCCTACCTGAGCAGGGCGATACGAGCCTCGTGGAGCCTGTTTAATCCTATTTCACCATAAAAAGAGATTTAAAGCTGAATGAGCAGCCGTACAATCCTATTACTAAACTGTGTTTCCAGTAGTATTTGACATGTCCAGTGTTATGGAACTCCAAAATGGCCAATGCTGAATAAATTATCAATAAAAAATACTAAAAATGGAAGCATATAGGGGAATATATTAAAATGATCATTTAAACTTGGAAATTAAAATATTTAACTTGATTTTAATTGTGACTTAAATAATTCTTGCACAAATGGAAAATTGTTTATATTGCATTTTAATTTTCAAATTTAAATTAACATTTGGATACCAAAAATCTTACCATTCTGTGACAGATTGAGGGGGACGATGTTGGCTATCATATTTGTCAGTTTCCTCTACGTCTGTTTCTGGCTCTGGAGGCTCAAACATGTACAGCTTTGTAAAGCCAATCAAGCTGCTAGGAGCATCCATTCCGGCTGTTGCGGTGGCAGTTGAGTGAGGTGGAGGTCGCGTTCCGTGAGTGGGCGTGGTTTCAGCGCAGCCAGCGAACACGCCCCCAGCGTTTGAGAGCAGAGGATACTGCTCATTTTTTCAAGATTTTAATCTCTTATTTTATTTACTTGCCGACTTTTTTGATCATTCAAATTTGGCTGGGTGGTTACTAACATATTTGTCTGTGGTGTGACAAACTCAGAACACATACTTAATTTTGACTTTACAGGGACTTTAAATATGGCTTACATAAATGGAAAATCAGGTTACATTGTTAATACTGCATTTTCATTTTCAAATTTGAATTAACATTTGAATTTTATCCAGTGTACGGTGGAGTACGACTTTGAAAATTAAATGTCCAACAGCTTTTCCATTTTCATTTTAATATGGTCTAACGACGGCTGTAAGATGGCAGAGGTAAACCCAGAAGCATGACTCAGAGACAGACAGTCAGGAATGAAACAGAGCTTTACCTATTAAGCAAGACAGGGTCAAAACCAGGGAGTCAGTCCGTTAAGGCAAACAATCCGATAAGGGGCAGGCAAGAGATCAGAAGTCCAAGGAAATCAAGCGAAAGGTCAAAAACTGGAGAATCGAGGTCCGCAATGACAGGATAGTTAGAGAACTGACATGAAAACAGAAATAAAATATTGATATGTTTAAGAGCTGGGAGCAATGTGACACATAGATTGCCCATACAAGAACATGGAAAAGAAAATTGGATTATTACATTTTCATAATACTCCACTCCTTCTCTTCTGGTCTCCTGTCCATCCTCTCAGTCAGTATGGTTAAAATGGCCAGGGCCTTCAGTCGCGCTGCCCCCAAACTCTAGAACTCACTACCTATCCATATCCGTTAGCTGGACTCTATCAACATTTTTAAATCACAACTCAAAACTTATCTGTTCAAATCTGCTTATTCACTGTAATCCTTGTGTTTTTATTAGTTTATCTTTATGTACTGGTGTTTAATTGCTTGTGTTGCAAGTTGTCCTTGGGTGCCCTGAAAGGTGCCATTAAATGAAATGTATCATTATTATTATATGTTGAAAATTATAATGCTATCATGGCATTATATTTTCATTTCTAAGTTTACATTATCATTTTACTATAGTCCCCTATATGCTAATACATTATGAGTTACTATGGGAATAAATAGCAAAAAAGATATAAATTAAGTCAATAGCTTATGAAAGCTAAAATCATCATTGGAAATGCCATTAGTCATTTTATTCACATTAACTCTGAATTCATTTGATTTATGTATTGATGCATAGTAATGTGAAGTAAATTAAGGCAAATATTCATTAATTGTTAATTGTGCATTTATTCACAGTAGTAGGTAGTTTGATTCAGAATTACACTGGCTTTGTTTTTCTTTTGGCTAACATGAGCTAACTAGCCAAATTTGTTAACCTTGCTCATTCATTCATCCTCATTCATGTATAATGTGTTTGGAATGGCAATAAAATATCCTATATATAATTTTTTATATATATATATTCAGTCATACGATTATTATTTACAAAAATAGGTCATTCATATTTCTTTTAGTATTTGCCCTTTTTTGAGTTCCATACAAGCATCAACATACTGTCCGTGCAATGCACCAAGCTGTAATGCCATGTCACACCACGAGCTATTAATATGCCGCCAACCCATGCACACACTTTGTGTTGATGTGAATACTTACATCGAAACCGACATTCTTTCATGTAGCTGAGATATTATCACTGACACATTTACATTAAAACAGGAGTTCCTGATTTCCTCTTCTCGTGTTTCACAGGGAGTTCCTTTTTAGACATCATGACTGTGGGTTCTGTGAAAACTAAAGTGAAGATATTTTAATCACTCCTAAATAAACAAACAACACAGAAGAGCCAGTTGCTTTGTCACGCATGAATGATGTAGAGCGAAACTGACCTCATCATTTGACAACAAATGATTTCAACAATCCCGCAATCACACTGAAAAGAAAAGTGACATAGGAAATTAAGTAGTCACCAGACCAGCACACTGCAGCATTGTGACATTTTAGTAACTGAAAGTGATTTTCCTGTAAAACCATTGTATTAGTTTTAAGTGAATTAAGAGCCGTGATCCTGGAATAATTTGAAATTGGACTACAAAAGCAGTGTATTATGTTAGCAAGGCCGATTAATAAGTGCTTTAATTAATGTTTATTTGCATGGAAATATCAAACTGGAATTTCTGAGAATTATCTCTACATATGGTTGTCTTTAATGTGAATATCAATTACTAAAATTGTGTTTTATAAATAGGGAGAATGTTGAGTCATTTGAGGCTCCATTAGACCTGTTTGCATCTCATTCTTCTTTCTGGCTGGTGTTCTTCCTGTAATTACAGCATTTTTTTTTCTTCCCGTCTGTACTGTGGCAAAAATTAGTTAATTATAACTTGTTCACTCTGAAGTTGCAAAATCACACATCCTGTGACCCATTAACTAAGACACAACACACCAATCTTCTGCTATACCTACATAACTAAAAACTAGAGCAACATTCCAGACAGAAATGTGCTTAATAAATACAACTGCATACTTATACATACTCTTAATTGGATCACAAAGAAATGTGGAATTCTGGTGTACTTCCTTGTCTTCTGATGAACCAATTTTCATAATTGCAACCCAAGGCGCATGTGAGTTTAAACACAGGGGACATTTTTTGTGGAATGATTACTCTTTCTCCAGTGCTTTACATTTTAAAACTTCACCGGAGTCGCAGACAGACTCCAGCAGGAATGTGAGTATATCAACAAAACTGTGTCAGGTGCAAATGGCTTTGAGCTGCCACACAACAATACCAGTTGAGTTTTCAACACTTGAGATTTCCTCTGGGACAGCCATTCCATATTACCAATCTATAAAAAGAAGCAAATTGCCTGCTTGCACAGCCAAACCGCCATTTGACAGGGACTCTGGGTTGCTTCTCATGGTCGCTATTAAAGCTCTGGGTGGTGTTTTCCTCCAGGGCCTGAGAGGGAGACTTCAGACTGCTCCCACACTGCCTACTGGATGCCAGGATCAGCCTGCACATAGCGCCACTGGCTGTGAACGGCTTGTTCGCTACTTACTAACACAGCCTGAAAGGTGCATGGAAACAAGATACAACTGTGTACAGAAGTATTTCCAACTTCGTTATACATCTCAGCAGTCTGTGGGACTCTGTCTAAGAAGTGTAATTCAAGCCTGGAGGGAGGAAACACTGGGAGGAGTTAAGTGCTGCCTGCTGATGAGGACACTGGATGAATGCTTAACAGATTTATCTGGAAAATAATACAAATTGTAAATGTTTTCTATCTGTACTTTTAAATCATATGCAGTATATACACTGTTACTTCACTTACTGTATTGCAATTCTTTTGAGTAAGTAAAAGGTTTTAATGTTAGGTTTGGTAGATTTAGGATCCAAAAGCAGACTCCAAGGCAAACAAGTTTGTGAATGATAGCAGGATATTTATTGTAGAGATAAGTGGGGAATAAAGCGGGAATGTAAGAGGGAGGTCCAGGGCTGGTTGCTTGAATGAATCCAAAGTGGGTTACAGGAGACAGTGTGGTTTGTCTGAAAAGAGCGGGCAGGCAGGTGAGTGTGATCCTGAGACACAAAGAAAAACAGGATTAGTCAAAGGAAAATCACACAGGGAAGTCATAAAGCAACAGATACTTGCAACACAAGGTGGCCAGAGAGGCACTACCACTGCAGGTGATAGAACAATCTGGTGATGAGTGAATTAAGTGCAGGGGTAGAAGTACTGCAGAGTGATGAGGCTGATGAGGATCAGGTGCGCTCGATTGGCAGACAGGCAGCATGGGAAGAGAGAATGAATGATCTGGCCACGCCCAGACACAGAAAGAGAGACCACACAAGGAAAACAGAGGAGAGGGAAAACACAGGGAAACTAGGCGTCACAGTAGTACCTGTGAAAGCAGAGAACAGATAGGTTGATAATACTGTCAATAACAGTCAGTCAGTCAGTCATTTTCTACTGCTTTTTCCCATTAGGTGTCGCGGGTGACTGGAGCCTGGACAGTGGCCAACTCGTCGTAGGGCTTGTCAATAACATAAAGGTCAATATAACGGGGAGAGAGTTTTTTGGAGTCAGTTTTCAGAGGGATATCTTTTGAACAGAATCAAACTCTCTGACCTGGTTGGTAATTAGTACCAGGGTTCCAGTGACGATCGGCAAAGCTCTTGGACTGGACTGATGCAACAGTGATATCATCCTCTTGAACAGGGAACAGAGGATGTAAGTAACCCAAAGAACACTCGTTCTTACCTGTGGCCGCACTGGTTTGAGAGTAGTGCGCATACTTGATCCAGGACAAATGGGAAATCACCATGGAGCCGAAACACATGCTGCACTAGGGGATCAGCAGTCTCTAGGGCAGTGGAGAGTTAAGTTAGAGCTACAAAATGCACAGTGTTACCTTAAGAGAGACAGTCCAGTAACAAAATCCAAGGCAATGTGCGACCATGGCTGCCCTGGTACTTGTAGGGGATGGAGCAGACCAGCGTGAGGTTGGTGAGAGGCTTTACCCATACGCTTTACACATACGTTGGAGAACCTGGGAACGGACAGAATCTGGCACAGCGAGACAGGAGGACCAGAACCAGGATCAAGCTGAGTCTACTGAGCTTGTCTTACCAGGGACCCAATTTCACAAGTGACGGCAGCCACAACACAGGAAGGTAGGAGAATGGTGTCTGTGGTAGGGGATACTTTTACGGGGACATGCTGATGTGAGAGAGTGTCAGGCTTGACATTCGTAGAGCCAGGACATAAGTGATGGTGAAGTAGAATCTTCCAAAGAATAAAGCAGTCTGGATGTATGACAAGTTTATATGGTCTGTACAAACAATGAATGGATGCTCAGCCCCCTCCAGTGTCTCCATTCTAACAGAGCAAGTTTAACACCTAAGAGCTCACATGCTTAACAGCTAAGAGTTCACAATTACCAACGTCATAGTTGCGTTCTACAGTAAAGGATAGTAAATAGTAAAGGAAGGCACAGGGATGGAGCTTCTGGTCTGATGTGCCTCGCTGGGATAGCACAGCTCCAACCCCAGTGTCAGAGGCATTCACCTCTACCAGTGTTGCCACAGCTACTTTGAAAAAGTAATCAAATTACTGATTACTCCTTTAAAAAGTAACTTAGTTACTTTACATTTACATTTACATTTAGTCATTTAGCAGACGCTTTTATCCAAAGCGACTTACATTTGAGGAAGACAATGGAAGCAATATAACAACACAAGGTAACAAAAAGCATAAGTGCATCAAATTTTTTATTTTTTTTTTGAGCAGAGGTAGAAAGGAAGAAGAAGTTAGTGATTGTCAGTTAGGTGTTGACGGAAGAGATGCGTTTTCAAGTGCTTTTTAAAGGTGGCTACAGAATCTGCTGATCTTGTAGAGGCAGGCAGATCATTCCACCAATGTGGAACGGATCCAGAGAAGGTGCGCGAGAGTGATTTTATTCCTTTTTGGCATGGTACCACCAGACGTTGTTCGTTTGCAGAGCGCAGGGACCTGGCAGGAGCTTGGTCTGTATGAACAAGCAAAGATAGGTTGGTGCAGAACCAGTGGTGGTCTTGTAAGCCAAGAGCATTGCTTTGTACTTTGTATTGCGACAACAGGGAGCCAGTGTAACCTAATGAAGAGAGGGGTTACGTGCGTTCTCTTCGGCTCATTGAAGACCACCGCGTTCTGGATCATCTGCAGAGGTTTGGTTGTGCAAGCAGGGAGACCAGCCAGCAGTGCATTGCAATAGTCCAGTTTGGACAGGACAAGAGCCTGGACTAGGACTTGTGTAGACTGCTCCGATAGGTTAAGGTCTGATTTTCCTGATGTTGTAGAGGATGAATCTGCAGGACCGGGTGGTGCTGGCGACATGACTTTTGAAGTTTAGTTGATCATCAATTACCACCCCCAAGTTTCTGACTGTGCTGGACGGAGTAACGGTCGTTGAGCCTAGTTGAATGGAGAGGTCGTGGTGAATCTTTGGGTTGGCCGGTATCACAAGTAGGTCCGTTTTGTCCAGGTTCAGCTGCAGGTGATGGTCCTTCGTCCAAAGCGCGATGTCACTCAGGCATGCCGAGATGCAAGCAGAAACAGTTGAATCGTCAGGTTGAAACGAAATGTGGAGCTGCGTGTCATCCGGATAGCAGTGATAGGAAAAGCCATGCTTCTGAATGACCGAGCCGAGGGATGGCATGTAGATGGAGAAGAGTAGGGGACCAAGCACCGAGCCCTGCGGCACCCCTGTATTGAGATGTTGGGACTCAGAGACCTCTTCTCTCCAGGATACTCTGAATGACCGACCCGAGAGGTACGATTTGAACCATCGCTATGCGATTCCAGACACACCCATAGCACTGAGAGTGGACAGGAGGACGTGGTGATTAATTGTGTCAAAGGCCGCAGACAGGTCCAGTAAGATAAGTATGGATGACTTGGATGTTGCCTTTGCCAGTCTCAGGGCTTCAACAACTTTACAGATTACTTGATTTTGAAAGTAACTAAGTTAGTTTACAAGTTACTTTGTTAGTTACTTTATTAGACAACATCCCCGCCGCCTCAACATAACAATGACAACTGGTTTTGCCAACACTCACTTTATTGGAAGTGCATTTTTAACAGTAATGTCAAAAATGTATCTCCAAACATTTTAAGTTGAACTTAAAAAATGTTTCTTGAAAAAATACATGTTTTTAAAAAAAATAAAATAACGCCAGACTTTTTTGAATTCACTTAACATAAATACTTGTTTTTACTGAAGTCCAGCTATTGTGTTTTGGTTGGTGGGGGGCCTCCTGCTCTCTGCTTTGCACCACCTGGTGGGACTCGCTCTGTAGGTTTGACCGTGCAGTGCTGCGACTCCAAATGTTTCTTAAAATTTGACATAGTGTTTCTGTAGCTAGATAACACCTCAATATTGGCATCTTTAGCTGACACAACTCAAAATAGTGTCTGTATTTCCAGCTAGAAAATGCGCGTCTCTCTCCTCCCTCTTTTGTTGTTTCCGTTTGTGTCGCTGCGTGATTATTACTAAGTAACGCGTTACCGGCATCACTGACCTCTACAATTAATTGATGGGAAGAGTCTGGTTGGACGAGAATCGGGGCCAAAGTGAAGCAACTCTTGAGCACCGTAAAGGCTGCATCAGTTTCAGGGGTTCAGGAGAGTGATGAAGTCAATCTGGTGAGAGGTGCTGTGTTCGTTTAAGTTCTTGGAGAAGATGAGAATGTAGTCCAAGTAGACAAACAGCAGTTCAGGAAGTCACAGAGAACATCATTCACAAGGGACTGGAACACTGCAGTGGAAATTGGTAAGTCTGAAGGGTATGACCGATACTCAAAGTGTCTGAGAGGGGTGTTGAATGCCATTTTTCACTCATCTCCTTTCTTTATCCTGACTAGGTCGTAGGCGTTCCTGATGTCCAGCTTAGCAAAAACTGGCTCCTTGAAGAGGCTCGAAGGCAGAACTGATGATACGCAGAGGACACTTGTTTAATAGTTATATTATTTAGCCCATGTAAATCAATATGGGGATGGAGAGACTTATCTTTCTTAGAGACTAAGATAAAAATCCGTACCCAGAGGGACACATTAAACTTGCTGCCTAGGAGTCATGAATGTACTTCTCCATGGATTCCCTCTCAGGTCGAGACAGGTTCTATGATTGATTGGATGGCAGAGGAGCTCTAGGGAGAAGATCTATGGTCCAGTCATACAGGCGAAGAGGGGGCAGAGAAAGAGATGTGTCATGATACACAAAGACGAAAGAGGAGAGATCAGGGGGGACAGGATCTAGAGAAACAGCTGCAGGTACAACAAGTGCCAGAGCTGATTGAAGACAGGATGAATGACAAAATGTGCTCCATCCCATAACCTTGGCAGCTGACCATGTTGATGAGGATTATGTTTTTGTAACCAGGACTGTCCAAAAACCAGGGGAGCATGAGAGGAGGGATTGACAAGAAACGTGATGATCTCACGCTGATTCCCAGCAAGTAGCAGGCTCAGGGGCTTGATCTGATGAGTGACATCGGCAAGGAGTCTTCCATCAAGAGCATTAGCATGAAGAGGAACGGATAACCGCTCGGTGTCAATATCAGCCTGAGCCACAAGGTTACCATACAAAAAAATCAGCCCCGGAGTCCACTAAAGCCAGGCGAGGGAGAGATTGGGGATTCATGACAAGTCTTGCATAGATTTGCATAAGTGTCTAGGAAAACTCAGAAACTGACTCACCAGAACCCTGATTGCTACTGGTGAATCTTCCCTTTTAACCGACGAGAACAGGAATCCAGGAAGTGGCCAAACCAACTCCAGCTTTATTTCTTTCCTGGTGTTCAGCTGGGGATGGTTCCGGCCCAACTGCATGGATTCATCTTCTGAAGAGATCTTCTCAAGGGGGATCTTGATGCAACACCAGGAATGGGGGAAGGCTCAGAACTTGCTCTCGTGAGAACTGGAGAATTTGAACGAGTGGATGACAAAGATGGCAGACCACAGGTAGCTCTCTACCTGCAGCACTCTCTAAAGCAATTATCTAACCTGATGGCTAGGGAGACCACCTCATCCAAGCTCCTAGACTCATCCCTCACAGCTAATTCATCCTTGACACACTCACTGAGCCCCATATCAAAAACCAACCTGACTCTGCTGCTAATGTCCTAAACTCCACTGAATACTCTGCTACACTGTTTGGCCCCCTGGCTGAGAGACAATAGCTGCTTACCGGCATCTTTGCCCTTAACAGGATGATCAAAATCTCTTTATTTCCAATACATAGTTCACATAAGAGGAATTAGCCAAAGATGAACTCTCCCAGACATCTGCTCCCCAAGCTTTAGTCCTCCCCGATAGCAAACCCACTATATAAGCTGTCTTGGACTTATCTGAGAATCTGAGGCTGCTGCTCGAACACCAGGGGAAATTGGAGGACAAAAGCACTGCATGAACCCAAATCTTCATCATAATGCTGGGGGACATGGAGTTCTCTGGGTAGGTAAGTCGGAGAAACTGTCTATGAGCTGAGTGGGCTGGGAGGTGGTAGAGATGAGCTGACTTTCAATCCGTGAAACGCTGGCTGACAGACCCCAAAATGTGTTTACAATCTCTTGAAATACCTGGTCATGTTGACCCATGAGGTTAACTTGGTTCGAGAGGGCATGGCGGAGATTTTCTGTAGTTAGGCAGAGATTTTCTGTGATTTGGCGGAGATTGTCTGGGTCCATGTTGGCTAGATTGTTCTGTTAGGTTTAGTAGATTTAGGCCCCAAAAGCAAGCTCGAAGGCAGACAGGTTCTTGAATCAAAACAAGGTATTTATTGGAGAGAGAAACGGGGAACAGAGCGGGAATGGGGGAGGGAGGTCAAGGGCTGGTTGTTTGAGTGAATCCAAAGAGAGATACAGGAGATGGCTTGGTGAGTCTGGAAAGAGCAGGCATGCAGGTGAGCGTGGTCCAGAGGCAGAATGAAAAACAGGATTAGTCAGAGGCAAATCGCACAGGGAAGTCACAAAGCAACAGATACTTGCAACACAAGGAGGCCAGAGAGGTACTAACACGGTAGCTGACGGAACAATTTGGCGATGAGCGAGTGAAGAGCTGGGGTAGTACGGGGAGAGAGGGTGGAGGATCGCCACACCCAGACACTGAGAGACAGACCACACAGGGAGAACAGGGGACGGGGAAAACACAGGGAAACTAGGTGTCATAGCAGTAACCGTGACATTTAAAACATTTAGACCATCACGGGGACACTAAAACTGAGCTGATGAAATTTCTATTGCTGGGTTTGCACCTCCTTAAGGCAGGTGACCCACAGCACAGGTTAACTGAAAGGGGAAACTCTACTTTACTGTTAGGGATCACAGGGCTATAGAGAGGATTTTAGAAATGCTGAGGTCATGAATCTAACATGCCCTCACCCCCACCCCTGCCCATCAAGAACTTTTTGACAAAAAATAAAAACAATTTCTGACTGGAGATTTCACCCTTGGGCTGCTGAATAGAGCTCTGGTCAATCAAAAGTTGAATGTGATTTTGACAGCAGCTTGCATTAAAATGTTAAACTATTGCAATGCATTTGTTTTACTTAATTAATATGCATGTGTTTATTGTAATGATTGATTATCACGGATTGATATCTCAAGAATGGGAGTGTCAAATCCAAATAAAAGGTGATTTGAAATGGTCCTGTGATGGCCATATGTGAAGTTGTGCCCATTGTCTGATATCTACACAACCGGGGGGTCCTAAAAACACTGGGTCCATTAGGTGTGTGTCAATCCCCAGTATGCAGTAACAGCTACAACAACAGCTGCGTCTTCTTACAGCCACTCCCTCGTCATTGTTGCCTGTTATGACAGAGCTATTGAACCTAAATTAGCTTGAAAAGGCACCACTGGCAGGGAGCTGGTGCACGCTGACACGCAAAGTTTCACAGCTCTAACCGCCTCCGAGTGACCTTTGACATGTCGCACACTTACACTTTTCTCTGTTAGCCAATCAATTTGGCAATAACAAGGAAAGGCGATAGCAACTTCATTACTGTCAGTGCTGAACATAATAACTCTAATGCTTAGTGTCACTTCCATATGAGGATAGCAGGGAAGCTTTAATTAGAGGACGCCATGGCAACAGTGAGCATGTTTAGGTTAGGTACTATGAGGTGAAACAGACAGCTTCCAATTTAGTGAGATATCTTACATTAGTCAAGCAGTTAGAGCTACTGTTAAGATAGTCAGGCTGTTAAGAGAATGACAAAATAGGGATATGCGAGTATTAAGATCTCTGCTGGGCTTTATCTTGTACTTAACTTTTAAGTAGGGCCTGTGCTTGTCACAATGGAGGCAAAGCCAGAGAAGTATTGCTGAATATAAAATATTCAAGTACTGTTGTTTTGAAATCCTGAAAAGCAGTGCAGAGTGTATGTAGCCTACTGTACCACTGCCGTACACAGTTTAATAGATAATGCCCGTTTAGTAAAACGTGGGTCTTACTTTAATGGTTCTAGCCATCGACAAGTAATAACAACATTGCACTCAACAAGAAAATAGCAATTTTGCTAAAAAGAAGTCTGAAGGAGCAAGAAACACATGTGGTCACATGATCATTAGCCCTGACCAACTTGAGAGGTGGGCAGATTTGTCCTGACCAAGTAAGGTCTGTCCCATTTAGGTCTAAGAGAGTCTAGGGAGACTAAACCACTGTGCGCCTAACCAGTATGCCTTGCAAAAAGACTTGCCCCTACTCTGCCTCTGATTGGCTATACCATTCCAGGCATCTCCTGAACACTAACACTAGCCTAGCCAGAGCTGCCAAGTCTCATGCATAGGGTGTCCAGCTGTCCGGTTTTAGATCGAACAGTCCGGTTTTGGAATTTCATGTCCGTCTACCGGCACAGCCTTGAGCCAGACACTCACTTGCTACTTTATACTTTATCTAATAGTATAAAAATTCTACCTGTAATTTACATTTATAGGCTAAGGGCATGAAAACAGGACAGCGCGTGGACAGACAAGGCAGAGCAGCACAAGTAATCTGGGATTTCAAAGAGCTAAATGAGCTCTCAAAATCAAAACTACTCCTAGGAGGAGACATGGCAGGTATCTTCCTGCCAAATATGTATCAACATGCCACAACCTGAGGCATGAGGAACCACAGTGAATAAACTACACAGACACACACATATATTTTAATATCACAATTCTTCTGTTTATTTATGTATTTATTTTACACATGCTTTGGCCATGTTAACATCTGTTACCCATGCCAATAAGCCCCAATTGAATTGATAGATAGATTGATAGATAGAGCTAAGGTAAAACAGCTGTGTGTTATGTGTGAAAGCATCTCTGATAATCAATAAGAAAAATATGTCAAATCCAAAAAAATAGTTCAGCTAAGAACTCTTTTCTTCTCTTCCATTTCTAGTTTTATAAATTCCATTTTGTTTGTTTTCTGGGCAAAATTATCCTGCAGGATCCACTGTCTTTGAACAGTGTGTTTATCTCCTTCACTTACTTTTCATATAATGTTTGTAGATGTCGCTTCCCCAACCCTCCAGATTCTCCTGAGCGTCCCATTTTTCAATTTTCTGGACGACGATCTCCAGATACCCAGGTTAGGTTTGGTCTCCTGATTCAAGCTATGATGTCTGGAGGACGTAGCCCAATAAGCCACACTTATTCATCATTGACCATGATTAGTGAGTTAGCTTTTCATTTATACATGCTATAAAATTGTGAATTTAGCTGCTAAACTTTTGAAACAAAATTCCTGGGGGTTGAGGAGTGACGATGACCCCTGCAGTGGGTAACGTCACGGTAGGCCTATGCACCAACTTCACTGATACCAAATCTCACTCCAAACAAAATTGAAAACTTGCCAGCCCAGAGCCTAGCTATGATGTCAACCGACGCTATGAACTCGACAGGCCCAGGACGCGTGATAGCTAGCGACCCCAGCAGGCGCTAGCTAGCTAGCTTCTTGAATAGGTTGTTTTTGTTGTAATGCACCCACCTGACAATGTTTTTCCATCCTTATAAAGGTGTTTACACACTGGGGGCGTGACCAATAAACTGCACGAAAATGCGAAGTACTCACTTGCGAATATTTCGCATCAAAACTATTCATACCGGCAGTGATCGAAGTTTTGCGACAGTTGCGACCCTTGTTAAATAAAACATTGGCACCAGCTCACTTGGAGGTGGTGCTGTTCCAGTGGACAGCGTGTCTGTCAAATACGATCTCCACGTCCGCCCGCACAGACACTCAGGACAGGAGGGCACCACCTTCATCACACACTTGTGCTGATTTTGAGCTGTCACAACATCAGAGACATCCAGGTGGAATCTCTCTCTCTCAGTAGGATCAGGCTTTCACTGCGCTGCTGCTGCAGAAATCCTCTCTAGATCCTTTACAGTAATGTTAAAGTAGTACAAAATGTCTGTGCTTCTTTGGAAAAAAAATCCCAAAATCTAACATCTCTAGTTCGGTTCATTTGGTCCGAACCAAGGGCAAACAATTATACATTGTAGCATTTTTCAGCTTTTTTGGTTCCTTTTCACGCCACACTGTTTGCTTTGGTCCGAACCAGTTGAAACTAACCAAAATGCAGTCACATGACAACATCCACATCCACATCACTCATTGGTCGTGGCGTGTTTCCTAAACAGTTTTTCGATTGGTCAGAATTTACGTGCTGGAAAATTCCAATAGAAGATGAAAAGCCAGCAAACAACACGGAGACAACGCAACTATGGAGAGATGACTGCGGGCTGGTTTTGTCTCTGGCCAGAATATATTACATTGGTTGTATCCACCACAAACAATACATTTCTATAATGAAGCGGTGATGCGGCTTGAAAACAACCTTTTAATGTTCTGCAAAAGGCGAGCACGCATTGCTTGTCACTTTAAGCAGAGGCGTGCATTAATTCTTCTTAACTCATCTTCCGAAAATATGACTACGGCAGCTGGTTTAGTCCAAGAATGCTCAGTATTTTTTGCAGTTGGTTCTATTCGAGGTCGGATCACGTTCTCACCACAAACGAACCACTCCTGAGTTCGTTTGAAAGGGTATAGCGAGACCACCTCTTCACGGAGGTCTCGGTGCACTTGTTTGGTCCGCTTCTGATGCGCACCGGAGTGCCATCGCTGCTTTCACACCTGACCAAACAAACGGCACCAAAGGGGCAAACGAACTCTAGTACGATTCAACCGAACTAAATGAGGCAGGTGTGAAAGCACCCTTAGTAGCTGTCCGTTCCGCACAGCTCATTGGTTGATGCCTTTACTCACCGTGCGAAAAGTTTGAAATATGACGTCGCTTTTTCGCCGTGTAATGTTCGCGTTCTGTGTGAAAGTATTCATGACAAAAACAACAGTTAGAAAAAATATATTGACATCCGAATTAACCACACACACACAAAAAAACTCCCCCTATGTGCGAAGGCCTTAAGTCACTAAGAAGATTGCCTATGTCTCATGAGATCAAAGTTTCCAAAGTGACTGAAATGTCCAAGATGTCCAAGGTGGCGATCCAAACACGTTGTCTGACAGTCACGTGTTCAGCGTTAGATGAGCTGACAGGTTTATTTGAAAGAGAAAATAAAGTCGAACATTGAAGTTACCACCCAAACTGTACTTTGTAATCATCTCATCACAGTTTACAGACTGACTTCCTGGCTTGACTTTGACCTGCTATCCCTACCGTGGTTGTGTGCACCCAGTTTTCCTGTGCAATGAGGGATTATTATGGAATTTCTGGTGCGCTCGCTTTAGGTTTAGATAAGAAAGTGGTTTGGATCATCTGGATAAAGCGCTGGTTTGTTCACAGCACGACCGATCGTCTGGCAGCAGTGTTCCTAAATATTAGAAAATGCTTTTGTGAGTACAATGCAGGAGAGGAACGTTGAAAAAAAAAAATGTTGTCATTGGGTTTGGCAAAATCATCTCGACATTATGTCTGGCCGTAGGGGCTGGCGCAACCCCACACGCCTTAGAAATGTTTGACGAAACACCAAAAATAGCTACAATTCTCACATTTTTATTCATTTGATTGTTCAGTCAAATGTTTGTCCATTTGTATCTCCCCACATGATTGTCCTCACAGCCAGGATTTTGTATTTCTCCACCAGAATTCACTAATTCTGGCCGGAGAAATACAAAATCCCTTTGTCTAAAAACAGTCACATTTAAAGATACTGACTTTAAAGAACACCGGAATACGCCTTACTTGTAATCGTGGAATGTGTACCCCTCTCCTTGGCGCCATAAAATCTCCACGTTTCCAGAAACATTACTGAAGACATCAGACACCAAGGTAACCGCAGGCCTGTTACAATGTTGAATGAGATGATGGCCCAAAACTATGGAAATAACACCCGAGTTGTAATGAACCGGAATGATACAGCCGCTAAGATGTTTGCTGGGCTTCGTCTTCTTCCTTAGCTTTTTAGAAAGACGTTCCAACGCCGTCACGGTGGACGTAAACCCGGCGGAGAGGGAAGAACACACACCGTAATGGACGCTCGGATATTGTCGATGGAAAACCCCGTGTGAAAACACCTTTCGGAATCCCGTCCCTCGCTGACTTTGCACTGACGCCGGTGTGGTGATGGTGTCATGCAGACAGGTATGATAAAGGTAACATTAATCCAGATTAATTCGACCGTCATTAGTTACACGCTTCCATGTCGGACTCGACTGCGTATCAAGGGCAAAGAGGATTAGCTGCAATTTGCATAATAAACAGGCCAAACAAACAAACAGAAACGGGAAAAGCAGAGGTAAATAAACCTTGAAGTGAGTCCTTGTCTGCTTCTGTCCACAGTTTATTAATCACTATTTGTTGGCCATAACTACAGCTGTTTAGCTTGTTGGGAGGTAATGGAGATTAATTAGTGACCTGCAACAAATGCTGTATGTATAAAGGGATAATGAGCTCCGCTTTAAATTTTAAAGTGATATGCCAAGTCATCCAGGAAAGTGGTAAATGAACTTTAGACTTTTAAATTGTGTTTTTTTGTGTTGTTGTTTATCTTTGCTTGTTATTCTAAGACACCCCCCCCCACCCCCCGCTGTCGTATCTTGAAAGTCTGAAAGTCTCTCAAGCAGCAGAGCGATAATGAATCAGGTCCTGACGTGGGCATGGCCCTTCCCGGTCGGACGGCCCCTTACTTTAAGGTGACCTTCCACAGATGAAAAACACCATTTCATGGCTCGCCATCAAACCTTAAAGGCACTGTCACGAATTCGAATCCAGGAGCTGAACGGAAAGGCGTTTACACTGTGTCTGAAACTCTTTAACTGGTTAATTATAATTATATCTTTGTGGTTTATTTTCTCAATATTGTCATTCTGTTTTCTCCATATTTTATTCTGACTTCCTCTATGTTTGTCTTCTCTGTAACTATGATACGTATCGCACGTCCTTCCTTCGTGAAACAAGGGTTCCCTTCGTTGTTCTGCTTCTCCTCAGTTTTCTTCCTTTTTCCCCCCATTTAATGTTTTCATTTTTTGTATTTTTATGTCTTTTGCGGAGTTCTCTGAATCTGAAATCAAGGGTCTAAGGATTAAGGGTGTTGTATATCGCACAGATCGTAAAGCCCGCTTAGAAACTTTTGTGATTATGGGCTATATGAATAATAAAAAAAAAACTTTACATGTTGTGGAATCTTTAACATAAAATAAAACTCTAAAAAAACACAAATTTAAAAAAACTTTGTGCGTGGGGAGGCCCTCATAGACAGCTGCCTAGTTTGCCTCTGTGACAGGATGGCCCCTGCACCCCACCTCCTCATGGCCACCAACATAGTTGGACCACTCGACATAGTTTATCCCCCTCGGGGGGGATGAAAGTGGTTCTTGTGTTAAAACAGACAAATACTTTATTTCTTTTTTAGTTTCTGATCAAAACTCACAATGGATCGATGAGTATTCAACAAAGTTTCCAATGTGACATAAGAGGAAAGTGAAACCAACTTGAAGCACTGTGGGGCTCATTGTTTTTCAGGGGAGCTATTTCGACCACAGAACCATCTTGGGATGGACTTTTATGGTGTTTTTGTGCGTGTGGGCGCGCATGGGTCAAGACGCCCAACTGTACTAGTGCATCTCTTTCCCCTTTTTCCTGAAGGAAACAGCAAATATCTGACCCAAGTTGTGACAACATTTCCTGCCGTGCATGCCCCCCCAAACCCATCCACCTCCACGCGCCTACTGGACCTCAGTTTTCGTGACGTTTCCGATTCCGCGTTCCGATTGGACAATCCCTCCGCCTGTCCCCTTGACTGACATCACGGGAGCCACAGTCTCCTCCCAGCGGCGGCGGACGCTATTTGAGTGGGGGACCAGCGGATTGTTGTACATAGAGCCGGTGTAGTGTAGTCAATGGGAAGCACGCGAGACGGTGGCAAAGCGAGTTACGGTCTAGATTGAAATCCGCGGCTGCACCATGCTCTCCAGGTCTATCCCGTGTCTCTGGATTACATTTTGCCTTCATTTATACTGTCATGTAGACAGCGGGGAAGCTCAGAATGCGAAGGAAGGTAAGTTCTTAAAGTTTGGACTCTTCCATCCCACCGCATTTGGAAAACATCCTCCAGAATTGGTAAAGACGTGTCCAAATCCAGCAGACAGCTTCCTTTGTTTTTTTCCTCCCCCCGTTTCTTTAAACCCCCGATCTTTTAGTAACTCAACATGTGGACGTTTTATATACCCAGTGCTGTCAAATGAGGCCGGGATGACAGCGCTGTCTGCTCCCGGACCTCACGGGGTTTTTACGCACGGCAATCAAACGCCGTAGAACATGGGTCAGACGCAGCGGCTCATGTATTTTATTTTACTCCAGCGCCAGGGCGCTATCGGCACAGCTGGCCTGCTCGTTAAAGGTTCGTCTGTCGCGACAAAACCGGGTTAAAATCCGCGGATCGATCGCACCAGCAGGCTCGCCTCGCTGGAAGTGAGTGAGCCGTCTTTCTGGCCGCGGTTTCGGAGGGTTATTTCCTCCAAAGTGGCCTCGGCTCTAGCAGTCCTGTCCAGTCTTGTTTCTTTGGGAAGAAAATACATCAGATTCGGAGCGGAGCCGTTATCTGCCTCGGACGCTCAAATTGGCCAGAATCAAGGTTATAAAGCACAGGAACCAGAGGGGATTTGAATAACTCCAAAGGGCTGAAAATTGGCACTTTTAATCGATCGGATTCTAGTTCAATATGTGACAGCCTACGTAAAACATCAAATCGCAGGGCAGATATTGATTTTACAGCGTAATAAGCGAGAGCGCTCTGGATGTAATATAGCTGCTATGAATTGTAAATACTCGGTGTATATATTTCGCGGCGCGCCATATAAGACAGTCTCCTCTAAGATATAACCGGAGCATTTTATTTTAACCCCCCCCCCCCTTCGCGTGATGGAACAGTCTGCTGGTATTAACTACAATTAAACAACTTCATTTCGGCGAAAACCGCCGCGGTGCCGCGTTGCGCTCTCGCACGCTCCGAGCGCATTGGACAGACCGATTTGACGAGGCGCCTTCGCCGAGCAAAAGTGCAAACAAGCCGCTTGTCTTCTGCTTTCACGTGGAGTTTTGGGGCTGTTCAGAGCTGGAAATATTTCCCCGAGTTTAAAGCGCGTACCGCGTGTGCGTCGGGATGGGAGCCGCCGCCGCCGGTGTGACCTTAACGCAACAACTTCCCCCTCCAAAAATTCCTTTTTGGTAAACTGATGCGTAAAATAAACCCACAGTTAATGGAATGAGGGCGCGCAATGATTCCTAACACATTCTACACATTTCTAGACTTTATTTCTTCTTTAAGCACACTGTCAGTGTCTTAATTTGTCTCACAGAAAGTTCCCCCGCAGACATTACGACCTGTCTGGTGCAGTGTCTATATTTCTTACTGAATGTTTTTTTTGTTGTTGTTGCTTTAACTGCTGCAGCTAGAAATTAGGTCAGTGGTATATTATGTACGCTATCGATATAGATGTGTGGCCTATCAGTAATACCCAGGCCCGGTGCCTGGTGTGATTTATCCATCTGCCTCTCTGTTTCCTGTCACTAGTGATTCTGCTGGACTCCAAGGCACAGCAGACAGAACTGGAGTGGATCTCCTATCCTCCCAATGGGGTAGGTCTGCAGAATCTCTGCATCGCTGGCACACGGATGTACTCTATAGGTTACCTATATTTTGTCCAGCTTTCTCTGACGTCCCACATCTGTGATAGGAATAATAATAATATTTGACGGGAGGCAGGAAACATACGCAAGGATCAGCCCCCCCCCCTCACAAAAGTCTCTCCGGAATACAAGATAGAGAATGCAAGAGGTTGTTTCTGCTACCAAACTCGCCCGGCTTTTGACATTCAGAGCACAAAGGCCTTAAGCAAACCACTTCCAACTTGCTAGTCTGATTAAAAGCAGGCTGTGGGAGACTTTTTAAATAAATAATGTGAGCAGAAGCCGGTAAACTGAGCACATTCATTCTTTAAAGGGTGGTTTGTGCGATAAAAATGCAACTGCTTATCTGCCTTTATTCATTGCAGTTTAGTGTGTATAGTACGCCTACTGTCTGAAATGACTCTATTTCATATGCCTTGGTCATATTCACTACAGAGTAATCACCTCCAGTTGGATTGCCCATTATTAGATGTTTATTTCAACACGACGTTCTCTAATGGACGTGTTCGTTTATGTCTTATTTCAGTGGGAAGAGATCAGCGGCTTGGATGAGAACTACACACCCATTCGCACATACCAGGTTTGTCAAGTCATGGAGCCGAATCAGAATAACTGGCTTCGGACTAACTGGATAGAGAAGGGCAATGCCCAGAGAATTTTTGTGGAACTGAAGTTTACCTTGAGGGATTGTAACAGCCTACCCGGTGTGGTGGGCACTTGCAAGGAGACGTTCAACTTGTATTACCAGGAAACGGATTCAGAGGTGGGCCGGAGCTTACGGGAGAACCAGTACGTGAAAATTGACACGATCGCCGCAGATGAAAGCTTCACCCAGGGCGACCTGGGCGAGAGGAAGATGAAGCTGAATACAGAAGTGCGCATAATTGGCCCCCTGTCCAGGCGGGGCTTCTACCTGGCCTTCCAGGATGTAGGAGCGTGTATCGCCCTGGTCTCTGTCAAAGTTTATTACAAGAAGTGTTGGTCTATCATCGAGAACCTGGCCACGTTCCCGGACACTGTGACGGGATCAGAGTTCTCCTCGCTGGTGGAGGTCGAGGGCGTGTGCGTCAGCGACGCCGAGGAGGAGGCCGACAACTCTCCCAAGATGCACTGCAGCGCTGAAGGGGAATGGCTGGTGCCCATTGGGAAATGTATATGCAAGGCTGGGTTTCACCAGAAAGGAGACGCATGTGAACGTGAGTGTCTGTACCTTTTCTGTCGCGATCAGAGCGAAAAAATATTTTTAGTAGTCATTTAATTGACTGATTAGCATTCCCCATGCTTTCAGAAATCAGTCAGGGGCATCCTGCATTTCACACCACAAAAAGGTGTGCCGAGAAAAAAAAAAAGGCAATAAACTGGGGAGTATTTGTGATTCGATTATGCAAAGCAGGTAAATGACAATTTAGGCATCGCTGGCTGAATAGTTGTGTTGGCAAATGGGATTAAAGCAGCAGTAAAGATGGATAAAGTATTGAGGCCAAACATCCTCAGTGTAATAATTGGAATCCGTGTTAATTGATTACGGGGCTCCTAATTTAAAGCCACGAATCTGGTGAGCCTGGGATTAAATAATAACTTGAGTTTAGCTCCTCAGCTCGAGTACTCCTCTCTTGTTC
>CM022481.1:2674592-2687175 GCA_011952105.1 Coreoperca whiteheadi
GTGGGGGGGGTGGGGGGCCGGGTGCAAGTGGAGTAAGCGAGTTGAGCTGTCAGTCATGTCATCTGAGGAGCCCCCTCTGTGGATGCAAAGGCCTCCTCCGAAACGTGTTGTGATCCACTCATTCATCACCGTCAGCAAAGAGGGACCCCTTGTCCTTCACCCCTACGCCCCCACCCCCCTCCCCCTGTCTCTCTTTAACTCTTTGTGTGGCAATCTGTGCCAGTAAATGTCACTCTTCTTCTCCGCCCGCTGCGGAGTTCAGTGGTCTCAGTGTAATGGGTGTTGAAAAAGGCCAGTTGAAGTGTCCCCGGCCTGCGCGGGCTTCATTTTGCGAGGAAGTGCATGTTGTGAAAATAGCGCCCATTCATCCCCTGGTCTTGTTCAGCGCTGGCTACTGGTTGCAGTGGAGCCACAGAGGCGTTTAGACAGAGAGAGGGCCCTTGTGGGAGGACATTGGCGTCTTTGTTTCACTCAATCCCGGGAATGCATGTTGTCCAATTTTGACACATCACATCATTGTGGTACTAAGTAACCAGTGCCTGAGAAATCATTAACTGTTGACCCTCGACCAAAAAAGGGAGAGGCCTCTATCTGGTGGAAAACCGATAAAGCAGGCCGTATCTCGCTGCTATCGGTGCATGCTAACAAGAGAATTAATGAGAGGATACAGCATCCTGTAGACGCTGGCACCATCCATCTTGACTGTCAGGGGGTTGGACAGAAGTTAGTTGGAGACTGATTGATGATTGAGCCCCGGAGGGAAAGGGCCGAGCAGTTGGGGTCCGACCACGACAGCTAACGTGTATGGAAGCCACTAGGTGGCCCGGCCAGAGGAAAAGCTGCATTTTGCATTTTAAATGAAGCCAGGAAGCCGGGAGTCAGGAGGTCCTCATACATCTTGATTCCCTCCTGATTGATAAGGTGTGAATTTAATACACCAAATGGCTGTCTTTTACAACCGCTCCAGAGCTTAATTATGCAAATGACAGGTGCACGCCGAAAACCACAGGAGACCCAAATGGACCTAAATCACTCAAGATTGAAATAAATTGGTGATGGATGGGAGCTCGTCCTGTCACTGCAAGTGTCTGCTTCCTGTGAATAGTAGCATTCTTCCACAGCCCGGGGCTTTTCCGCCTTGTTGTCTTGGCCTTGCAGGTACCAGTCTGACTCACAGATGTGGTATTCTCTGCTCAGGATGTTACTACCTATACAGTTGGCAGTGTCCTAAAATTGATCACTTCCTAGGACTTTGAAACCAAAATGTTTACATTAATCATCTAATTCATATGTCAAGTCAAATCAAACATATTATGGTTCCAAATGCGAGGATTTGCTGCTTTTCTCTGTTTTATACCATTGTAAATGGAATATGGACTGGGTTTTGGACCGTTGGTCAGAAAAAAAAAGAAGACATTTGAAGACGCCAGCTTGGGCCCTAGTGATGGGTGTTTTTTTTTAAACTATTTTCTAACATTTCAGACTAAACGATTAGGAAAAAAGGCTGAAACGTACTATTTTTTTTTCAACATTATCTTCATTATATCAACTATTTTCTTTAGTTATCAATGAATCGTTTGGTCTATAAAATGCCATCAAACAGTGAAAAATGCCCGTCACCTGCTTCGTTGGGTTGTTTTGTCCAACCAACAGTCCAAACCCCAAAGATATTTGGTGTACTGCCAGGGGAAAAAAAATGAAAGGCAATCCGAATATTCACATTTGAAAAGTTGGTATGGGTGAATGTTTGCCATTTATGCTTAAAAAATTACTTAAATGATTAATTGATTATCAAAATTGTTGAAGATTTCAGAATTTTCTCTTGCACAGTTCATCGATTATTTCAATATTTGCTTTCAGCTCTACATACATTTATAATTGCGTTTTAGTTGGATGTCCAGGATTATTAGTTTTCATTTATGGATTACATAGCTCTGATTTTGATGTTCAGTACATTTCATAAGTTATGGGCATTTTGTGATAGGCATAATCATTCACTTTCTTGATGCACCCACTGTCCTAAAAGTTGCTTGAGCTGACTCTACCTTAGTAGTGATGTCCCACATTATAGGATTTTCAATATCGCTCCAAAAATAGGTTCTCTGTGCTCTATTATGCTGTATGTAGGTGGACATAACCAAGCAATAGTGATTTCATAGTGTGTTTCTGCAGCAGAGAGAACAGTGGTTGCTCAAGTTATTGAAAAGTCCAATGAAAAGGGTGTTACCTTTCAGTCGGAGTTGCTCTACTGAGAACAGATGTAGACTTGTCTTCATGACGAGAAGATATTACTGTGTTCCTGTGCAGTTCTTTTGCTGTAATTCCTTCTCATTAGCGGAGACGAAACTGCAGTTACTTCCACAGACGAATGAAGGGAAGAAAAAATGTTTGATATCGTGATCCGCCGAGCTGTAGTAAAGAGTATTTATTTTACTTCCACAACCAGTGGCCCCCCATTTTTTTTAATACACACTTCCAAGCGAGAAGTAAAGGCAAGAAGACGTTGTTTCCCGGGATACACTTGCTTGAGCTGGTGCCAGCAGCACTTTCTGTGGGACCCGGCTGCCCTGTCAACGCGTCAAATTAAATACAAATGCCTCATTTTCCATACGAAAAAAACTATCAGCGGGAGGCTCATTCACAAAGTCGTTTTGGCCTGGTAAATATTTGTCTCAGAGTTACATTCATAGAAGCTGCACCGACTCATATGCTGAAACAAAGGCAAGAGCACAAAAGGCCTGTCATGACGGATGATTTGCTCCAGCTGGCTTCCAGGTTTATAGATGAATTGCTGAGGTAACGGCGGGTCTAAAACACCCAATCTAAGCACCGGGAACTGAGATTAAAGAAGGACACGAGGCTGCCAGTCTCTGGTCACTGGTAATGAGTTTGTCTCTCACCTCTGCTGATAAGCTACAGCTACTGACTCATGCATATATGAATATCAAGCGCGCTGATGGGAAAAGCTCAGGCCACTCAAATGTTGTAGGCGCACAAACCTTGTTCGGAAAACACTATTAGGAGCATCAAAAACAAATCTTATTGGGATATTATCCAAATACTAGTAACCTTATGGTTGTTTGCTCTTAGCTCCTGGACCCTAGGCTGTCTTTGCTCAGTTTTGAGATTTTCTGTATTTGCAGGCTTATGGCATAGTCACTGCGTGGCCAGACGTGCCATGTATTATTACTTTCAGAGCATTTAGTCTACTCAGAGTCACCACCAGTTGGCATGTCAGTGGCGCTGCGCATATTCTAGGACGGCGTTTGTGAAGGAGAAACGTTTGACGCAGCTTGAAGTTGTGTGGCGAAGGTTTTCAACTCAGGGCAAACGTCGGCACGTGAATGGAAAGAGTGATCGAGTGATGTAAGGATGAAAGACCATGCAGATAGGACTTTCTGTGCCTGTGCCAAAAGAAGATGAAGAAGAAAGCCTAAATTAGTTGAGAGATCTGATGTAAGGAGCACTTTTCTCACATAACTTCCAGACCTCAGAGATGCAGAGACATTTTTGGTTAGAGTACTTGGCACTAATTCCACTTGTATGTGTGTTTGTGCGTTCTGGTTTGACTTGAGTGATGACTCTCAGAGTGTGATTTTTAGATGCAAATCACGCCAACCAGCGATTTAACGCTATTTCAAGTCAGCAAGAAAAAAACAGGCGAGTGATGACTTATCACTATTCCGGTCTCGGAATTTGACCTGCCAGTCCAAATTTGAGACCCTACGTTGCATCACATGAATAGACAGAATCCAAGCAAACAGACCCCATTCAACAGTCGCACAAACAATGGCATTATGGTCAGCCGTGCTGGTCAGAGACTTTGTTCACCCCCCCCAAAAAGGGAGACCTCCGCGACCTTGTGTCAGAAAGTGTTATTTCCAAGGTGACGCCGGGGTCCGCATTTGGCCAAGGATGAGGTCAGTGAATATTAACTTCATTTACACATGGCTGCAGACCAGCGCAGCGCCACAATGGAGGCCTGCCTGTTGTGTTTAGTAACATGAGCGCCCCGGCTGACAGGACACTGTCAAGACGGAAGATGGATGATCGCGGCGGTTGACCCCTGATCGCCAGAAGAGTCACCTCTCCAGCCCCCTCTCCCTGCATGACAAAACAGGCCTCCCCACGGTGCAGCGGCCCCCGTCTCCACTTGCACTAACAGGTTCAGACATCTCCATCGATCCCTGCCTCCATACCTCTTGTAATTCTAAGCTTTTGCCCTTTTTAGCTATCCAAACTGTGACACAGATGTCATTTTTGCAATTGCGTGCCTGCTTGCTGACTGCTTGAGAGGGATGTGATCAGACAGGCAAACTCCATGTCGGAAGACAATGTCTTTGGTGTTCTGTGTTGTGTCCCCGTGGCATGAGGGTGAAAGTGATATGTGACTGGGCCCGGGGTCTCGCCACCTTAAGAGGCAGCGGGGAGGGCCCTGTTGTCAGTGGAGCTGCTCCTCTGGGAGGCTTCAGACCACTGGCTCTGTACTTCAATCTTCCTTTAAGAGGAGAATCAATAACATATTACATAACTTCACTCTTTTTCCCACTTACACCCAGGGCAGAGGGAGCAGAACTTACAATGTGCTTGGGATGGTTCTGTTGCAGGAAATTCTCCTGTTTCTTCCCGGAGAGTGGTGTTAAAAGGAAGACAGCTTTGCAAAAGAGGAGATATTGGATTTTTGCATAACCAGAGTGAGAGAATAAACAACTTCAGGGCCCATCTAATGATTCTTTTAATTATCTTATCATCTGCCAGTGATTTTCTAGACAATTTGTTAATTGTTTGGTCTATAAAATGTTAGAAAATGCCCATTACAAGTTCCCAGAGCCTAATGAAAATGACCCATTCTCTGTCTACCTATCTAGAACATATGCGTGGCCTGATACATTCTGCAAGGGGTAAAGGGCAAAAGTTGTTATGTTTTTGTTTGTATTTGGATGAAGTGACTGTTTAAGAGCAGTCTAGAGCTGCACAAGCACTTGTGGGCATCCAAGCCGGTGTCTTTGTGTGTCAGGGGAGGCCACGGGCGCTCGGCCACAGCAGTGATGAGGGCCAGTTTGACATTGTTTCATTCCTTTCTGGGGGTGGGGGGGATGTCAGGAAGGTTGGTAGGCATTGGCACAATTCAGAGATAATGCTCACTTGCTGACTGGGGACATTTTGAGTGCCAATTTTGCTCGGGCTGCAGGGGGGCTTTGGGATCGGCCAGACCTTTGGACCCTGCGCTTTCATCCCCAGAATGCAGAGTCCTTCCGTCATTTTGTGGTGTCTTTTAGCGCAGCTCTCCTTTAGAGCTGACCACCTCGTCCGTTAAAAAGGTAGCTGCCAGGCCGGCCTTAGCGGCCCTTTCTCCTGTTTCCATGTGAATTAAATGAACTAAACAAAAGGCGATTAGGCGGGTACATTTTCCACGTCACTGAGAATCTGTTTCAAAAAGCTCACTCTGCATGATAGCTTCAAGAAGCAGAGACCTCTTAGGAGGACTGTGCACAGGCTAGAGATGCAGCTTCTGTTTAGGCGGAGCGAGAGGCTGTAAATCCACTGATGTAATAAAGTGTAAAAGATGTAAATTAATCCTAAAATGCCCTTCATTTTCCACCTCCAAATCCAGGCAGTAAATCAGCAGGAGAGCTGAAAGAGAAAACAGGTGTTCAAGTTGTTTGTAATTTGTTTTGCTGTCAGCAGCGACTCTAATGAAACTGAAGCAGTCGTCTTTAGTGAGTTCATATTGCTTCCTGCTTTTTACATTTCGCTCAAAACCTCGGCTTCATAGTCATAGGTTTATCCAGAAAAAGAAGGCTTAAAGGATAGGACTGGCATTGTTCTGTGTTTTTCGCGTCAACAAATCACACGGAAAGGACCAAAACCACCTTCAGTGCGTCTCTCAGTACTTTCCGAGCCCACTGGTTCCTACTAACGCGGCCGCTAACACACATTTACAGGAGTATTTCCAACAGCAGGATGGTGCATGAGCGACTGACTTAAAAATAAAAGACGAAGGTTTTGTTGACAATAAGAAAAATCTAGATTGTTATCAGCCTTATTCTTTATAGGGTCGGTTCAATTACAAAAAAAACATGTTTCACTTACCTCTAGAGGTATCTAAATAGTTTTGGGTTTATTGTCTGTTTTATTCTGGATCGGCCTAATACACGCAAGAAGTTGTCAACTGTTTTATAGGGACTATTTCCCCTCCAATGTTTTGGGGTGATGTCAAATAAATAATAGGAAAGTGAGAAAATAACGTAATTGTCTCTTTGTAATTTTGGTTGAACTGACCTCGTGAAACTGACTATGGTTGTCAAAGTGACTTGTTTCACATTGAATATAATCTGAAACATATTAAATACGTGCATTGGTATAAATGCAGATGACCTCAGGTGACGGTAATCTTGAGTTGGACCTGATAAAGCGTTGATTAGTTTGTTGTTTCAGTCCAAACTGTCCCACTTTTAGGTCAAACGTCATGGGCTGGCTGTAGCATGATGCTTAGCCCCACGACAGGGAGCATTAGTTTAAATTTTTAGTATAACTTAATCAGAGTCTGGCTTTGATCGTTGCTGTGAACAACCAGGCAGGCACTTCCTTTGGGTGTTCTCTGCTCAGAGGGCAAAGCTGCATGCCCTCCAACACAGTGTAAGGGAATGCTAATCTTCTCTTTGTTTCACATGGAAAGCTACTTATCTCCCGCTAAGCACAGGTACCTCGGATGAATGGGTCGGTTGTCTGTATGTGTGGAGTGCAGCAGCAGCCAGACAGAGCCATTCCAAGTATGTGTGGGGTGATGGGAGGATCGAGCACAACATGACATCAGATTCTTTTAACCATTTAAACTTGTGTTTCAGCTGCTCCTTTTAGTCGGACTTCTTTTTTGGCTCCGTTGTAGCCATATCCTAGGGTTCTGTCCTTCTTCCGAAGCGTGGGGGGGGGGGGGGGGGGTCGCGAAGGCGCGTGTTTGGAAGGGGTTGGACGAAACCGTGAAGAGATTTTCGGCACGGCCTCGGCTCTTTTCCCTTTCTTTGTGCGACCTGCCGCTGTTTCCCCGGAGCTGGATTGGCGCCTAACCTCTCATAGGTGGGAGATTAACATGTCTGCTGGCCAAAAAAACCCCCAAAAACACTAAAAAAAAAACCCCAACTGCTGAGCATCTCTTTCTTTGTTGAAAGAAAGAAAGGAAAAAAAAAAAGATTTAGAGCAGTGCAACGAGCTCGGAGGAAAAGGAAAGATTTGACAAACGCCTGCTGCTTCCTTTGTCGTGGTTGTGATCGGACTAAAAAGCAAAACATGTTTGAATATGAAAAAATGTCAGGTCTTTTTAAAAAAAAAAAATTATTTCTATTGATTTTGAGCAATAGTGACATATAACAACGTAAATAAGAAGCATTCAAATCCATGCAACAAGGTAAATTCGCCTTAAATTAACAACATAATTCAATCAATTGCTCGAAACGCAGTGGGAATTGAAACTTATTTATACCCACCCAGGGCGGTTACAATAAAAAAGAAAAACAGAAGTAGCTGCTTCATAAATTCCTAACGTTATCATGACTTTCAATTACATATGTATGTATATACACTTGTGAAAAACCACAAACATATCTTAAATACACACCATATATTATCACATGTAACAATTTTAGTAATACCGATAGTGGTAATCAGAATACCTACAAGGTAAGATAACACAGCGTATGTATACATCACCAGATGATTAAGCCCCGCCCTCCTTGTACTGTGACAGGACCTTCTGTTTATGGAGTGCTTTACACTGGCGAATGCGTTGACACTGTTTGTATTCGAGCCGCAGACTATTCCATAGTTTAACCCAGCTGCTCTCTCTGTGTGAATAACGTTTGTAGCAGGTAATAGGTTGTGATATACTTTAAATAAGAGTTGTGCCGTATTGAGTTTAACAAGGTCCAGTATTTTTAACAACTTTGATTTAAGAATAAGTGGATTTGTGTGTGCAAGATATTCAGCCTTTATATGGTACGTATAGCCCTTTTTTGTAAGATAAGGTGAGACTGTATTGAATTATTATAGTTGTTTCCCCGTACTTCAACACAGTAAGTTAATTACGGTAGAATCAGGGAACAATACAGGGTACGGAGTGTATTGTAATCAAGGACATGTTTGGCTATATTTATTATTGCAAGATTTTTTGGAGACTTTGGTCTTAATGTGTCTGATGTGAGTTTTCCAAATGTATTACCTATTATAACTCCTAAAATGTATATTTCAGAGACATAGCATAATATTAGAATACTTTGAATACCGTTAAGATGATGCAAAGCTATAAACAAAAAGATTGCGAGCACTGCAGTTAGCAGCGTTGTGCAAGTTCACGCTTCACTTCAAGAGCTAGCACGAAGTTGAGTTCACCCATATTGAAATGAACGTTCAATTGGGAATTTTTAACTAAATTCACAGTACAAAAAACTTGAAATAGGTAACTTTCATTTCTTAGTTTTTTTTTTTTCCATTCCAAAACGCTGTGGGTTTGACTCGGGTGGAGGAACTTCGTGGCTGTTGGCTCGCCTTACCCTTTCATGGTTTCTTGTGCTCATCATTCGCTCGCAGAATGTCGTTAACTCTCGCGGGACTTAATAACGCTCACGTTCATTAGTTGCGTTCAGATACGTTCAGTTCACCAAAAACACGAGCCCGCTCAGTGAAAGGCGCTCTTCGAGCGAGTTTGTGCACAACACTGGCAGTGAGCTTAATAAATAACTCATGTCTTCCTTCAAGGTGCACTTGATTTCTCTAAAACCTTTGCAGCTACACATCACCCTCAAGATGAGATCAATTGAGCTGTCTTTTGGCTTTTCAAGTAGAAGAAATAGACTCTGCAAGGATTTTTTTCCGGTCTGCCTGCCTGTGTTGCTCTGAAGTTTCTCACAAGACGCAGCCAATTGCCGCTTACATTGCAGGAGAGAACACCACGGGGCCAAAGTCTATAAAAGAGATGCAGCCATAGTTCAGCATGCATAAAATGCCAGTAAACAGAGACTGATGAATGTCCACGCCGAGGCCTACTATTTATTGAGGCAAAGAACATAAGTCACATCTAATCAGAGCAACACACACAGGCCCCAGGTTACATTAATGCATAAGAAATAAGCTCTGTGTGAGCTATTGACATCCTTCTCTATTGTCGTGACGCACGGTCATGGTCCTAATCGTATGCCCTGAAAGTAAAACCGAAAAAACATACAGCAGGAGTTGGGTTTTTAAATAGCATTTCATGGTTGACTGAACATCCAGCGAGACACAGGGTATTTTGAAAGAGCTGATGGAGACCGTTTATGGCAGTATTAACAACGGATTGCAGTGTAATAGAAGCGATCAAGACACGTTTGAGGGAGAAAACGCCTTTGTTTTTCACAGGCAGCACCAGGTATCATGAATATTTCTTGAGGCTCCACCTGAAATGTGTCCGTAGCAGAGTGTCTTTCAAAATTGTAGCAAAAGCTGGCACCGAGTTTCCGGTCAGTTTAGTCAATCTTGTGCACTCTTATTCTTTAAACAGGTGGTTCATTTGAAATCAAAATTGATACCAATTTTAGACAAATTAGGCAAATATCTTGTGTGGCTGCTGGTGTTCGGGCAACATTTAACATTTGAGAACCTGCAACGGCAGTGTATTGTTGCCACGGCAGAAAAAGAAAAACGGATCAGTATCACGTTATAACGTGAAACGTTTCTTGTTATAACGTGTTTTTCACGTTATAACAATATATGTTCACGTTTTAACAAGAGATTTTCACGTTATTACGACATACAAACGTATCCCATTATAACAAACTTTTCACGTTATAACAATATACTATTTATCTTGTATCTTTCTTGTTATAACATAAGTTTGTATCGTAATAACGTGAAAATATCCTGTTATAACGTGAAAAACATCTTTTTATAGAAAACGTTTCACATTATAACGTGATAGCTTATATTGTTGTAACAAGAAAAGTTCCTTGTTATAATATGATAGGTTTATATGTCGTAATAACGTGAAAATATCTCTTAATAACATAAACATCTTGTTATAACAAGAAACTTTTCACTTTTTCCGGCATGGCAGAAATAAGCTTCCGTACATATTAACCCCCTGTTCCTTGATTAAACACATTCATTTAGGAATCTACAGCATACACAGCCACAACACACATAAAAAGGAGGTCTTGAAATTACTTTTCGACACAGGACCCTTTTGAAGTCAGGGCCTCAGGAAGAAAGTCCCACTTTAAGGTGCCGTATCACTCGTATTGTGCTTTAGTGGTTGCATATCCCCAAATTAGTACCAACTAGCTGACACGCAATAAAGCTGGAGCTTTTTTGCGGCCTCTTCTGGGGGCCCAGGGCAGTTGCCCGCTCTGCATGGCTGGTAATCCAGCCTTACATCCGAGAAGGTTTGCTTTTGTTAAATGGGGGTCAAAAAAACAAAACAAAAACTAAAATATTCTAAAGTCTAAGTCCACCAACCAGCGTTTTGTCCGCAGCTTTTGACCGCATCCAATGGCCCTCTTCAGCAAATGGAAATTGCTCGGCTGGAAAAAAAAAAATAGTGTAAAAAAATACCGTAGCAAAGTATGGTATTGCAAAACAAGCAACACTTTTACCAAAACTCTGTAATCTGTCTGTAATCAGCACCAGAATATGGAACAAATGTGGGTATAGGAACATATCAAAGAACACCGCTGTCAGGCACAGCACTGAATGTCCGAATCACGCAGACAAATGAAAAGACACTGGGAGGAAACATACTCTTGTAAACCACAGGCGACAGGCTCCACATCGTACCAGGCCTGTGTTTAGAGTTGATATTTATAGAGACATTTCCCTATCGGAGAGGAAGCGGCCAATGGCGAGACTTTTGCTGAAAGCAGTGGCGTTTTTTTGTTATTTTTTTAAATAAGAAAATAAACAGTTTCCTTTATCGCGCTTGACCCGTTCCACCTGGCATTCATCAGCGGCGAGGCCTGCATGTTGGTCCTGTCGGCCGCTTCCCTCCCTCTGCCTCTTTTATCACTCTAATGGGGTGCTATCTCCAGGCTGCTCTCTCCGGGTCTCCGCAGCCCCGCACGGCTCCCTTCAGCGCGCATTCTTTCCACATCCATCCCGACACACGGGCGGATTTAACACATAATCAGACCGGACGGGAGGGCAGCTGGAGAAGGGGGGGGGGTGGCCCAGCCCTGACAGGACTCATCATGCTAGGACCGTGGAGACAGAAAGGCCCACACCAGTCATTCGCACTCTCTGGTAGTCTGCAAAAAAAAAAAAAAAGAGAGGGACTCTCCCACACTCCCACACTGCAGCTCACTTTGAGCCCCGTCCGCAGCAATATTGAGACAGATGGGGAGAAACTCAATATCCCAGCTGCCCCGCTTGGACCAGCTACAGTCCTCCATGCTCAGTAATAGTAAGGATTGTAACCTTTGTGGGTCACAAGCAAGCAAGGAAGCTCAGTTTCTCCAAGACAGGGTATCGTTTAGAGGTTTTCGACACCAGCACCAATACAACACCTGAGATCCAGTACCAATACCAAAACAATATTTCTTTGATATTTTTCTTGCTGATACCTAAAGTTCAAATGGAGTTTGAAACCTAAAGTTCCACATCTGCCACAAGCGTCAGGACATTTTTCATCTGGCTGTGACGAGGGTGTGCCCTGGGCAGGATTCTGGCAATAAATTGGTCTGGTTGGGTCAGATCCACGGATTCAGTCGGCACCTTTAGAAAGTACAGAGGTTCAATACCAGGTCCTAGAATAAACTAGAAAGCTACACAGAAAACAAGAAGGGCAAATCTGGAACTCCATCTGTCAGCAAAGGCACGAGATTAAGATGGCTTTTGGTCGTACCAGGGATAGTAACCTTGATTGGATTTGTGGGTTGAAAGCAAGCAAGGAGGTTTGTTTTCCAGTTTCTGTGAATACTGTAGCATTTGATACCAGTGCCACTATGATACATCCACTTTGGTGCCACTATAATATCTGAGTCTCGTTGCTAAAACTAAAGCAACATCTTTTTGGGTGCCTTTGGGTGCCTAAACCTCAAAATATATTTTCCGCATAGCCACGAGGAGCTTTCTTTGGTCATATTTGATACTTTACAGTTTTTGATTCTTGATGCCACAGACTGATTGTGGCTGGCACTTTACTTTAGGAACCAGCCCCAGCCAAGACTAGAAAACTACACAGAAAACGAAAAGGGCAAATTTGGAATCCGATCTGTCAGCAAAGGCACAAGATTAATGGGGGGGGGGGGGCGGGGGGCATGCGTCACCCCAGATGAGGGAAATAATAATTTTCTATTTTGGCCAGGAAAGCATATGTCAGGCTGTCGCATGTACCCCCTCTGTCCCTCACCCAGAGTGTCATGACACTGCCAAAGCGTGTGAGAAATTGGATGTAATTCAAGAATGTCAAGAAGCTCAGCTCGGAGGAAAAAGAAATAAACCAAGATCTTACAAAAACACAGAAATCACATCCCCCCCCCCCCCCCCCCCTTCTTTTTTTTTTTTTTTTTTTTTTTTTTTTATTTAGCGTTTTTTTTTTTTTTCTTTTGCGCTTTTGCTT
>CM022481.1:2692695-2742335 GCA_011952105.1 Coreoperca whiteheadi
CTCTGGAAAAAAATAAGAGACCACTTAACATTGAGTGGTCTCTTTTTTTTTTCCAGAGCTGTATATATACAGTAAGTGTGTGTGTGTGTGTGTATATATATTAAATATTTAAATTAAAATTGTGGGTAAGATAGAGAGTTGCAAGAAAGCATTTGAAGTCATTTTAACTTGTAAAAGAAAGTAATTCCTCTCTCGTTATTAATGAGCTGCGATTTCCCTAAAGTATTATCTATCACAAATTAAATATCAGCCGTCTGTTTTGCATTTTTAGCCGGCTGTTTTCCTCTCCATGTTTGAGAAATGTGGAAGAAATGTTCTTTGTATTTACGTATGTCTCAAACAACTGCTCCCTCGGCACATTAGCTAGTGGACTGTCCAGAGAGTCAGCCATATATACCCCCCCCGGTGCTAAAATGGCCACAGTGGGCTGGATTGACGCTCTACAGAGAAGTAGCAGAATTCACTTCCTGAGTTCCATCATGTACTATATACTTATTCTAGTCATGTTTTGAGCATTATAGTGTGTCCACTCTGGAAAACTGTCAAAACAGGTATTCTTAAAATGATTTTATACCACAATCTGATGTACAATGGGAATGAAGGAGCTACATGGTACTTAAAAAAAAAAAAAAAAAAAAAGGTGGAACATAGTGTGACAACTGTGGCTACAACAGATACATTCAATTATGAATCCTTCAAAAAGAAAAGGTTTTGACTCACTGCTTGGTTCTGTTCGGGGTCAATAGGGGCCCAAAGTTATTTTGTTATTTTTTTCAATAACTCTGAGTGGAAATGTTGTCGATGTGACACCGCTGTAACCCACTGTAATCCCATCGCATGTGTGACAGTGTGAACGCTGGCCTACTGCATTACAGTGCGAAGTGATTCACTTCGTGCTAAAATATAGCAGCCCACGTGAGACACACCCTTTCCTCTGGGTTTCTCAAAATAGCTCGAAGGCATCATCATCACTTGTCATTTGAAGTCTTTTTGTAAAAGCAGATATACAATACACAAATGGAAAGCTGAGTTTAGAAGAAATAAAACACACCCTTGCTCAGTTCAGCACACTCGGGGGTTCAGCTGCTCCAGCCTTACTTGGCTTGGTATGACCAGTAGCTTATGTTGGCTAATGTCTTATGAGCAAAAATGGCTTGCTTTAGATGAAGAGGCCTGCAATGTAGCCCGTCATAGTTTCAAACAGGTACGAATGCCAAAGGTCTCACCAGAGTTGTACATTTTCAAATTGTGGGATTTGAAAACGACGAGCGTCTTGTGTATGAAATCAGCGAGCTCACTTTGAACATATTGCCGTTCTTTACAGGGCTCGGATTTGGCTGTTTAGCGCCATTCCCTATCGAGGTCTGACACAAACGAGGCCATAACTCAGGCTAAGCAAATCCGAGGCCGGCCAGTGACCACAAACCACCAATCTCTCCGTGTAGCACAGAGGCAACCATACAGATCCTGTTCTCAAAGACAGGTCCATTACTCACTTCTCCAACCATCCTAATCGGATGTTAACGCTTCGCTCTAACATCTCCCGCTGATCAAGGGCAGGACTCACATGCAGTGGTAAGAACAGGAGAAAGTTCCCACTTCTTTGCAGTGTCCTCTGGCTGTTCCCTTCTGGGTAATCACCTTGGCCAAGTAGCGCAGTAATTACTGAAGTTGCCTAATGCACCCTTTCCATTATTCATTTTCATTAACTTCGAGTCCACACTTGATGACCCCATACCATTATATGTAAATATGTATTTTTAACTTGTATGAATAGCTCCTCCTCATTCCCCCTGCACAATTTCTGCACGGCTTTCTGTACGTGCATTTCCTCATTCATCGCTGGATTAAGTCACTGTGACCAACAGTCACTGTGATTTTCTTTTTTTTTTCAAGCCTTGCGCAGACCGGGAGTGAATAGTAATTGAAAATGAATTTGCACTGCCTGAACAAATAGCTTGATTGACAGATTTTTTAAAATAGGGGTTTGTAAAGCTACCATAGCGTAGGCCTTAGCAAAACAGTGAGATGGATCTCTGGCACACAGAGATTAAGAATGTGTCCATGAGGATTTGAGAGAAAATGAGATGAAGTTGTAATGTGGGGACATGAAAAGCCAAAGCCACGCTGAATAAAGATGAGACAAGAAGTTCCAAAACCATAGCTCCAAATACATTGTTTCCCATGTGGTATGGGTTGAGAGGGGGCGGAAGGCAGAAATGCTTTTGTTTGTTGAATGTTTGTCCTCGCCATTCATATGCAAAGGAGACAACATATACGGGGACGACCACGGGGAGGCATTTTCTCTTTAGAAACAAGGCAATGGCTGGAGATGTTGACGGGTCGGTGAGTGGGCATCAATCACTTAACAGCTGTGAGCAGGGCCGGTGTGAGCTAGGGGCTGAAAAGGGCGGCCGTGAGCAGTCACCCCCTCCTCCCAGCCCCCTTCAAAAAAATGTGCCACCTCAACAAGTTGACGTCCGTCACGGGGTACGTCCTGCCTGGAGTTGCTCAGGGACTGTGAAAGGGCTGCAGACTGTAGAGGCTTGTGTTGTTTCCAGATACCAGAATTAAGCTCAAGATCTGAACGTTTATACTAAATCTTCTGTTCCACTCTACTGAAGCTCAGGCCCGGATTCACGCATTTTAATCCACCTGTCTCTTATTTTTGCAGTTTCAGTTTTCAGTCAACATACTACACTTCCGTTGTTGTGCAGTTGTTCCTTTCGAATGGGATTGCTATTGACATTTTCAGGTGCCCGCGCTTTCGGTTTTTTTACGAAGAGTTCTTTGCCCACCCCCCCCGAAAATGTTTAAGATGCAAAATCTAGATTTTGACTCGAGGCCCTTTAACAAGAAAGAACCTCAAGAAAACATTGGTGAAAATGCAGGAACGATGGTATAGTGAGTACGCTATAGGTATGAATATAGAAAGAATACCCTTACCGTTTAAGTTTATATTGTGATTTAGTGGACCAAAAAAATTTGCAATTTATCTATCATGTATTTACCACAGCATACTCAAGTAATCCGGAGTTACCAGTTGGTGATTCATCCATCCATCCATCCATCCATTATTGTAGAATCAATAGAAACGATACCTAAAACTACAAAACTAAGCTGAAACAAACCAAAACGATCCTTTTAGATCTATGCTGGGAAAGCACGTGACATATCCCCAAAATGACCAAATCTGAATGCCACACTATCATATACTTTGGTCCAACATTTAGAAATACCGTTGATCAAAACATAAAGCGTCCTGGTCATGCACAGGTACATTCAATGTAAATTGCTTCATATTTAGAATTTAGACGAGGCCATGCAAATAGGGATTGCAGCCAGTACACTGACAACAAATACCACCACATACAAGGACATCGACGAGTTCGTATAAAGACTTCACACTCACAGTTTGACCAGCCACAATGGCTTTGCTCGATGTTCTAAGACTGATTGTTTCGCAGCCGCGACAGGACGTGACGAATATTGAATTCAGCGCGGCGCTGAAGGCGGACTCGGAGGCCCTTCAGCCAAAAAACAAAACACACTCTCCTTCGAGCTCTTCTCCGCTCCTGCGTGACTCCCCTCGCACAGGTTCTGCTGCAGCCACATCATTAGAGGCTAGGTCAAGGGGTCACAGCACGCATTTGTAGAGCGAGGATTACCTCATGGGCGATTTGAATACCACTCACCCCTGCCTCCCCTCTCCCCACAGCTCCCCAATTAGAGCACAGATAGCTAATGGGCTGTGGAGGGTTAAGGCAGCCCCGAACTCCTCTCGAGGGCCGATAAGCGCTGGATTCTTCTCTCCTAAGCTTGGATTTACACAGTCTCACAACTCTGCACAGAGTGAAGATTTGTTCTTTGAAACATGACCTAAAAACCATCAGCTGGTATACTGTGTTTTCTATTTGGTAGATTATTAGATGTAGCTGATACTTCTGTGCATCTGAAAGCCACATTTACATATCCTTGTATATTACACAAAATCACAGGTTCTGCTTTAAAATCTGTTCCACGTTAGCATGCGACGGATGTAGCAGGAAACATAAACTGTGCATGCACATTTTCCATATTTATGCACAACAACAAAAATACCTTCACGCACACACACACACGCACACACACTCACCCATGCTCGGTGACGGTGGCAGTGTTGGAGGGAAGCCGGCAAGTGATTGAGACGTTTCAGGCTGTGGGGGCTCTGGCAGGCTAATCCGTGAAATGAAACTTGACTGGGTGGAGGGGTGAGAGGAGAGAGCACAGGGGAAAAAAAGATAACAGAGTGGGGGGTATGGGGGCGGGGTGGTTGGGGTAGTGAGAGACAGAGGGAAGAGAAAAAAAAGAGTCAAAAGAAGAGGGAGAGCGACAAGCCCTTGAGCTACAGGGATGAGCAGACAAGCAAGACAGACAGCGGAGGGCTCAGGATGTGGCGCGAATCTTTGCTGTAGGTGAAGTGGGTGCAGACGGGGTTTCATATTCCTGAGTCCAGACAGAGCATAGTCGGCAAAACAAAGTGACGCCAAGGCGGAAGACGAAGAAAGAGAAGAGGGGATGATAAATGACAAATGAGTGCTTGAAAGAGAAGCTCAAACCCGGCCATACTTTCACAACTCTGCACCCGTTGGCTCGTCGGTTACCACTATTACTGTTAGGGGATCCGGCAAGCACGCTTGTTTGAAGGATGCGGAGGTCTTTAGAGGGAGAAATGCAAAAGCTCGCAGGCACAGTTTTGCATCTGCAAAACCAAAACAAGAGACAAAGGTCACCCAGATCCAGGCGCAGTCTAATCTAATTTCCGTTCGCCTCTTGTTTTGCAGCGAAATCGCCGCTTTGATCTGTGGCACCTGAGACCACAATGAGAGTGGCACGGGGCGAAATGAGATGCTATCGTCTCGCGCCGTGGCCATGGAAATGCTAGAATAAAAGAACCCCGAGGTCCGGGCCCGGGAGGCGGGAGGTTTGCGAGCGTGCACAGGTGCGTGGGCGTGTTCGTGTTGTCCGCGGAAGGGAGATTGGGAGTGCGGGTCGAGTGTCAATGCCGAAGGCTGAAGTCGAGTGCAGCTATCAGCATTCAATCGTCTCCACTTCACCTGCCACAGGTGGCTTTTTCATCTTCCCAGTCCACAGTCTGTCTCTTATCTTACCCAATAATCATGAATATGGATGTCTCCGATGAACAAGAAAACAACTAGGTGCTGTATTAATGAGCCTGAATATCGTGGTAGCACTTTTGGCTCTATGCATATGCACGGCCTATTTTGTTAGTTAATGTGACCGACTAAATGAGTTGCGAGGTCCCTCCCCGAGATCCTCCCCCCAAGAATGTGTGCCCGAGAAAGCAGGAGGGTTCAGATCTCCCAGAGAACGAAAACGAAGCTGTTCTTAAAACATTCATAAACAAAGAATACAAATAAGTCATATAATCTTTACGGCGTCAGGGGGAGTTTATTTATATCAACATGCGAGCCGTAAAAGCCAACAGCCTGGAATTGGAAAGATGAAAGCAGCAATTTGTTATTCATTGTTTTACGAGATGAGCTAATCTCTTTGCCATTATGTGAACATTTACAGGCAAATGGTCCGCGGTCCTGTGCGCCTTTGACGACATGGAGCTAGTTTATTGTACGTCAAGTGAAATTGTATATGGCGGTTACAGGGCGGTGATAATCCAGGTTTAAATCTTGTTGCTAAATTCTGCGGGTGAGACAGTGTTTCAGTCTTTTGTGGACGACATTAACTTTAAGTGCCCTGCTGTCTGCGTGATATACCTTCCCAAGGAAACCCAGTAAAGCCCCTGTCTCCAGCTGGGCTAGTTGTACATTTCTGGAGAACAAGAAGTCTTGGAGAGTGACTCCTGATTCCCCGCTAAGTGTTTGTCTGACCATGTAACCATGCCTCAATCACTCCCATAGCAGCTGCAGATTTTATGCTGTTAACAATTTCTATGTAAACAAAGCCCTTAGTCCATCTGGATGAATCACCAGCTGCTTTTGCATGCATGAGTACACAGGAAAAAAAAAAAAAGAAAAGGAAAAAAAAAAAGCATCAGGTTGTTTCAAAATTAAGTACAAAGAAATAAAGTCAGAAGCTAGCTGATGGACATAGTAGAGTGTGAATACACTTATTTAAATTCTAAATGTTATACTTATACCACTGGTACTTAATTTATCTGACCTGTGTTATACTGTTTTCTATTTTTTTGCTAAGTACTTTTAGTGAGCTGCTGTAACAAAGAGTTTCCCCTCGGGGATCAATAAAGTATTTCTGATTCTGATTAAGTCACATTCATCAGGTTCCACAAAACATAACTCCAAATGAAAGTTAACACAGCATCGTGTCTGCGCCGTGTCTAGTGAATGCGTAGGCACAGGCAATAGTTTGCTACCCTGATAGCCATATCAACTTCATTTTTAGGTCAAAGTCAGAGTGTGCAGAAAAGGTGAAAATAGCCATTAAAATTTGGACATGACTGAACTAGTACTGACTCGTTTTTAAAATTTTATTGGACTTAATTCAACTGAATTTGAAAATATATGTTAGAGACTTGATAATCGCAGATCAGCTAATAACTGTTTAGTTCAACTTCCAGGAGTTGCTAGTGAAGCTCAATTTCTAGTATTTTTTTATTTCTAGGTAAAGCAGCTTCAAGTCAGATCCCTAGTTTGCACCCTGCTAAACCATTACCGCTTTTGCTGTAAAATTAAGTCAGGATCCGAGCTAATACATAATTATAAGGACTGTGGTTGAAGTGCTTTGACACATGGAATAAAACGACAAACAACAAAATAACACACTTCAAAATCACAAAGAAGCCTTCCTGAAAAATGTCAAGCCAAACACAATGCATGCTGGGATGCTAATAAGCTAACACTCGTGTTCCACAACTGTTGATTAAACGATCAGTCGGACAATTAGTCACCTCAGAATTTTTTGTTGCAAGACAAGGAACCCCTGATTGTATGTTCTTGAAATGTGTTTAAATGGGATAACTAGGCAATTTAAGTGGACCTGACTTTAAACAGGAAAAAACACCCCATTGTAAAATCTTGCAATCAATTTAATTGTGATATGTTACAGTGTGAAGGACTGGTGATGGAGCGATGATGGGAAATGAAAGTTAGAAGGTTAGACGGGTGCACTGTCCCGGTAATGGCAATTCATAAAAACAGTGACATTAAAACTGTGTTGCATGAACTCTGGCTATGAAATTATTCTCCCTTTGAAACTCTGGGCTTCACTCCTTGATTTCACAGCCTTCTACCGACCTTGGTGCCTGCCAGAGCTGACTTCCTTTCAGTGTACCTGTACTTCTGAGTCTTATTATAATTGAGTGTGAGTGTTTGGCTCTAGGGCCGGACCTGGCATGTCCTAAAATTTTTTTTCTTCTTTTTCTCCGAGAACAGGGAAAGCACAGATCCAGTCAATGCACACTCTTGGCTGTCACCGTTCTTGGCACCCAGTCATTTAATTCTGGCTTTGTCCATGTCCTCTGACAGGACCTCCCTCAGCACCACAGAACCTGGTCTACAACATCAACCAGACCACCGTTACCCTGGAGTGGAGCCTGCCGGCTGACACGGGCGGCCGCAACGACGTCACCTACAGGGTTATATGCCAGCGTTGCAGCTGGGAACCCGAGGAGTGTGTTCCGTGCGGGCCGAATGTGGGATACTCTCCTGCACAGTCAGGATTAGTGGACACGTACGTGACCATCGTGGATCTGCTCGCCCACGCCAACTACACCTTTGAGGTGGAAGCTGTCAACGGCGTGTCAGACCTGAGCCGCACGCAGAGGCTGTTTGCGGCGGTTAGCATCGCCACTGGTCAAGCAGGTAAGGACTCTGACATCAAACAGTTTATTGACGTTGATTTGCGCTTGAGCTTCTTGATTGAATTGCTATGGAAGGAAACGGGACGTTTTCTTTATAGGAAACAGCTGATCTCCTCTGGATGTTTGCAAAGTTTATTTCAGTTTAAAGAAATAGTTCAACATTTTGGGAAACACACATACGTACATGTTAACTTTCTTTCCAAGAGTTAGATGTAGGGTGGCCATACGTCCGGATTTTGGCCAGACAGTCCGGATTTTAATCCCCCTGTCCGGCGTCCGGCGCAGCCTCAAGCCGGACACTAATTTGTCCTCCTTTTTGGAGTCGCGCTGAATAACCCGCTCAAGAATCTCTATTGGGACGTAGCGTCTAGTGCCATAAGATCTCTGGTCAAACAAATGATTGGCTGAAAGCGGTGTCAAATAAATATCTGATATATCATTGGTTAAAAACGTAAACAACCCTTCACGCGCTGGCTACAGGCTACGTCATATCATCACGTTAACGTGCCGAAACGTCAGACCTCAGACAAATAGAGCACGAGTTTATAGCAGAAAGCAGTAGAGACGCTCTACAAAAATTGCCAGAGTATTTTATTCATTTATTTTATTTTAGTCCAGAAATGTTATGTTTTCAGGCACTTTGCAAGACTTTTTTGAAACAGACACCACAGTGTCTTGAATTAATACAAATACTGTGAACAAACCCTTTTTTGCCTCTTCTGTTACACTCAGGTCTACATCAGATTGTCTGGCCATGAATAGAGGAGGCTATTTCAGAATCACTATATCATGATAGCATCGATATGATGGACAAAATTGTATTACGAGTACATTGTAGTTGGGAGTACACCAGAGTCCTATGCAATTATTCTTGCCTCACTAAATGCTAAATGTTATGGAAATGGCCGCCCTAGTTAGATACGAAGATCCATACCACTCTCATCTCTGTGTGTTGATGTAAATGTTGGAGGCGATTAGCCTAGCTTAGCAAAAAGACTATAAGCAGGAGGAAACAGCTGGCCTGGCTCTTTTCAACGTTCAAGAATACACCTACCAACACCTCTTAAGCTCACCAATTAACACATCGTATGTTGATCGTTTAAATCATGCACAAACGTAAAAACGACATTTTGTGCTGACTGACTGTTGTTTTTACATCGCTATTTGCTAATGTGGCCTGTCTTAGCGGCCATCCACTAACCTGCCTTCAGTTTTGTTGGCTTCTTGTCTGACTCTCGGAAAGAACGCGAATAACCACATTATCCAAACTGTTGAACTATTTCTCTAAAGCTGAAGTTGTAAAATGTTTGGCTCCCACCAGTCTATGCACAGTTCACCCTTTGCTCCAGCTGAGAGAGCATTAGGCATTAGTAACACGGGCGATTGACAGTTTAATTTTAAAAACCTCTCATATGCAAACTACGGTAATGATTCCCCATTAGCATTAATGACCATACTCTGATATGATCCATAATATATCCAGTATGCATATTACCCAGATTAATTTAATGTGTATATCAGCACTACAGTGGCAAACATTATTAGCTTAGCAATGATACAGACTCCCAGTGGTACCTAAAGAGCCAGCACTGTATTTGCAGCTCAGTCTCAAGGGAATATATCATAATTAAAATGCTGTATTTTGCTGTGACAAACTCTAAAGCCTCTTTTATTAATTATTTCTATAGATCCACCCAACAAGATTCCTCTTTCATGCTTGAGGATCCATGAAACACGGTTGTCCTGACTATGGTGATTAAAAGAAGGCTGGAAAGAGAGCACTGAACCTTTAGCTGGATATATAACCTCAGTCTCTGGCTAACCGCACCTGCGCGCTTCTCTGTGACAGCCAATCGTGTCCCGCCGCTTTGACATCATCCTCATCATATTGGTTTAGCCATAGACATTCATGTCATCATTTTAACGTTAAGTTAAGCTGCTCACCCGCCACGTTTCTCTTCAAAACATACAGGGACTGTGGTTTGCCACGAAAAACATCTCTGTCTGCTCGATGTTGGTAATTGTGAGAGAGACGGCAAGAAAGAAAGAGGCATTCAGTTGAATGGATGTGTGTGCGTGGGATGATTTATTTCGTGGTGCTCGGTTCGTGACAGAGACACGCGCTGGAATGTGCCGAGGGGTTGCCTGGCCAAGGACACGGGGATGGCGGGAAGAGGACAAGCTTCAGGAAAAAACTAGGAAAAAACAATTAACACATGCTCTTTTAGAGTCACTCATAATTATACGTGGCATGTTGACAACAGACAATTACTCAGTTAACCCGGCGAAATATTTAGCCATCAGCTATTGTGAAAGAACGTGGCTTGCTTGGCCAAGATGGTGTCATGTTTATTATTTCCAGTAAGTGGCACCATTTAAAGTGCTTTAACACTATAATCAGTGTAATTGGCCAGGATTGATCAGGTCGCTGATGATTTTGTTGATCAATTCCATTAGATTGTGATGTGTAATTGTTTCTGCCTATTATAAATATCTATAAATTTGCAACAATTACAAAGATGCCTTGATTTTCCTCAAGTGTTCTATGGGGTGGACTAGTCTCTGTAATACTATTTAGACCATGATGCAATATTAAAACTCCTCTTTTAAACCCAGACTAATCAAGTTCCTTCAGCTCTTCAAGACCGGGTGACCCACACAATCTGTTCAATGGTAGGGCAGCCCTGGGATAGAATGATACCTTTAAATGAAGCCTGGAAATGACAGAAGGTAGCATTGAAGAGAATCAAACATATTTGCCCTAATAGGGATCTAACCCTGAACGAATATTGTTCAACCGCATTCCTGTCAAAGAGATTTGTTTGACTGAGAAATGTGGACTTAAATCCATTTCAGTTTATGGTGCAGGATTACACCACATTGGCAACAAGTTCTCCAAAATATCATTTCTAATTGGCTTTACCCATATGACTCTTTCCTCATCATGTGACCTAACTCACTTAGAACTTCAGTCACGACATAAGAGGGGATCGTACTGTCCCACGGTCAAGATTAGGGTCAGGGAATAATCATGGTTTAGGTTAAAATAAGTACTTTGTCAGAATTAGGGACCGTTTGTTGTCATGGTTAAAATATTCCATGTAGATTTAAGTATTTGGCTAGGTTTGGGGAAAGGGTTGTGATCATGGTTAAAAGAAAAGGTTGACTGTTGGTAGGAAAAGGGAATCGAACAGCTGTCTCTAATGTCAAACTCGGACACTGTGTTGATCCATCCATCCACTCTGACGTCCTCTCTAAGAAGTTCCAAGTGTTGGAAAGCCAAGCTGGTTTCTGAGCCAGTTTCTGAGATCTGAGAAAGATGGTGGAACTACAGTCAAAACTCTCCAGGTTTCGTCTGAAGCACAAGTCAGTGTTCAGCCTTAAGCTGATATTGATGGCCATGTGATGCATCTCTCTTGTTTGCCATCTTGAGCAGACATTAGCTCCCCGCTGCGGGGCTCAGCTGTCCTGCTCACTGGACCCTCACTTTGTGCAGCGCTCTCTGGGCTGTTAGGGATTGCTTGAGCGCTTTGTAATTGGAACGTTGGAGCTTCCTAAAACAATTGGTCCTTCCTGCGCAAGCATGCAGGACCACTCATTAGAGAATGGCTGCATTATTAAAGCTTTTATGGCTCATCATTCAGAATTGATTAACCTTTGCGTGGAGAGGTGCTGGAGCCCTATAGCAGTGAAAGAACCTTAAAAAAGAGAAGCCGTCTCATCCATCCCTCCCCATCTCCACCTCCGGCATGATAATCGGCATGAACATAGGCTCATAGCTGGGGAATGGGGGAATGAACATGCAGTGTGTGAATGCAGATGGTGATCCATCTGATGAGGAATTCACACCTCCCCTAATTATACCAAAGGAAATGTCTGGAGCGAGACTGGAGCTACACAAGGTGCTGAGTGCTTATTGTTCCCAGAAACCTAATTACCTCTCAGCTCCGTCTTAAATGAGTTTAAGTAGAGGCTGTGAGTTTGTAAGTTTGATTTCTCCAGCTCCGTCCTCGCAGCGGTTGAATAGAAATAGAAATAGAACATTCGTTGTGTTGAGGATTTCTGCCGTCTTCGCTGCCACCGTATGCTGGAAGTTAAGAGTCTGTTCCAATCAGCACTCCATTGTGAGTCAACAGTGCCACAGAGCCGCCCTCGGAGGCCCTCAGAGGCCCTCAGCGCCTTAGCTTTCGTCAAGCGCACTTGTAAACAAGGCCTTTTGTTCTTTCAGCACACTCGTGAGTGGGCACTGCTCATAGAATAACCATTAATATTTATTCAAGCGGGTGTTCACATCTCTGAGCCAGAAAAATCACTGTGGAGAAGGGCACAGAAATAGGATTTGAAATTGGTTATGGGAAAGGCTACAGGAGTGTGTGTGTGTGTGTGTGTGTGTGTGTGTGTACATGCTGTGTGCACACATTCAGCTTGAGACCAGTGAAATGGGGTTTAGGTACGATCGGCAAGAGGTGTAAATGAGTGAAAGGAAGAGCCTGTGGAAATTGATTTTAATGTTGACTGCTTGCATTAGCCGTCAGCACAAAGCCTGCTACATTCAGATAGCAACTTTTACAATAGTAAGCAGTGCTCTAAAGTATCCACAGGCTCCGTGGGTGAGTCAGAACAGAAAACAGCCAGAATCATTATTTAGACTGTGGTGAGTTTGATTAGAAATGCCTCAGAATGCCAAGAACGCCATGGTCATCATTCCAAAACATCAAGATCAAGACATCATTTTAAATTTTAGATCTGTCTTTGTGCAAAGCCCTTTTGAGAAATGGAATATGTAACATTGGAATGTGTAACCCTGAACCTTGCAAGGCCCATGGTGACATAGATTCAACCATTTGGGACTAATTTACATCAAGACATTTATATAAAACAAGAACGTTAACGGCCTCTAATCAGAGCCCCACCTCCCCCTCCCTTTGAGTGGGAGTCTGTGCAACAGACTCATCATTCACAGGAGTTTATGGTGGTTTTTACTAACCCTCTACTTAGAATTTTCCAATTTTGGCGCAATGGTTCACACTTGTGCTCATGACGGCTGTAGAAGCACCACCGGACTGCATCCTTTCCCTCGATGGGGATCCCATGATAAACAGCAGGGCTGCGGCCACGTACTGACACTCTCCTACAGACACACACACACACACACACACACACCACCTCAGTTAATGTTACAACACAGGTCCCACACGAACACGTTTACAAAGGGCCATGAATGTGCTTCTAATGACTGTCAATGCTCCAGCGGACTCTGTGCTTCCAGCCCAGTCACCGAGAGTCTGACAGCAGCTGCTCATGGCTGGTTAGCTGTCTGTCGCCCACGCCCTCCAAAGGGCTTGCCCTCTGCTGCAATTGTCAAATATTAGCTGCGAGGGCGGGGGCTAGCAGAATTTGGGTGTGCAGTTACACTTTAAAGAGCAACTTAACACCCTGTTTGAGCTTGAACACACCCCTTCACAAAGTCAAAAAATGCACACACCACCGCAGCTACTAAACCCGCCCCCCACCCCCGTGGTACCTATATTACCATCATAGGATTGCCGTCTGTAAATGTTACGCGGGTGCATGAAACATGAAACATTGTAAATATGCCCTCACATTTACATAACGCGTTGAATGTCTGAAAGGAGCTTCAGACTCGATTGTTTCCAAATGCCAAGAATGCCTTGGCCGTCAATTCAAAATATCCACGATTGCATACACATAAGATACAAGTTTCACACTTAGTACACCAGACATTTCAAAAGTAGGGAACAGTTATCTTTTTTGTTTATTTTTAGCCGTTCTTCAATTCATTTGTTGTCTAAAACTGTGTGAATTGCCCCCCTCAAGTATAAAACCTACTTAAACTTCCGAACAGAACAACAAGCTATTCCCTTTAGTACAATGCAAAAAGGGGGGGAGCATTGAGGCACACAAGAATGTAAGCTAAGCTTTTTACTTTGATCTGAAAAGCCTCTCTGCCCTTGCATTGGGTGAGAAGCAAAAATGCCCATTTCGTTGCTTCAGTCAAAGTCGTCTTCACTGTCCTCCAGCAGTTTAGTGTCTGGAGCTGAGAACGGAGTTAAAATATTAAATGTTCATGGGTGCAAACTGATACCCCAGCTCCTCACTGGTAATCTGTATGGCCACTTTATCATCACTATCTGGATATTGTTCAGTGCATCTGTGAAAGTAACACTTGGGGAACAATAAGGCCATTGATTTATCCGTTCTTGTGTTCTAATCTGCCATGGTGGCATTGGTTGATTCTGAGCAGTCCCCACTGACCGGTACCAGCCAGTGTAATTTTCTAGTTAAGTAGATTCTCCTTTGTAGCATTTGTCCCGGGATTTACATTACCTGGGAGCCCATTCCCCACCCCTACCCCACCACCAGCTCCACATGCTCCCAGTAATTTGATGAGAGCTGGGCAAAGCAGTAAGATTCAACAGCTGCAGTAAAACTGTGGTGGTCTCAGAGCAGCATCTCGGAGCACTTAACCTGTAGCTTTTCTGTAAATGCCTCCTGATTTGTCTGTCACCCAATCCGTCAGCAATGAATAATTTTCATGGAAGGTGCACTTTAATTACTTTCCCATTTAAATGGCATTATCGTGGCCTATCTAGGTAATTAATCTCACCAAGTATCCTGTTTCAGCCTTTTATTGCTGGCAGACAAGCTCCCTAAATCCCCCCGAATCTGCCGTGCTTGAATGAGCCCTCCCTCATAGAAGCTGGCGTTGCCTCTTTCCCCTTCACTTGGTCCCTATCGCAGCCATTGGATAGTCCTTTCTCTCGGCGCAGGCAGCCTGTCAGAGCATCGGGCCGTTTCACTGCCTTGGAAAGGACACAGGCAGACACATCCATGCCGGGCTGTCGGCAAGAATAGGGCCTCCGTCGGTACTGGTTTAGTGGGCTGATAGCTGCAGATAGCTGATATGTGGGCTGATATTCTGCATCTGAATTTTTCTGAACAAATTGTATCCTGCTAACAGGTGTGATGTGTGTATCCACAGCCTGATATATCTTCTTCCTCCGTGCCGTAGAGCTCCGTTGTTGTCTAAAAGCTATTAAAAACACATGGCCCTTCAGATAAAGCAAAGCCAGTAAAGTTCAAAAGAATCGGTCAAGAACAATCTCTTTTGACATCTCAATATAATATAATACATTTCAAACTCAATGGGGGGTGTAGGTGTCTGCAGCAGCTCTGTACCGGATCCAATAACATGCAACTAAATATTGAAAAGAAAGAAAGAAAGAAAAGAGGAGTCGGCATCCAGTTGTGGACCAAAGGAAAACCAAGACATCAGCAAAAATTTTCTTACGATTGAAGATGTGCAGACACACACATGCACAGAAATAGAGCCGAAATAACAGCTGAATAACAGGTGGTTCTACTGGTTGGGCAACCAAAATATTCACTCAAATATCCCGTTTAAACGAGAGGAAGAGCTAAAACAGACACTAAACTCACATTGTAGAAGCCAATAAATCCACGCGACATTCTGTTCAATTGTACTCATGGTGCACCCCAACGGATGCACTTCTAATAGTAGCGTTGCTCTTTATAATTGCAACTCCAGCAACTCTTTATTCACTTTCTCTTCCTTCTTTTCTGTGGATTATTGTTATTTTGCTTTCTTTCCACAGCAACTCTGTCTCCAGCCCTGCTTTGTTTGTGTTTGGATGCAGCCCTGTTAATTTGGAACGTTTGCAGAGATATTGCGATATTACTGCATGCTGGAAACTGTCTGAAAAGTTGCAGCATTCTGATGTCTTGGGCTCAGCTGGGAATATGGGAGAAGTTGAAAAGGGAGCACTGATTCACATGCAGCTTCATCCTATAGGCTGTGTTCCCCCGGAGCAGACACAGACCAGGCTTTAATTATTCAGACCTCTGCGAGGCAGAAGAAAGAGATTGAGGCAAGGTTTTTTTGGGGGGGGGTTTTTCCCCCTGGCAGTCAATCTGCTGTTTACCTTCCACATAGAAACTCAGCTTTTCAGTCAGGCCCTCACCTTTCAGGAATCACTTCTTTTTCTCTCACAGACATCAGCCGCTCACATTTATCAGCCGAGACATTTGACAACTCATTTCTTTCACTTGTTTTTTTTGGTTTTTTTTGTTTCAACTCATACGTTGGCCACTAAACAAGTTCCCCCGAGCACTGTTGCACTTTTTTGGGGTATTACGTGTGTGTGTGTGTGTGTGTTTTGCGATATCTTAAACCCTTTTGTAAACAAAGAACGATTTCTCTGCGGGCACGAGGCAGGAAGCTCAGTCCTTGAAATGTTTGACTAGACTCGGCTGCGTGTTTACGTGTTGGCGACAGGTTGGCCGAGGGGTTCAAGTGACAGTCCGCTGAGGCGCAGGTTGCAAGTTCCCCTCGCGGAGCAGAGCCTGTTGACGTGTCTTAAGGCATAGCACGGAGCTGTCGCCGCGAGTCACTCTGGATGAAGTGATCAGCCAAATGCATTAAAATGTGCAAGGTGTCCGCAAGGCTCCGATTATTATGATCCCTCTATCACCAAATCTGTCTATACCAGGAAGCGAAATACACTCCTCTGAGGAAACACACGCGTTTCATTCAGAATGCTACAGCTGAGTGTACTCACCCTGTTTCGTTTTCCTACTGAATTGTGTGTGAAAAAGCAGCTAGATGGTTCAATACGCTGTTTTTTTAGTTCTGCTATGTCCCTTCATGTGACTTAAGGCAGATCCTCAGGACAAATGTCCAAAATAAGGACATTCTGTATGTAAGCATGTTAAAGGGTCAGTTCACCCAAATTACACTATTAAAATATAATCCATGTAGATAGTTTTGGTTTCATTTATGCAGTTTTTGAGGTGGATATATATATATATATGTATGTGTGTGTGATTTCTATCCCACCAGAATAATTGAGGTCATTGGAATTTAATCTTTGTTTGTAAAAACTTGGAAAAATGACATTTAAACATGTGTCAATAATGTGAAACAATGTTGTGGGTACTCCACAGACCTCACCTTTTGGGAAGGGTTGAAGGTTTTCCTGTGATTTTTTTTTTTAAATGTTTACATCCTCGGAATATGTCACCCTTTTTCCAGATGAAGTTTGCGTTTCAACACAGAACTGTGGAAGGTTGACCATACGCTTTCGCAGTTTCTCCCCTGGAATTCTGGCCAAAAACGGGAGCATGATTTTGCCCAGAATTCCCAGGAAATACCGGAATCCCAACTCCCAGCATTCGTTTACATTGGAACTGCTTTCTAGTGAAGAACTGGCCCCTGTGAAAATGGCTGACAGCAGATCTGTGGATTAACAGCGATATGGTTTCTGGAAGAAGATGCCGTTTCTTTAAGGTGGAACTTTAAACAGCTGTGAGCAACACTAACAGAATTCCATTCACCTCTATTGTGTAGGGCCAGAGGTACAAATGTGTATCTGCGATATCTCAAAAACTGAACAAATAATACATAACATTTTGATAAAATACGTATTTTTTTTTTGCATGTGTAATTTGGGTGAACCGACCCATTCATGTAGTTATATGAGCTTGCTTTGGGAAGAACCATCCGCTCCCCTTGGTGAAAGAGCAACAGACACATACATGTGAATTTGGACTGTGTTTTCCATGTATGCCGTATATATAACAGTACACGAGCAGGTTAAGGTAAGAGCGCCTGAGCCCTCTCCATGCCACCACCACCGGGTGACAGATCACGAGTATTCGCTCAGTGAAATTACAGACCTGAGGGGTAGTTGATGAGAAATGTCACTGTCGACAAAAATGGAACTCTAATATATTCCATCTCGGATTTTCTGGACACTTATTAATGTCTCTCCGTGAGTGCCACTAATGAAGGTAGTCAGTCTGGTGCGGCAGATGAGGCGTGGGACAAATAACAGTAGTGTGACCTGAGAACAAAAAGAGCTGCGATGGGGATATACATATTTAGCGGCGCCATGAAGCCCTGTGAGCAACAAAGTCGTGATTGTAGCCGAGCAACGCGCCTGATTACTCATCATCTTTCTTTAAATGTTGATTTGTTTTTGTTTTTTTTCCCCTGATTGTAGCAAAGTTTCATATCTTGCAACCATCATTTACAAATTCTAATAATAGTATTGAAGGAGTTTGGAAGCGATAGGTTGTTTTTTTTTGCCCAACATTCACTAGTTTAATCCCCTGCTTTTGTCTGATTTATATGATTGTAAATTTAATATCTGGGACTGGTAGCCACACACAACGAGCTCTTTGAAGACGTCACCGTGGGCTTTTCACCATTTATACTATTTGTTCAATTCGAGTAATCAGGAATGCTATCAACAGGTTAATGCATAATGAAAATACAATGCAACAAATCAGAAGAACATCAGCAGTCAACATCCTTGTTTCCCTCCCTGAAAAGTTCTAACTGAAAAGTGAACTTCAACTTCGATATTTAAAGTTGCCCTGTGTGTTTTCAAGCATTCAGTGAAGGCAGCTGGCTTTGGCTCTGGAATGCAGTCGCTCTCCGTTTACTGCCCACGGGTGACTGTAAGGCCCCAGTAAACACCAAAATACTTTCTTTCCTTTTCTCTCTTTATCTGCACACTCGCGCTTGCACGCCGTCCCTGCTCTCCTATGCATTCAGTCAAACACACACATACCACACACACCCTGTCAGCATGCACCTGTGACTCCCAGAGCCTGGCTTTATATGGAACACATGCTTGGGAATGTCACAGCCCTGGCTGCAAATGGCTCCGGCACTTTGCAACAGAACCATTCGAGTGTTTCATTTCCTGCCGAAGGAGTTAAAAGGACTTCCAAGGGCAATAAAAGGCAAGCAGGGTTGCGCGCCGTAGGTGCCCAATAGCAGTGAATTCCCCCTACTGGACAAATCACACACACACACACACACACACACAGATACACACACACACAACAACAACAACAACAACAGCTTTGATCGCTGCTTCCTGTAGCTTAGAGAGTGTTAGCATGTTATTCGGATTAGAGAACATCTCGTCTATGACATACAGGGAAACGGTAACGTCTGCCTGAGCCTGCATCGATCAAAGTAAAATTTCAAAATAAAGCGAAAAATGAACTAACAATCCTTAATCCTAATCATCATATGTTGTTGTTAAAGAAAATACTTGAATTTAAAGCTGCACTAATCAGTATTTATGTGTTAACCAATGGATCAAATTATTGTTTGCTGGAGCGACAAACAAACAGAGAATTTTCACTTCACAACTCTGCGGGGGGTGGGGGGGTTTAAGCCTCTTTTAGCTGACTGTTTTGGTTCGCCGGCCCACACGCTCCCCTCTTATCGACCTTGTTTTGAGCACTACCAGGCAGGTTGTTTTTATTTTTTAAGTTTTTTTGTTAGCAAAAAAAAGGGGAAAATAAAAGCTCCGATACGCACTCTACACTACCTGCCCAGCACCAAACTGAATGTGTTGACCTCACATTTGTTGGGTAGCCCGAAACCTGTTAACCTTTATCTAGTGATGATATGTCAATTGTTAGTTTGTAGCTTGTCCCGCTGCTCCTAAGTGTCTAAAAAAAATAAATAAATAAAAATTGATCCAGCTTTAAGACAGCTCTAGAGGTGTCTGATCTCAGTTAAGAATAGCCAACCAGGATCATAGATAGCTGTGGTACAGAAATCAATGTGCAATCACCACTGAGCATGGCCCAGGGGCCCCAGGGCAAAAGTGAGCTGTGGACCCCTAGATTGTGTTAATGATGTAGTACCCACTTTAGGGACATTATCATCCCAGTTGGTATTGTCCTGTAGTGGTGCATATTCCCAAAAGAATTTGGAATTGATCAAATGACCACAATCTGACTGCCACACAGTGAACCTGGGGCTGTGGGGCTGTGTCCCCTTGGATATTCCAGCCTTGCGTCTCGAGACATGCGTTGAATTGCCTGAACAATATAGTATTGGTCATGATGACCGATATAATATCTGAAGCAATAATGCACAATTCAGAACAGGACAGTTTTTAGCTTTCCACGTGTTACTTGCTATCGGAGACATTAAAGATTTCACACCGCTACGATTTACTGCAATAATCTAAATCATATTGCATTTACATTTAGCAGACGCTTTTATCCAAAGTGACTTACATATGAGAACATTCACAAATCGAAGGCGCAGATTCAGGAGCATTTTGGGGTTCAGCATCTTGCTCAAGGATACTTCGACGCATGGCCCGGGGGATCGAACTGCCGACCTTTCGAATGGCAGGCAACCGCTCTGCCATCAAGCAACAGCCGCCTGGCTTTTGGCTTTTAAGGAATACTATGTCACAGAGAAAATATAAGAAAGAACAATGGGGCGGATGTAACATCCTCATGTCTGATTGGTTATTCTTGTGGCGAGCATAGTACATGTGATTAATCTTGATCACTTAAAAGTTGCCCTTATAGAAGTTGCTTTATTGGCGTGCCTTAATCTTTCTTGAGGGTCAGAGTAATCAGAACATCGCTAAAAATGGACCCGGGTGTCAGATATATTTATTCGTGGTGTTGAACATTTTTATTCATTTCACTGAGCATGACTTGGATTATTTGTTTGCATCCTCTTTCAAAGCGTTTTGTTTTTTCTTCCCTCCCAAGGTCTATGAAACGGTTAATGGCTGTAGAATTGGCAGAGGTTTGCGTTGCGCAACACAGTCGTGCATTGCGGCTGCAGGGAGGGTGGGGATTTTTTTGGGGGGGGGGTCTGTGGGCATTACTCACTGGTGCTTTGTGAGATGGAAGAATCGGGGGGGGGGGGGGATTGACAGCTCAGCTTTTCTCTGTCTCTCATTGTCTCATCAGCATACTGTCTCCTGCAGTGAGGAAAACTAATTATGTCTTCAACCCCCTGCTTCACCTCCCTCCCCCTTTTATTCAGATCATCACACTTGGAAATCATAATGAGTTTGTGGCAGACCACTTTGGCTTTGGAGAAAGGAAGGGGGGGGGGGGATTCAGAAAGTCCATTTGCCTCCACTCAAACAGGCCGCCGGCAATTACAGACAACCTTTTGACCCTCGAAAGCTGTCGCCTCAAATTCTTTCAGGGCCTGACCAAGACTTAGTTTAGCCCTGCACACCTGCTAGCTTCCTCAGCTGTACTGCTGCTCTTAAGCCGCGCTGTACCAAAACCTTTTTGTCGTGAAAGCAGAGGGAGTGGATGACAGGCATCTGGTAGGCTGCTTTTTAATTATTTGGTATAAAACCACAGTAAAAAGATTATGGCAGCCAAGGATCAGGAAAGGAACGTTTGGTATTGGCTGTGGAGCAGATGGGCTTCACATCTGGGCTAGAGGAAGTTAGTGAGGGCGCGAGGAATGCTGCGACAAGGCAACACGGCCGAGAGCTTTTGCAAAGTCTCCCGGTCCCTTTGTATCGGACGACCTCCTTCGCCCGTCCGTCTTCTCTGCTCATTCTTAGACACCTGGGACGAAGAGTTGCTTGAAAGGGTTTGGGTCTGACTGAAGCACCGCAAGTCCTGCTGGGGCAAAATTATTGCCCATTGAACCATGTGATTTCAGAGATTGTTGCCAAAATGCAAGAGTGCAACACATTTCAGCTGTACAGGTCATTGACCTTCAGAGAAACCGCTTACAGCCAGGTGGTTATGTATTATTATTATTATACAATTATATAATTACTATTATTAATATGTATTTGTTCATATTAGAGGGGGCGAAAAAAAACATCCTTGGACACTTTTAACCCGCATTTTACTTAAACTTACTCAGTCACTTCCTACATTTCCCAGAATGCTTTGTTATCACCTCACAGAGTACCATTATGTTGCATTGTGATCTATTAAGGCTATTATGATGAATTCATTTCCGCATTATTGAATGTTTGTTTGAAGTCTAGAAAAGTCCTTCATTTTTTACACCAAAGTCTGCCGTTGAAGTTTTCCCTTAGATCACTGAAACATTTTCTTGTGATTTGTGTTATTTCTAGAGGATTTTGTTATTGGCAGAGTCTACTTTGGCTGGTTGAAAAATATACCGTCATAGAGGACTGGACCCAGGCAGAGGTTAGCAATAGCTGTTTTGAAAGGTACGATATTTTCTTATTGCCGTTGATGAATATTTGTTCCGTTGACTTTCTTTGGTTCGTCATGCCCTGTGAATCCAATACACTAATTGGGTCTACGTCTTAGTACTTGTGGAACATACCAGAGCTGCAACAATAACTCAATTAATTGGTGAGTTGATGGAAAGAAAACAAAAATTACGTAGCTCCCACTTATCAAAAGAGGATGTGCTGCCTTTCTTTGTCTTATTTTATATTAAACTGAATATCTTTGGGTTTTGGACTGTTCACTGGACAAAATAAGCAATGTAAAGTCGCCACCATCGGCTTTAGTGTTGGGTGTTTTTTCGCTACCAAAGAATAATCGATAGTCTTTGCAGTCCTAAAGAATACTGTAAATTCTACAGCTTTTGGCAGTGGAACAATTGTTGTCGCGCTCTCATTTGGAAGCATAATGGCTTCCCAGAATATTACTGCAGCAATGGGGGCGAAAGCTATTGGCATGTCTCTGGAAACACAAACGGTCAAACATGCTAAAACCTTTAGCCACGGCATCGTCCAAAAGTGGGTGGGGGTTCTTTTCACTGTTTTGCTTCCATTACGCTCTCTGGAACTAAGCAGTCGGTGTCTACTGCATGTTGTGAAGAACTGAGACTGAGGTGAGCTATTCATCTGTGAGAACTGTGTGCTGAAATGTATTCTCCGAAGAAAGATTACGTCTAAATGAATGTTGGAAGAGCGCGTATCCTTAGAGACCAAACTAATTAAATTTGTAAATTCCTCCCAAATCATCTCACTATCACGCTGGTGACTCGTCGTCGAATGCTGCCAAAAAGTATGTCACAATGTGTTAAGACCAGTATACTTTGGCAGTAGACGTCTAGATGAGAGATGAAACTAAAGGCCTGTGGAGACCCCAGTATTTTCAACAGGTTTGTTTTTTTGTAAAAACACTCCAGTGTTCAGGAAGAGAGATAATTACTTATTAATGTCATGACGTTATTTGATTTTGTCGACTATTCAAAATTAGATTACATCTAGTTTGCAAGATTCCGTGACTTAATGCACCGACTGGATGTAATTCAGCTGGATGGGCTTGTTAATCTGACACATTGCAGATAACATCCTCGGCTTTCTGGCTGAAATTAAATCGCAGTTGATAACACCAGATGAATTCAGTCTGGAAGTCCAAAGAGTGCAGCATCTGACAGCAGCTGGAGACGAGTGCATACTGTAAAGTCTACCCCCCCACACACACTGAAAGCATATGCATGTTGTGCTGCAGCGGGGGAGGACTTCCTCCCCAGGACCGCCAACACTCATTTTGTTATTCTGTCACCTCAAGCTAACCGAAGGTAGCTCGCTTTAAATTGTGTGAACGCGTCGGGCATTTGCATTTGCAATAACTCACCGCTCTCCAATTAAACGGTGACAAAGTGGATTGGAAATACGCTAAGTAAACATTCCGGACGCCTGACACAAAGAGGCAAAAGCCACTGTCTGTCATTGTTCCCAGGGTAATTGGGATGGGGCATGGGAGAAGCTCAGCATCCTGAAAGCAAACTCTCGCCTGGGCCCCCCCACTAAGTCTTAAGCCTCGTCTCCCTCGCCCGCCTATCCGACAGAAATCACCAATTACAGTAATGGCAAATCCTCTGGCCAATACACAAAGGCTGACAATGATGTGACACCTTGCCAGCCTTAATCAGAATGTCGGGGCTTCATCTCTCAATTTGCGAGCCCCCTGTCACTCACTTTGGTGCACTTTGGCCCAATTTCATACGACACTTTTATCCTACTTGGACTTTGTTTGGAGAGAAACCATCTGTGAGGGAATTTGTATGTGTATACTCACAGCCATGAATTCAGATTCAATTCAATTTTATTTATATAGCCCAGTATCACAAATCACATTTGCCTCAAAGGGCTTCACAATCTGTAACATACGACACCCTCTGTCCTTAGACCCTCGATTCGATTAAGGAAAAACTACCCAAAAAAAACCCTTTTAACAGGGGAAAATTTCATTCATAGGTATCAAATGAAAACTTGTCATATATTTCTACTTTTGTCAGATGACTGTGAAATAGCTGCCATAGTATTTGGGGGCTTTACGTAACGATTCAATTATTTTGGGAAGTTTTGTGGATTTCATTTGAATTAAAAAACAATAATAATCACCCTGGTTTATTCTACATTCTGTATGTGCATACTGTATACATAAGTCCGTATGTGTGTATGTGTGTTATGATTGGACAAATATGGGGTTTTGTAGGCTCCAACCAATACGCATGAGTTTTGGTCAAAACCGCTACTAAGAGTTGAACCTTGATTTGTTGACTTTTGAAGGAATGCATGCGACCTTTACCGTCAGCCAGAGTTCACTTTGGCAGCGCTTTTAGATTTAGTCGTAGTCGTCCTTAGGCGAGATTAGTTTTAGTCACATTTTTTGTCATTTTTACCCTCCAGAGTTTCAGTCTAGTCTTAGTCGACGACCACTCAAAACGTTTTAGTCGACGAAAAGTCATTCCATCTTAGCCAACTTCTAGTCAAAGTGTTTTCTCTCTTGAAACTAAACTAATTCATTACTTTTAAAATCACATTTGTGCTGAAACAATTAGTCAATTAATATGCCTGCCTGGCCTTAGAGCTAAGAAATCATACATAAATATCATCCAAATAACTTACTGTGTAATCTAACAGCAGTTTAACTATTTAATAATTGCAATGCATGGTCGGGGCTTGCGATTTAAGGTTTTTCTGGTGAGGACTGGAGTAAGGACAAGTAAGCGAAAACGGATCGAGCAAAATTACAAGTTGCTTGTCCAAATATGTAAATAAATAAACTCGCAGGCTATAAACGCCACGTCATCAGCATGCTTGCATACCAACACAAGAAAGACTTTTACTGACTTTGAGAAGCAAGTTTTAAAAAAAACGATTCATTCATGCAACAAAAAAAGCCGAACTTCTCAAATGTTAAATACATCCGCACAAGAACTTGGCCCAATTAAGTAGTCCAAAATTTTTATTTAAAGGTCCAGTGTGTAGGAATTTAGTGGCATCTCACCATTTGAACCATACCGCTCATGTCACCCTCCCCTTCCAAGCGTGTAGGAGAAAATCCGGTGGCCGCGAAAACTCAAGGAAAACGCGAATGGCCCAAACTATGGTCTTTGGTTTGTCTGTTCTGGGCCACCGTAGAAACATGGCGACCTCCGTTGAAGGGGACCTGCTCCTTATTTAGATAGAAACCGCTTATTCTAAGGTCATGAAAACACACAAGCTATTGGCACCCTCCCCTTCCAAGCATGGGATTATACACTGATGAAAACATACTTAGAAATATTATATTCCATTTCTGCCAATAGCTTCTCCTAAACGATACGCACGGGACCTTTAAATCAGGAACTACCTGATCAAAGAATAAGTAAGATTTTGAATCTGACCAGACATTCACTGCCAAATTTCAGTACTTGACAGTACTGCTCAGTGCTAAGGACATATTCAAGCCAATACAAAAGAGCCATTGAGGTTTGATACCTCCCCAAACTAACATGGATATGAATTAAATTATTCCATCAGCTTGTTAATGCCGGCTGAGGCAGACTGACACCTCTGCTGACCGCTGAGTAAAATCCTAAACCTCCCTCCATCACATCAGCAGGGGACAACACTGACTGGCTGATGTATGACGTCTACTACGAGGCCAGGCCCAGCCTGATATACTTAAAAACCAACATACAGTATGACTGTATGTTTGTGTTTGTGCTCCACACTGCTGGTGGTCCTCTTCTAGTAGGCAAATCTGCATTACAAACAGCCAGTCCCCCTACCCCCTGCTGCTGCTTTCTGAGCCCGAATCCACACAGCACTGCTAGGCTGCAGCGCAGATCAGCCGCCTATATAGGTATGAATGGTCCCACCAACTATTCTTGAGTTTAATAGTGAAGGATTAAGGCAATTCAGACAGATTTACAAAGGACAGGCTGGGGCAGCTTTTTAATTGTCCCTGTGTGACTAATGGCAGTTGCGTTAGACCGGGCCTTTTAGGAGACAACCCCAATGTGTTCAAGGCATTGACTGCTGATTATTTCCAGTCAGAGGCTGAGAATGCATTTGACCAGAGCATGGTATTTGAGGCGGGGAACGATTAGGAAATAGGTTTTTATTCCTTTTTTATTTTTTTTATTTCTCTCTTGAAGAACCACTTTGACAGCTTCGCTTTGCGCTGTACTTCTTTTCCCCCTCTTAAAGAAAAGAGGAATGTGATCCCCAGCAAAAGGATAAGAAAACGCAGTTAATTACAGATTGAGCTTTTTTTTTTTTTTTTTTTTGCCTGGCCAATCTCCAAACTTTAATCAGTCTGCCGACATCAAGGGGGTACGGTACTTTCCACAGGCTTCTTTCTTACCCAGCAGGGAGAGCGATACATCTGCTCAGCCCGCAGTTTTATGTGACCGTTCCCTGCTTCTGTCGGGGGGTTTTTTTTTTAAGCAGCTCTCCATAAGCTCACCGCGAAGCCATGAAACAGCTAAAGATGAGAAAACATTGTGCAGCTAATAGAGCTGTTAGAAAAACTGCCTTTCTGCATTGCTTAATGCCACGAGGTGCCACCTTGAACACGCTGGGTGTATTATGTTGCTCAGCCCATAGTAGTGTTTTGAAGTCCTTCTCAATATCGCTGTTATTTTCTCCCCAGCTTCACTGATGATCTCTGACATCTCATTAGAGTGTCTGTTATTCGTATTAGCCGCACTAAGGTGAAGTGATCACGGCGGACATTGGGAAGTAAATGTCTGTAGCCAAACAAGGAAGAAGAGTCGTTATCACGTCCAGTATAACGTTGGCGGCAAAACTGAGACACTTTGCTCGATGGAGAAAGTACAAGCTATGAGATCGTTTCCCGAGAGACATGTTCAAGGCTAATTATCTCGCTCTAATGCCATGATCATAAGGACAGCGAGACAGGGCTCAGGCGGTTCACACGACACTCACACACGCTGCCGTGAACGCGACGTTTTTCCACTGGCAACAAATCGTTTTACAGAAAATAACTAAAACATTCAAAGCAGCTGCAGGTGTTTTTTTGAATAAGCATTTCTGCTCACATTTATGAATTCAAACATAAGCTTTTAAAAGAAAAACTGCTGTATCATCAAGCTGTGCCGCCCAATACATTACTGAACATATTCTCTAATGAAATATTGGGATTCATTTTTCGGATATTCACAGTTTTGACTCAGTCTGCCTTCAGTGATTGATTCCCCACAGTGCCCTGACTTTTTGACAGCCCACTGAGGGGTGGTGTGAACTTGTTGCTGTCAGCTGTGGGTTTTATGCACCGGGGGAGAGAGCAACAGTGAGAGAGAAAGTGAAAGTCACGACCCCGACTGAAATGCTGTAGTGTTGCGGCTGCGAGGGATTCTAGTCTGCTTCTGTGGCTGGAGAAACTGGTACCTCTGTCCCTTCAATGATTGGTTTTCTCCCTGTGTGATTGCTGGGGAACAATTGCAGCTGTTTTTTAATTTTTTTGTATTTTGTCCGTTATTATGCACTTCTGACCAATTTCCAAGTTGGAATGAGAAAAATAAGCCATCGAATATTTTGTCAGAATGTTTTTGCAGATACATGCTTTTCACAGGACAGTGACGATTACGGCTTTTCCCTTTTCATCGTTGAAAATGTAATAACTGGGGTTCAAATGTGCCACTTTACAGCAAATTATGAAAAGTTGCCAACACCAATATGGCCAAACAACCGCAACAAATATGCTTTTAAAGTGGTTTGTTGTCATTTTTCTATTCATGTTATATCAAATTGTAAAGAGCACGGTCTAGAAGTGCAATGAGATAGCTTCTGTTATGAATTGGCGCTATCGAAATACAATTGAATAAGTTAGAAGTTCATAGATCAAGGTAAGCAATTTGAAGACTTTGCCTCTGGCTCATGGAAATTGTGTTGGGCAATTTTTGACATTATGTACAACAAAGGATCAATTGATTAGTTAAAAAAAAAAAGAAAAGAAAAGTAAAAAAAAACAATCATTAGATACAGGTCTAATTTAGATGTACAATTGTATATGCCATGGGCGAAGATTTTATCCTCATTATCCACCCCAAATCAACTCGTGAGCGCAATTTAAAATAAAGCCATTCATGTCTTAAGACTTCAGACTTTGACACCGGGCCCCTTAAGACAGGGCCACAAAATTTGCTGAAAATGCATGGCCTGTTGATATTGTACGTTAGCCGTCAAGTATTTGTTAAAAAACCAACAAAACAAAAAAAAAAACATTGACTTTGGGCTTTTGGGGCCCATGGGGCAGTTGCCTGCTCTTTTCCCAGTTAGTAGTCAAGTATAGCAAAAAGGCACGGCATTCTCTGAAATCTGCTTTTTACTTTTTCCAACACTGCAGATGCTTTGGGGCAGATTGTCCCTTTTAACTCGGAAACGGTGGCAAACAGCAGAATCATCGAGCCCTCCTCTTTCTCTCTCTGTCCACCAGTCAAAGGTCATAATTTGGTCATTTCTAAACCCTGGCGTCGTTATGATGAGAAGAATAGTGAAAGAGGATTTGGACCCCGCCTTCTGTGGGAGCCCTCTTTGTTTATCCAGCAGGTGTTACAGCATTACCGGACAGTGAATCTGACTCTCGAAGCCAGTGTTGACTGGACGCGGGGCATAGGTGGGACAAAGGACAGTGGACGTGCCTTTGTAGGGCAGAGGGAGCCAGGGTGGGGTGGGGTTGGGGGGGTCCATCTGTGGCAAGTTCAGCCGGGCAACCTGAGAGCTGGCTTTGTCTCCGCAAGCAAGCCGATCACTCAACGCAGTTTCGGTTGAAAACTGTTAGGAGGCTTAGCGGGCAGGCTGTGTTGTCCCGAGTCTGGGAATAATCAGCTGCTGTTTTTAGCACGGCAAACATCTTTTTCATGACACTTAATAAATAAATCATAGTTGTGAATTTGATCCAAACAGATTGTTACAAGCACTGAATTGTGGCAAAACAACTCTGAAATTGTTTCAAAAGCATGATATATATATGTGTGTATATCATTTTTTTATCCCACGATATCCATAAGCGCTATAGAGACGGAGTGCACTGCTTGTCTTTGTGCTTCGCAGTCATTAATCAGAAAATCAGTTAGCTGCTTCCATAAGTTAACAGAACATAAAGAGGAACAGATGTGGCTCAGGAGGTCATTTAAAGGCTCGACACTTTCCCCAACGGTGATGCACACGAGCTATCGTCACTTTAAAGTGTTCCTCCAGGACAAATATGCTTGCCGTGTGTTTTCTGTCGAGTGTGAAGCGGCACACTCGATCGTAAGCGCTCGGCGCGCCGCCGTCTGGTTCCCTTCACACGCTGTCATTTGGCGTTTTTGTCCGCGCATAAAGAAGACATCAAGTGAGCTCATAGCAGACAGATGAGTGATAGAAGAGCTCACCGCTGATGACAGACACAGGGGAAGAAAAAACGCCAATCTCCACAACTACAGTCAGCCACTAAGTAGGCTTTTGTGCAATCTTTTTTTCTCTCTCTCTCTCTCTCCCACATGCCGTCTGGCTGGAGGCCTGTCTGGAGTGGCTGGCCCAGGGGTTACTCATCACGAGCGCGGCTGCCAGCATCGGGTCGTCCCCTTGATTACAGGGCTGCTGCTGAGTCGGCTGGGCGTTCCAGTCTTATCCCTTATCACCAGGTGCATTTGCTCCAGCTCTGCGCCGCTCATTTTCCTGCAAATGCGCTCGGTTGACTCAAGCCAAGCGGGCAGTCAAAACGAGCGCTGTACTTCACGGGCAAGGTCATTATCGCCATGCCGTTTGTTTTTTCTCCGGGCAGAATTAGGTGTTGCTAGGCAGGGTTTTAAGGCAGGCATTTATTGGATCACCGCAGGATTTATAAAAAAAATGTTTTAAAAAGTCGGAGCGTGTACCTGTGCATGAATGTGACCTCAGCATTAATAACTTTCAGCATGAGGTAAATTTAAAACGGAGACGTCAGAATCGCAAGGACATCAGGAGTCACTGCTTCATCAGGGATCTTTCCTTTCTCCTAATTCTCCATCTTTTCAAATCCACTTTAATTTCCCCTTAAGCATCTTTTGAGGCTTTTTAAAATAATATTATTCCACACAGTCCGACAGTATCATATATATTCTGTATTAGCTCATGCATGGGAGCCCTTGGGTGTATGTGTTTCTAGCTGCACCCATGGGCGGACAAACCCGCTTGAGGGCCCTGGGGCAAACATGAGCTGTGGGTCCCACGTTGCCCCCTTTTCTCCTCCAAGCACAATTCAAGCAGTAGAACACGCACGGTACGTGGGCCTGCAACTCTTTGATTGTTTTCACTATTGATAATCTGACGCTGATTTTCTCGGGGTGACTCGATTAATCGTCTGGCCTATGAAATGTCGGGAAGAGTGCCCGTCACAGCACCTGGCCAACAATCCCAAACCCAAAGATTTTCAATTTACTATCATATAAAACAAAAACAAAAACCCTGTTAATCTCTGTTAATCAACTAATCGATTAAATGACTACTGGTTTCAGCTCTCAATATATGGTATATCACTGTTATATTTTGCTTAGAGTTGGGGGTTGAAGAGATTAACAGGTTTTTTGGTGTTGTTGTTGTCTCCGACTGGTTTATTTTCACTTTCCCCCTAGAACGAGGTGTGTTTGCACTCTTGTAGATTTGTCCCACTTGCTGTGCGGCAGATTGTTTTTTCGGGTCTTCCTGCAAAACGAAATATCAAAACACCAGCCCAGTGCTGAAAGAACCAAACCCGGAATGTGTGGGGCTGTCACTTGGCACAGTGCTGAACTCGTTGACAGACCCAAGGTGCTCAGCGTCGACATCACCAGGGGGAGTACATCCTGCAGCCTCACATAGCGGCGTGAGCGGGGTCATTTTCGGCGCTTTCCGGACTCGTCTCAGGCTCTGATCTGATTTAGCTGCATGGTGTCTTGGAGGGCTGCATTCCTGGCCTAGATCTGTTGGCAATCAGCAGTGTCTTGGACTAGGCTGCTGTGTACAAAATGACAGAGGCGGCTGGAGGGGCCGTGGATATGATTTCCCTGGGATGGAGCCCGTCCAAGACTGTGATTAAAGAGCATAGGAACACTGATTAATATGATCATCTTCATGATGACAGAGGTGTTTTAAATTATCCATTTATTATTTAAAAAAAATAAATAAATGGATGTTTGTGATGCCAGCCCTTGACGAGCAGTCTGCAAAACGGCGGTGGGGGGTTCAATTTGAAATTTTAATATTTCTCATTCCGGATGCCAGACATTAGAATTCTTCGCCGGTAATAGGGGGAATGAGAGCAGTGTTGGGAGCAGCTGCCTCCGTGTGAAGCCACAGATAAGTGTGACTACAGGGGTTGAAACCTCCAAATAATAGCAGTGCCTCAGGGTTCTGACCCAGTGTGCGCCATCAGTCTGCAGCACAATGCATTTTGTGAATTATCTCACTTATCAATCCTCGTAGAGCTCAGATGTCCAATCAGGGTCTCAGATTGGAGCGCAGAGCCCTCGGGCTGTGCTTTGACATTTCAGGGAAGCAAAGGGGTGGAAGGCTGTTTGGCTGCCTAGCAGCTCCTGTAAATATCCAAAGTCACCGCGTCGGGCTCTCGCCGTAATCGCCACTGTGCCTTTTCACTCCACAGTCTTTGTTTTATTAAGATAAATGATAAAGCCACTGCGTATGCAAACGCATAGCTCTGCTTAGCCCGGTCATGTATTTGAAAAGACATGCCTTGCAGCTGCTTGTAGCGAAAAGGTCAGCGAGGCAGCGGATAAGCAAAGCCAAGCGTGTACATTATAACAAGTACCAGTGCTTTCATGTCTCATCTGGCCTGTGCCTGTTTGTTTCACAGTGTATTCTCTTTGACGGTCCATGTGCTGAGCTGGAGTTAGATAGCATCATTATAACACAGCTCCCCATCAAAAGGGATATGGACAAGCATGGCATACTTTTATGACTTCATCAGGCTTTCTGGGCAATGAATTCTGCCGATCTGAGGAAATTCAGCAATTAAGAAGGAGGCTATCAGGCTGCACATCATGCAGCCAGGCAGTTTCTCGGGGATTTACTCTGATTAAGTGGGTTCAGATGGAAAACGGCCTGCGAACGAAACCGAGGTTTATTTACAAACTCTCAGAGCCTTTCCTCTGTTTTTGACCCTGTCATTTATTTCCGACCTCCCTGAAACAAACCTGCGTCTCAAAGCATTCTGCTCCATCTCGCCACGCCACCTCACGTCACATTGCATCCAGCACACACATGCTGGCCTGCTGTGTATTGTCACTATAATTATGATCGCCAGAGTAAGTCAACAAATGTTCTTCTTTGGTTGCCTGGGACGTTTATTACAAACAACTGGGCCCCTGTGTTTCTCATGTGAACAGTTCAGGATTTTAAATCAAGAGGCTCAGTTTTATGTCTGTGGTAAATAGACAGTTTTGGCACAATCAAGCTGTAGCTTATGTTCCATGCCATTGTCCTTTGAGTCATATTGCTGCTTCCCATCTGTCCAGCTAATCATGATGACCTTCTAGAATATGACCTGGTTTCTGCGAGACAGAGGAGGAAATTACAGGTCAACACCTGGCATTATTCAAAAAATAAGTCTCAACTGATTGCTTGTGATCAGATTTGCTTCACGGCTCATATTTTATGTGATCTGTGGGAAACTAGGAAATGGGGAAAACATGCACTTGCAAGTGGCAATGAAGCTAGAGAAGAGTATTGCCACTGTGGCGTCAGTGTATGTGTTCACACGTGTCCATGGGCCCCCAATCTGAATGGGTCCAGAGCGATTATCCCTAGCTATCCTTTTAATATTGCAGGTGAAATAAATCTATCGCGAGCAATTATTCAGGACTGCTGACAACGACAACATTGGATATACAGAATGTTTGCATTAATATGATGAAAAACTACATTAGCCATCATGGTTATTTTATCGATCAAAGGTGGGGCATGTGATTCTAAGCCAATACTTGTCTTTTTGTCAAATTCAGCAAACATCTCTTCACGGATTGCTAGATGTCCGTAAATGGGATATTAACAAAGTGGCTTGGACTGAGCCACACAACACTATTCCAGCTGTGATTTGTGTGTCACGTAACGTTAAATGACTCGCCCACGGCCAGTCAGCTTACTTTCTAGTTTGCCTAGATCTGCTGTTGTTGTGACGCTAGCTATAGTTGCAGGAGAGTTGTGGGTATCGCTCTCTGGAGCTGCTGTGCTGGCTCTAACGTTGGTGACTTTACTTGCTGTGTCGTTGTTCGCTCTCTATCATGGTATTCATGTTACTGGGTTTCTCCAGAACCGCATACCCTACCTTTAACAGTTTATCAATTGATTTTGGCAGAAAATGTTGCAATATTGCAATTTAAATTGATATCGTGATTAGATCCCAATCCTTAAATTGGCTGTGCTGATATATCGCAAGATAATCCCAATATTAGCACACAGATTTATCTGTAGGTTGATAGGCAACAAGACATTGCAGCTCAGCCAAAAAACAGTCCGCCTTATATCCTGTCAGTGTGTTGTGGATGCATTCCCGCCCTCGTGTGTACCTGGATCACCCCAAGATGCATTTTAGTGCCCAGTGTGAACAGAGCCATCATTTCACCATTACTGGTATATGATATGTAAATCTGGCTATGGTACAATAGAGTCAAGATGACACTATTCTTGCTCTATATGGGGGGGCAATAAATGTGGCGATTGCAGACCCATTTCTAGCTGACTTGAAGAAATCAAGGGAGTGTGCTAAGAGCTGCTGATGATAGGCTGCCAAACCCACTCCCTAATTTGGACACTGACACAGGAAAGCTGAGTGCTTCTTGAATAACTGGAGTCCCTGCTGGCTTAACAATTATGTAACAAAGCTGACCAATGGTTTCTGCATCTGTTACACTACTGAATGGCATTTTGATATTATACGAAGGTGTGTAGCGTGGAACACCACTGGGGGTTAAAATGAACTCCCTGTCAGGAGGCATTGGAGGGGCAATCATGCACAGTGCGGCTTGTGTGTGCATGTCAGTGTTGCATGAATGCAATTTCCCCGCTGACCTTCCACTGTGATTCAGATTCCTGGCGTCACGGTAGCGCACAGGGCTATACTTAAGCTGTTAGGTGTGGGTTATGCACTCAGCAAATCACACACCCAAAAACATTTACTTGCTTGAGCGCCGGGAGAATTCAAGGAGGGATTCTATTAGCTGAAGAAATTCTCATTGACATCTAATGTGCTTCCTTTATGGCCAAACACATCCCACCGTCATTTAATAAGCACGTCTCTACCAGACCTCACTGTTGACGGTTACACTTAAGAAAAAAGCTCTGAGACAAACAGAATTGGATTTGATACCTCTCTGTTGATCCAGAGAACTGATGTGAATATATGATAGTGGGGTCCTTGAACTGGGAAATAATGAAGGGGAAATTTGATGGCTGTGTTGAGCTGCCAGTGGTGAAAGCATCAGATATGTATTAATAATCATCCCACCACCTCTGGAGCTGTCAGCCCTATAGAACATGAAAGACCCAGCCTAGGTCTCCTTCAAATCAGGCCTAGCTAATTGCTTTCAAACGGAGCCGCCTTTGACCTCCCCACATGGTCACAAAGAAGGTATCCCTGCCTCGCCCCGGCATTGTTATGCAGCGAGCACTCCGTCCTCTGCCAGGCTCTTTAAAACTCTATTTTCAAACACACTTGGTTCAAGGGTATTTCATGTACCTCCACCTGAAGTGTTTGCGGTGAATAGGAATCATCAGGCTATCAAATGTTCCCGAAATGATACAGTTAGCCTTTGAAGGGAGGACACACTGCAGCTGTTGTTATGTCTGACCAAAATCCACATGATTTTTCATTTTTTAAATAGAGAGCTTGTACATGAATTCGATTGATCAGATTGGATAATATCGTAGAAGGGGTGTAGGTTTGGTTTCAAAAGTGAGGGGACACAAAGAAGTGATCAGACCTTTTTCTCTCTGAGAACAGCTGCCTGGCTGCTGAAGGAAAGAGCTTGATGAGAGCAGTTTGTGGGCCAGAAGCCAAAATTAGCTAAAAAAAAAAAGGCTCGAAATACTCATGTGATAATTTGTCACTATGAGAAACATCTTTAGCATTGCATATTCATTTGATGACAAAAGTGTGATTATTCCCTTGGACGAGGCCTTGAAATTCACTCTATAGTTGGATGCTGGGTGTGAGTTAAAGCCTCGATCCCCTCACAAAATGAAAAGCGCTGCTGACTGCATCAGTTTCACCCTTTTCCCCCCTGTTTGGGTCTAAGCAGAGGTGACACGGCGCCGGGTGGCAGTGGCTCAATGCCATGCAGAGCCGCAATGCCTCTGGCGAGACACTAGCCCCGTAGCCCAAAAGTGAGAAACTTGTCTCACCGATTTTGACAGTTCCCCTCACATTCATCAGAGCCCGGGTCTATTATTGTCTCCACCCTTTACTCTGAGCGCACGCGGTCAGGGAGTTCTGCTTTTAATTCAAGAATGCTCAAGGTATGTGGCCAGCCAAGTGGATGAATGGCCCTCAGAGCTAAGCTGCAAGCTAGTTTTAGTCTGCCCAGCACCACAGACAGGTGGAGAGTAGCTGGGGGCAGATAACATCCACCCACACACACACACACACACACACAAACACACTTTCTACTTGGTTCACCCGGGCAAGTAAACACCCACGCACAAACATACATAGGCATTCCAGCTGTAAAAACCACCTGGGGTCGCATGAAACATGGCGCTGCCCTAAAATGCGAACTGCATCCTCCATGCAGGGTGAAACAAATGTTCCCCACCAGGAGAAGATTATATGGTGAGGAGATGACTAGGAGCAGGCAGGCACACTGAAGGAGAGTGGTGGAAAGTAAGGGTGTAGAGGCCCGGGGGGTGGGTGGGGGGGCAGACTGCTCCAATACATTTGCCTAGCGACCCACGTACAATTCTCAACTCATGCAAGCAATTTTTCTGACAGACAGGTGGAGAGTAGCTGGGGCAGAGCCTGAGTGAAGTCTTTATTTTCAGCTGAAGGGGTTTTCATTTAACCATGAGCAAAACTTAACCAAATTGCCAAGCCTTGACCTTAAAGGGGAATTCCAGCTCTCCAGTAAAAAACACATGAACGTCCGCCTGCTAGTCTTCTGTGGCACTGGCAGGAGCTTTGTCAAGTTTTTTCGAGTCTGAGACGAGAACCCCCTGGTGATGTCGTCATAATTTTTATGGGGGCTCAGGCTTGCAGTGTACAATCTTCAACAGAAATAATAACAATAAATGGTAAATGGTAAATGGACTGTACTTGTATAGCGCTTTTCTAGTCTTTCTGACTACTCAAAGCGCTTTTACACTACATCACATTCACCCCATTCACACACATTCACACGCTGATGGCAGGAGCTAACTGCCCATCAGTACAACTTAAACTAATCATTCACACTCACTCAGACACCGAAGGCGCAGCTTCGGGAGCAGTTCAGGGTTCAGTATCTTGCTCAAGGATACTTCGACACATGGCCGGGGGAAGCCGGGATCGAACCGCCAACCTTCCGATTGGTGGACGACCGCTCTGCCACCGAGCCACAGCCGCCCCCTTAATAAACTTTATTAATGCAGCACTTTTCTTAACAACGTTAACCAGACAAGGCAGATAAAGGCCAGAGGACGTAAAGATAATATCATTTTTAAAAAATGAAAAAGACCGCCTGGGTTACAAACTAGGTAGGGCAATCAAACTAATTTATGCTAACTATTGGTTGCATTATGGGAAATGTAGGATCCAGTAGTTTTGGAGCTTGCCTCATACTAGGGCCTAAATGGCAGCATATCTTTGCCCCAGCTGCATCGATTTTGACCATTCCTTTTTTTAAATCTGACTCTTGTGAGTTTGCCAATGTTATGGAAGTGTAACGCTAAGTAGCTGGAGTGCACCTTTAATTTCATGTCTTGCAATGCCCTCAAGGAGAAACATTGGTGTCCACAGCAATCATCCTTTTTAGGGCGAAATGCAGAGACAATTTCTTAAACGTCCATTTCTCGCGATGCCAACATTTCAACAGCCGTCGCTTTCTGCTCCGTTATGGGAGTCACAACATGAAGTAGAAGTAATCTTGATTATGTCATACCTCGTTAGTGTCACAACCCAGTCCGGGACCAAACTGTCGCCAGGGTTTTGTTTCACAGGCCGCTGGAGACGATGTGTTAAAACGTCTTCAGTCTAAGAACCAGACTCCCCATGAACTGTAAATATTTAGCTCTGCAGTGATGAAAGAGGAAGCCGAATGGCCATATACAGCATGCTAGATGCATTACTCGCTGTCAACACGTGAAATACTTGATATGCTGGCGAGCAGAGCCAGCTGGCTGGATTTTAGTATGTATAACAAGTATGTGAAAATAGATTCTTAAAAAAAAAACAGCCATATGACAGTGAAAGTACTTTTATTAATGAGTCAAATTTGTTGTTATCCAGCACATAGTGTCAGTTGGTGCGCAAAAAACCTCTCCACTACCTCAAAATCTCTGCACGGTTTGTATTAAGGAAAGTGTGCTTTACGTTTGTCTATGTACACATATTTGGCCTAAAGGATTTTTTAAAAAAAATCATTTTCTCACACATTATGATCTCCTGTTCACATTAAAAACCTCTAAAGCGCTGCTAAACGCCAGCAATCATGTGCACATAAACAAAGATAGCACCATAGGCCTTACACGAGCACATCTTCATATATGAGTTTATAGCACTGGTGCGGTCCGTGAGGCAAAGCACGGAGTCAGAGAAAGATGCTTATGTAATGAACTCTGCTCTGCTCATCGCCTCGGAGTTGAAATCAGCCGGCTGAGCGAAAGAAGAGGATATTAAAACGCACTGTCTAATGTATTCATAAGATATTCAAATGCAGAGCACGGTGGCGACTGGCTTCTGGATCAGTTAGCTTTACAGAAGAAGGTGTTCGGGGTCACTAACACATTTTTTAATATTGCAAAATGAACGCACAAACGCCTTCCCAAACAGTCTCTTTAAGACTGGCATAACAATTATGCAATTTTCCGCCGTGCTAAGCCCCACAGGTTTGTTAAAAGTCTGAGAGTGGCTGCTTCTGGTCTCCATGATATCAGGTCAGTCATTAATGGCTGTCACACAGTGCCGCCTGACAGGGGAGACGGAGAGAGCCAGAGGAGCAGGGTTTTCTTAGAATTAAAGCTCAACTCTGGTCTTCATTCACAGCCCCGAGTAATCGAGAATGACTGCTTTTCCATTCTAAAAATCACCTTCCTGGAATGATCACCTTTTAGCCCGTGGAACACCGCTTCCGTTAATACTGTTCACTGATCTCATGATCTCTGTGGAAACACAGGAGCCGGCTCTCTGTCACCCGTGGCGGGGTAAGGGAGTGGAGGATGGGGCCGGGCCGGGGCCCGGGCTGAGTCATTGCTCGCTACAGCTGCGGGCCAAAGGGGTGTAAATGGGGCCGATCTGGTGCGTGAGCCTGCGTCACCCTCCAGAGAGGGAAGAAGCTGTGTGGGGAAGTAGCTCATCATGCTGTGCGCTAGCTCTGCCCAGGCAATATCTCTGCCGGCGCTTGAAAACTATGTATCTCTGACAAGTATGTGGTTTTTCGAAATGAACATTGCTTCCTCTCTCAGCAAGGGGCATCGTTTTTTTTTAAATTAGTACAAGGGTGACAAAACTTATATCCACATGTGTGACATTTCAAACTTGTATCTGTGGAAGTAAGAGCCCAAAGTTGGAGGCAGAACAGACCAAAAAAGTAGGACTTGGCAACAGGAACCAATCCGGCGTTTTTGGAGCGCACCCCGGGCGGCTAGTTTGAGACCCTGCTCTGACCAAAGACTTCCTAACAGTGTAAATATATATCCTGAAGTAATGTTTCTCTGTGCATGTACAGGGTAGAAAAAGACATCTGCAGGGGATGGAATCTAATGTCAGATTAATTCAGTAAGCACAGACAAGAAGCATCATTTAGTGCCCATAAACTTGAGACAAATGTAGAATCGGTAAGAGAAAGGTCCATATTTCCAGGACGCGTCTGGGTGGGGACAGACGAAGCGGCACAATTGGATGAAGCTAAGCTGCGCTAACTGCTTGTTGTGACTCAGGAGAGAAAACGCAATTGTCCCTTTGACCGAGCAACTGTGCTGAGAAAAAAATACATTGTTCCTGTGTTTTGGTTTATGAGGGGACGTGTCACAACAGCAGGCTTTTGACAAGGTCTCAAGTGTCCGCTGCCGTGAGCGTTACTGTCAGGAATGCCAATGAGGCCTAATGAGGTTTTAATCCACTCGGGAGTCATTAGTGGCAGGTCATCTTAAAACAATCTAGGGTCAGGCTGCATTAAGGCGACAGAGGTCCACTCCCACTGGGTCACTGAGCATGGCACAGACACTTCAGCACTTCAGACGCTTCTGTTAGTCCAGGGGAAGGGGTTTTGTCTCTTGTTGGTTGTTTGTCAGTATCCAAAAATATAGGGTATCTCTGATTGTCACTTGACGCATGGTTAAATTTGGTCATTCACAAGCTTTCCTTTCATTTCGAAAGCACTTTGCTGTGAAAGACCTGGGAAAAATAAATCTAAAGGTACGGCTTCTGACAAGTGGCTTTTACATTGGAGTACAACAAAGTTGTCCCCAGGACGTCTTTTAAAACTTGCTAAGACGTGTTAATTAATATGTTTTGCCCCAAGAGCAGCATGAGTCATCAAGATTTCACAGTATGTTTACAGAAAGGATGTTTGGGCTGTTTAGAGTGCAGATTTGCAGTAAGCATATTTTCTTGAAAGCCTCATCTCCTTGGGGTGAGGTTTAGTAACGCAAAAAGCTTGCCCTCCTTTTTTTCTCACTGGGGTCTTTAGGAAAAGTGCTGTAAAAATGATAGTGATTATAATCAAGATGATGATGATAATGATGTATAGGTAATGGAATTTGTACCAGAAGCAAAAGGCACAGCTGCAGAACTAGCAGCAGGAAGTAGTAACTGCACAAAATCGAACTTCTCAAGTCATTCTGTCTATAAGTCCTAAAAAGGCATTTTCTTTAAGTGAAACATCGACTCGTTTCAAGGACTTTCTAGGTAGGGCTGTGTATATTGTGGGGGGAAAAGACAGTCGCTGCACTAAAATCAGGGAAAAACAAACCTGAATTTTAGAAAATCCTACTCTACTTAGCATTTTAGCATCTTTCAGCTCATTGTTCTGGGTGTAGGGCCCTCAACTCTCCCATTGTGGTGCGCTTCTAAACAAAGTGCAACTTTTAGCATCTAAAGAGCCAAAGGTTTGCTCTCGGGGGTTTCGTTTGGAGACGAGAACAGAATAAAACCTAGGGTGATTAGTGCTCTGACATTGATCAGGTGGGCAGACACTAGAATCTAAATGAATGCTAATGTTGCCGCGTGTCAGGAGGGGGTGCAAGTAGGCGACTGCTCGCTAACACGATCTCCATAACAGCGCCACGGTGAACATATGTCGTGTTTAAAATCAATTCGTGAAGCAGTGGACACAAGTGTCTTCTCCTTAAATTGCATTGAATCAACGCATTAGTAGTAGATACAGTAAGGTTGGGTATAGCAGTCTTCTTTAATGTGCATGTGATTGTAAAAGTACATGGAGTTGCAGCAGCTACAGGAGTAGTTGAGGCAGCACAACAGTAATAACATTAGCAGCAGTTAAGAGTCGCACGAGCAGCAGCAGTAGCCTGCTTAGTAGTTAATCAATATTTAGTAGTTAACTCACGTCCCGTACAGGAACAGTAGCAGTAGTTGGTGCTACATCAGTGATAGCAGTAGTAACACTAACAGTACAGTAGCTATTGCAGGTGTGTTTGTAGTAGCACTACTAGGTAGTGGCATTAGTAGTAGATACAGTAAATGATAGAGCTGTATGCTAAGACATTACATGGCACCAATGTAGGATTACGCTCCATTTACACAAGGTTGTTAAATTCAGTACCATCATTTATCATTGGGTTTTGACAACAAAAAAAGTATAACTGTGTGTGTGTGTGTGTGTGTCGGCACTGTTTAGCCCATCTAAATGTGGTAGCACTTAATCCAGGCAGCCAGACACTTAAAATGAGTCACGCAAAGAGCCAGGGATAATTGGTGTGCATAAGACTGGTGTCAGAAGGTTACAGGTACACCCGTCTCCCTCTAAGAGGCTTTCTGAATAGTTCTGTCATCAGGGAGAGCAAGTGGCTGCTTGTTCCGCTGGAGATGTTGGAATTAATTGAACTGAATTGTCATTCATAATCTACATGTTGCAGTTTTCCACGGGCCGGGGTAACGCTATCTTCTGCTGTTTGCACTGGAATTGAAAGTTCGATCACGCGGTGTAAACAAGAGTCCCCGTGAATATTCTTCAGGCCCTCGAGGGCCGCTGAGTGTGTCGGTGGAGGAGCCGGCGCCGCTGATTAGCGGCTGGCTGTATGCGTGCGCGTGCAGAGAGGGTTTGCCCTCCCCTTATTGACATGTTCTTGTCTAAACAGCTCCGTCCCAGGTCAGCGAGGTCATCAAGGAGAAAGTGCAGCAGCGCAGCATCCAGCTCTCCTGGCAGGAGCCCCACCAACCCAACGGCGTCATCACGGAATATGAAATCAAATACTACGAAAAAGTGAGTTTGCAGTACATTTGTTTGTGCCCGTCTGTCTTTCTGGAACCCTTTCCCCTCCATCTCTCACATCACGCTCGCTTTTGCCGACGCTTCATTTTGTATTCTATCTGCGTGCTGCTGTGAGTGGAATTCACAAGATTCCGCAAGTACCTTCTTTGTCTCATAATTGCAATAATGAATGAGATGCTCATAAGATTTTAATCAGGCTGTAGTCCTTCACAGCCGCCCCCACGCACATGTTAGCACACACACCATCCGTGGCTGCGGCACTGCCAGAATTAGCAATCTGCTACTGTTATCTCCTTTCCCCTTCCACATAGATTGTACCATTACTTCCCTGTGTTTCAAGTCTGAACACATCAGTTTTTTTTTTTGGGGGGGGGGGGTTTACAGCAAGGTTTAATGGAGCGAATTTAACCCAGCAAATCAAAGGCAGGGTAGCAGAGCACTGATGCCAGTCCTGCTGGCCACAGCCTCTCGCAAACACTGACGAATCAGTCTCCTTTGTCACGTACTGTGGCTGTGGTCTGCCCAGCTGTAAAAGTGGAAAATTGGAAACAACAACTACACCCCTAACAGACCCTGGCATTCCATTTGGGTTTTTGCCGAGCAAAACATTTACAGATCAACAACAAAGTATACAATGCGTACAGCCTGTGCATCCAAATGGATACTCTGAAGACATTTTCATATGTTGATGTTGTCTGGCAGGCTGTCTAATGGTAAGATAATAAAATTAGAGAACGTTCTGTAATCAAATAAAGCTGGTATTCAAATAAAGGCTGGGTAAAAAAAAAATGAAAGGGGGTGGAATTTGCTGTAGCTCAATAGCTTATACGGTACTTTTTGAGCGCAATGCACATTTTCACGGCACAAATTCCATCAGCTTAATAGTGGAGTTTGTGTTCTTAGCAGAAATACAGATTTGAAACTACTGTCAGTGAAACAAAACACTTTCCACTGGCGTCTCACCTTAAAAGTCTAACATAAAAAGGTGGGATTTTGCCCTTGGAACCGCTGGAAGGCTTTTAATGTGAAACATCTGTGCAGGACGGTTGATTGAAGGCAGTTTAACGACAAAACTGGCAAAGTAGAAGCAATTGGAATCCAATTGTGAATATTAAAAGTCATTCTTAGAAAAAACAGAGTAGCAGTAGAGTGGTGAGCATGACATGTTTGTTGCACTGATGGAATTAGCTTTGTGGAAATGCACATTATACTGACTTTATCAAGACAAAAAGTACGCATTGGGGGAGGTGTTGAGGGGGCATCAACTGCAAACTAAATCAGGAGCTGATCAGAAAACAGGGAGATGTCTTACTAAAGTATGAACTTATAAAAACGGGGGAAATGATAAATTAAGGCCTCTCTCTATTGAAAGCCTGTTTTAAATAAAGGCCTTGTTGTCTCTGCAGCGGAGGAAAATCAAGTATTAATAAGCTATGCGCTATTTTAGAACTCATAATATATATATACTGAATATTAAAATGACTATTAAACTTGAATGGTTTTGTTAACTCACGTTCGTTCCATTTACAAAGAGCAGGTAATTACATCCTCTGAAGTATATCTGCCCTATTTTCAAGGCAAAGACGTTAAGATAACAACACTTTCAGTGGGTTATAAAACAGGCGTTCACACAGCAGTTGGATGTTGAACATTTTTTAATCAAATCTGATTTATTCCCTGTACAGGATCAAAAGGACCGGATCTACTCCACAGTGAGGTCCAAGTCCACGTCAGCCACAGTGAACAACCTGAGGCCCAGCACGGCCTACGTGTTTCAGATCCGGGCCTTCACGGAGGCAGGATACGGCACCTTTGGCCCCAGACTAGAGATAACCACCAAGGAAGAGGCCACAGGTAGGATTTATGTATATTATGTATTTATGTATAGTCGGGATGTAAACCAATACGAATGCATTATTCAGAAACGAACAAGGAAAATGAGCTTTGAGCAGATACAAATCTGAATGTGTTCAGTAATATCCGTAGCTGGTTTAAAGTTCAATATTTAGAAATTCGGTGTGGTTTTATACTCAAGGACCTTTCATCAGTTCAAGGGGAAACCGCTCAGTCCACGATGAATACATAGGCATATCAGCACCTCTAAAGCTGACTAATGTTTTACCTTGTTTCTTTAATCTGTGCATAAACAGAAATGTAAAAGCAACTATTTGTGGTTTTGGGGGAGTCACTTGGTGCTGCTAGTTCTTGACAAACAGCAGTTTATAGCACTCGTCTCCAGATTTGGAAAATTTGGAACAGATTTGGACGACCTCACTGAGACCCCAAGGCTGTGTCCGAAATCACTCCATGTTTACTATATTGGGCGCTATATTTACTGTCCGCCATTTTATTTGACTGTCACAATGCAACCTTTTTTGCACTAAATAGTGCAATAGTGTATCATATTTTATAGATGTGAAAATGACAATTGTGGTCAGTGATGAGGCACAATGATTATGATTCGTAAGTGTCCAAAAGCTCAATTGACTGATCACCACGGAAAAAACTATTTAGTGTCTATCATATAGGGTTGTAGAGAATAGACGAATGTCGGAGCGATTTTGGTCACAGACTCTGGAAAGTCGCGCGCAGTCTCTGCGCTGTTGTTCGTCAAAAAATAGTTCTAGCCTGTAACTCCCCCTAAAACTCAAGTTTCTCTCTGGCAAGGGTAAACGAATAACATACAATGTGTTAAAATAGTGACCTTTAGTGACCTTATTGTCAGAAACAAAGCGACTAAGCTAGCTATTTTCTAAATAGCCAACAGCAATAGTTGGGGGCCACTGTCCAGGGTGTACCCCGCCTAAGGCCCAAAGTCACTGGGATAGGCGCCGGTAACCCGCGACCCCTAACGGACAAGCAGAAGAAAATGACTGACTGACTGACAATAGTTGGTGTGTCATGTGCAGTTATAAATAAGTCATTAATAAGCGGTTTGTTGTAAATGTCAATGAGTTGATAATAAATGCATTTTGGTCCGGATACTCTTAACACTTTTCCAACAGGTAAGAGGTCAGAAGGTCAATTGGAGGGGTCATGCTGTAAACACCAGCCAAAAGGCTTTTTCCACAGCCCAAAAGTTCTTTATAATGGCCTATAACTAATATATATATTAGTCAGTCAATTATGACACATTAATAAAGGTTTTTTTCAAACGTATGAACCCCTTATTAGAAAGTTTTACTATTTATATCATTGTATAAAGTTTACAGCCTTCTTCTAATTTCTGAAAACCCACATTGGTTTCATTCATTTTGCTTTAGTTTCGAGCCCCAACATCCCGGCGGCCCCCCTAAAGCACCCTTACGTCTAACATTTCTTCTTAAAAGGACACATTAATTACTCATACCGCAGGCAGGAGTGTGGCCTGCAACAAGGTTGTAAGTGTGCGGTCCAGTCAAAGTGTCCTTGAGCAGCACAGTGAACCACTCGCCTCCTCTGTGACAGCCTCGAGAGCGAAACATGACAAAATAGACAACTGGTGCCATTTTGAAGCTTTGATTGAGTAACAGCTAATTGAACGTCGCCACCTTTTTTTCTTTTCTTTTTTTGGTCAGCCCCCCTCCTCCTCAGACAACACCGTAAAATCGTTCTCTTTCATTTAGACAGCGCGGATCCACTTGATTCAAAATGCATGAATCCCCCCCCCTCCCACATACACAACTCGCATTGACTTGATATGATGCTATGGCAAGCCATTCTTGGGAGCAATTGGCAGTTTGTCAACGCAAACAGTCTGAGCACTGTGTGAGCTCTGAATGGGAAACAATCCAACCTGAATGTGTCTTTGTTTGAGATGAAGGGCATCGCCGTTGCCGTCTGGGACTATTAAGCCCACTTTCTGAAACAGTAGAGCCGTGTGTATAAGGATGGCTTCAAAAATAGAAGCGTCCCTCCTCCACTCCCTCCGAGGGAATGAGAGGAGGGGGGTTATCAATCTCCATGCCTCTCATTGGGCTCAATCATGTCTCGTAGATTGTAGTCTTTGATGTGCACTGAGCATTTCTGTCTTTCTGCATGTCTGTCCGTGTGTGTGTGTGCGTGTCTGTTTACGTGTGTGTCGGTCTCATCAGCCGCGATTGTCTCCAGCGAGCAGAACCCCGTCATCATCATTGCGGTTGTGGCCGTGGCGGGGACCATCATCCTGGTGTTCATGGTGTTCGGCTTCATCATCGGGAGAAGGTACGCTCTCGCGGGCCCCATTGACTCTCCGCTCCTGTGAGTCTGCGCTTGTCAATTAGCCTTTCTGTTCACACCCACAGGCGTCCACGTCTGTGGACTCGTCACATGCGCACACACACGCACACGCACACACGTGCACCCATCATCTTGTGGCATGCTGTGCTAATGGGTTGTGATGCATCATTTTTTTATTTATTTTTTTTTTTTTTTCTTGTCCCACCCCAGCCCCAGCAAAATGTTTAAGCTATTTTTGCATAGCCATTATGAGTACTCTCAAGCGAGAAAGCTTTGGCTCTGCATTCCTGTGTGTGAGTGTGTGAGATCCTGAGGGCAGGATGAAGTATGGAACAGATATTTTTTTCCACCGTAACAAAGCACCAAGCCCACTGTCATTATCACCATTCCCTCACATACTTCATCTGTGTTTTCATCTGCACGAATGGCATTTCATATCAGAGCTTGCTTTTAATGGCGGGTTTATCAGAATTAATACTTGCCGTGTTTTGCGTCAAAAAGTAACCCCCTTCCCCCCCTTCGTCTCTTGAGTCATAACGTAGTCACACCAGAGCATACAGATGTCATACACATCCCACTGGTATCAGTGTGACTTTCACTTTCCGGTGATAGCAGTATATCCGATGTCAATCGAAGATAAATCTGTGTAGAATTCATGTAAAAAAACAACCTTTACAACTTGCCTCACAGCCATCAAATTTAGACTTTTTCCTCAGTGCAAACAGGAAGAAACTGCTAGCAGCAAATGCAGAACTTGCAAAACATAACGCCCACCAAATACCTTCTCATTTAGATTTTTTTTTAGGAAGTAAACCATGACTTTTCATGGTGCAGTTTCATCAATATATATAATTGTCCATCTTTAAGCTACGAATAATGGGATCAAGTGTAGCCCGCAGCTAACTCACTAACTCCACGGTAACATTACACTTCTCGTTTGCGTCACCCAGAGGTGGGTAGAGTAGCGTTACTTCAAAATAATTTTACTTACGTAGAAGTCAAAAGTAGCCATTCAAAAATTACTCAAGTAAGAGTAAAAAAGTATTCGGTGAAAAACTGCTCAAGTAGTAGGTTTTGTTTTTTTTTAGAAACAATGTAATCGCACAGACATCAATACCATCTCCGCTAGTCATAAATTGCGATAGTTGGTAGCTAACGTTAATTCTTTCATCCATAAAAAACGTATTGTGGTCTGCTTAGCTTATGGCACCATCTAATGAAATGTTTAAAACTAAAAGGGTGTATATGAAAGACTCTTTTCTAAGACCGGAATTCTGTAAACTAACAAGACTAAGACCAACCCAACCACAGCAAAAAATACATTTAGCTCAAACCTACCGCGACGTTTCCTCAGGTTTTAATGCCGAAATGTCCGTTTGTTTTGGGAGACACAGAAGACGTCGCATAATATAAACTGTTGTTTTGCACTCTGTTTAAAACGAAACATGCTTTTTATTTGCGGCCAGGGGCGTTCATCCATTTCCGTTTGAACATTGGAGACAGTTGCCTCTGCCATTTTTTCATGTATGTTCATTCCCTGAGAGTTTGTGAGATTGGTGAGACAGAGTTACGTGATAATTGTTGCTCCATCTAAATGGTCAAAAGGCATGTGGTAGATGTACTGATGGCATATCTCTGGGAAAAATAAAGCATAGAATATGTAGAATAAATAAAAAAAAAAAAAAAAAGTCAAGAGTTGAGTGTAGCCCAATGTAGCGGAGCAAGAGTAGCGTTTCTTCTTCACAAATCTACTCAAGTACAAGTAAAAGGTACGGTGAAGTAAAACTACTCTTAGAAGTACTGTTTTTTTTTTTTTTAAAAAGTTACTCAAGTTAGTGTAACGGAGTAAATGTAACTCGTCACTACTCACCTCTGGCCCCATCCAAGTGATGCAATGTGGAAGGAGTCATTTTCCCCAAACTGTACGTTCCCATTTCAAAGCTTTCTTTTAGTTCTACCCTCAGTGTTCCTCGAAAGTGAGACCCAGGAGTTTCGTAGTAAATCTAGTGCCACTATGGCTTTTAAGTTATGGCCATCCGTTTTTTAATCATGTCGCCTTTGTTTCTGAAAAATGTTTTTTCTGTCAGTTTTGTATGGCAAATGTTAGCTTTCTGCTCACCGTTAGCTCTGCATGTAATAGAATTTGAAACTCTGTGATTGGATGCACCGTGCATCGGCTTTCACCTTTGACTTTTAATCCAACAGCCAGATACTTTCTAATGCAACTGCTTGCACATCCAATCCTTCCAACTGTCAGTCACGTAACATTTGCTATGCCGAAAATGAATTGGACTTTTACTATGGGAACCATGGACGACTCCCACCGTGCTACTCTATGAGAAAACGAAAACCATATGAGTGACAACATCAAAGAAAATAGTTTTGTTTTATACTCTCGGTACATTTTTAAGAAAACCATGACTAAGAATGTCCCATGGTCAAGGTGGTTCTTATATCTCTGTAACACTTACAATCCCCTCTGTCCACCAAAGGGAACCATGATGTGCTAGAATCATGTGGACATGCAGGCTAAAATTGTAAACTGTATCAATCTCATGCCAATTGATAGCATTTCTGAGTAGCCTAATTTATTCTGAAAACAAAAAGATATATGGCTGAAAGCTCATTCTTGAGCTTCAAAATTTAAACACCATAACTCAAGGGCCACTCAACTAGCTTTTACCTGAGCCCAAAAATAGCTCAGAATCGCTAGGCATGGTACAAAACGTGACATGCATACCTAGGACATAGGGGCCAGTAAATGCATATACATCATTTATGGTTTGTTTCACGTGATCCCTTTTTTCAGTTTGTGCTCAAAGACCAACTTTGTGGAGCAAATCACCTGCTTGAGGGAACCTTCAACACGTTAATATTACAAGACATGTTGAACAGTCCTTTACAGTGCATGTATTATTTGATCTGCTAAATGATTAGATACTCAAGCTACTTTCCCAGGCTAGGCTGTTGGGTTCACAGCTCCTGCTGCTCAGCTGGGTTTCTTAAGAGATTTGTCATGCACGGCATTAGTTGCTATATTAAAATTCTTGTAATTTAGGGCATTTCCCCCCCCACAATCAGCTGATTCTGCCACTCTCTTCCTCTCCCCCCGTGCAGGCACTGCGGGTACAGCAAAGCCGACCAGGAGGGAGACGAGGAGCTCTACTTCCAGTGTGAGTGTCTCCATTCATCAGCCCATATGTACACACACACACACACACACACACACGCACAGAGATCGAGTCATCTCAATCACTGCATACTGAACAGGAAGGCTGCCTTTAAACCCGTTAGCACCAGCAGGCATGACTGTTTGATCCCAGTTCATTTGATTTGAGTCGAAGCTGGGAAGAGTCAGACTAACATCTGCTGCTGATTGGCTAGACTCAGTCTGTGGCGATGAAGCAGTTAGGAAGCTGTCAGGAAGGGAGTGGCGGCTGACCTGTGAGGAAGGACTGTTCCTTAAAAAATGTAAAAGCCATAACTCAGGTGGTTTCAGAGAGCGACAGAGTTGCAGGTGCACACACAGTTTGCTCAGTGGCGGGAGCTGCTTCTAGGTGCCTTCTATCAGTAAAAGGGTTTTTATTTATTTTTTTTTTTTTTAACACTGATACACCACCCCTAATGATGCCCCTGGAGATACAGCTGCAGACAGCTTCCCCAAGTGGAGCCATAATGATCCGCGCTGTAGGCAAACTGCTGATTTGGAAACAAAGGGTCAGGCGTGTCACAAAGGACTGAAGCGGAGGCAGCGCCGGTGAGCCCAGGTTGGCTACTGCTAAGTATCTGACAGATCCACCTCAGCAGCCCACAGATCCCCACCTGCTGAAGAAAAAGAAGAAGGGGGGGGGGGGGGGGGACACGACAAAAAAACGGGGAAAAAAAAAAAACAAGGGGAGGGGCGGGCTTATTTTCGTTGCGGGATATAAA
>CM022481.1:2742360-2752786 GCA_011952105.1 Coreoperca whiteheadi
TTTTTAATAAATTTTTTTTATTTTTTTCACAAAAAAAAAAAGGGGGGTTTTTGGCCTGGTGTTTTGGGGGTGTTTTTTAAAAAAAAAAAAAAATTTAAAAAAAAAGGGGGGGGGGGGGGGGGGGACACGACAAGAAAACTGGGAGAAAACACAAACAAGGCGAGTGTCGGGCTTATTTTCGTTGCGCGATATCAAATGACGAGAGGCAGCTAGATAGCGCGCAAATACATGTAGACCCAATTTGTCTGCCATGTAGAAGTGAGAAAGTCGTGATAAGACACCTCCTATCAGATCCGCTGACATCTCGGATGGACGAAGCAATTATGGGAGCAAGTGGAGGGAAATCTCAGCTGCCGGCATCCCCTCGCTGGGGCACAATGCATTTGTTGTATTTACACTGTTGGATTGGCTTCCATGCCTGTCCTCCATGGCGAAAATAAGTGTCTCTCCAGCTGGATGAGCTCGCGGATCTATTCTCTGGTTTTGGTCCAGCGTTTATCCAGTGCATTATGGCTGTACTATCTCATTACATTTGAAAGCTGACAGGTTGTGTCAGTGGAATTTAAAAAGCATAGTGTAATCGCCCCCACGAGTGGTCTGTTCACTTAATAGTGCATAATACTGTAATTTGCTGTTAATTTGGAGCACTGTGCAAAATGGCGACCCCCTACGCCATCTCTGGACTTTCTCTTAACTTGTTTGTGTTTCCTCATTTTCTACAAACTGCTTCTGCTCTCACTTCATGGATATTCATGAACTCGTCCCATATCAGTGTCATTTGAAATGGCATGGAAATGTCTTGCTCGAGGTCTTACAAAACAATTCATAATCCCACTTTCCCCTCATATCCTGATACTTACAACTGAAAATGTTGTATTTGCATCTGTACTAAAAGAGCCGTGTACTTTTCTACCTTATCTTTGATTGATGTTCAGTTTTAGCTTATTTTTCAAAGAATATTACCCAGTTATTTTTAAAAACAAAATTTATGTTCTGAATATTTTTTTTTTTTTCAGCCAGCAAGGGACTACCTCATAACCAAAACATCGTAATCTTTTTAAAAAACATTACTTCAGTTGTACTGGTGGGGTCAGTGCTTTGGGAACCCTTGGGAAACATTAACATATAGAGTATTGATGGGTAAGGGTTACATGATATGGCGACTTGTATACAGCCTGAGAGGCAAAACCCAGAACAAAAAAATCAAAAAAGAAGTGGATGAAAAGAAATGCTGCAAGACTTTGAACCTCATGAGCATCTAAATACCCAACTGTAATCCCCACCACAGGAATCTTAATGTTGAAATGTAAATAGCACTGAATGAACATTTAAATATTTTCCTTTGAAAACCATCTGTGGGGCTTGAATTCCACTCCTTTTCATTTCCAGGAGGTCATTTCAGGTGGTGCAATTTCAAAAACGTGAGTTTCCAAGTATATACTATATATTTTTAGGGTTGCTCACATTCACTTGGTCCCCTTTCGCAGCTTCACGTCAAGTCAAAAAATGAGGTTGCTCAAATTGGATTGGTTTAATTTAACCTTGAGCAATCAGTGCTAGGACGGCAATCAAGTCTGAAAAGAACTGATCAAAGTCATGTGACCCAAGAAAGACGAGTTCAGCTGAGTGACAGGAGAGACCCGACGCTCGAATGATCTATCTCAACTCCAACAGTTGAATTTAAGTAATTGCAGAACTCGAAATTACCTTCCTGGAAATTTTAAAGAGGGGAATTTTAACCACCACTCAGAGTGATGATGGTTTTTAAACTAATATTATCCAAGGCTATGAAATGGAATTAAGATTTCAACATGAAGCATTTGGACGTGGTCACATTTCACAATTAGGTTTTCATCTGATAGAAAATTCTAATCAAAAATGCGTAGTTGCTGCTGGAATTTGAAAATGTAGGGTAGCAACCTGCTCATACCTAGAACGATATGTGTCCTAAAACCACCGAGTATTATAAGTGCATGAACCAACATGGCCGGTGAGACGGATTCTTCTTTAGTGAGGTAGCAGGGAGGTGAAAGGTAAACCGACGGCCTCATAAAAGCACCACGCGCGAGTTAATCAAACCTTTGCTTTGCAATTTGTGAGGAATGTTTCTGTGTGAAAACCCTTCTGACACTGGCCGCTGACTGTTCGGCAATTCCCTCTGAGTCACAGGCCTGCCTGTCAAGCGCCCGCTGGTGTGCATTGAGCATATTTAATCATAACAGTAATCCTCTTACCTTTCTACAGTTAAATTTCCAGGCACCAAAACCTACGTTGACCCTGAAACCTACGAGGACCCAAACAGGGCTGTCCATCAATTTGCCAAGGAGCTGGACGCCTCCTGCATTAAAATTGAGCGGGTTATTGGAGCAGGTGAGCCCATCCTGTGTCTCTTAGCTCTCACTGTTTAGTCACTCCGTGCTATCATATATCACACTGACAGCCAACTATTTACACCTTGAATAGGGACACCGCTTTATGCAATTGCTAAGATAGGGAAAAGTTCATTGCAATTAATGTGTGGGGGGCGTCTGGTAGAGGCAGTCGCAGAGATTCCCACAGCTGAAAAATTGCTACCACATGGGTTTTACAGAGGCGGTCAATGACAGTATCTATGCATCTCTAGCACGTCTTATTATAGGTCTTGGTTACCCTCCCCTGAGTATAACAAGATGTCCCGCTCCAATTTGTATTCCACCACTGCACAGCTGCTTTGTCTCAAAATACACTAATAAATTTGTCATTGTGAAGTGCTTGATTTTATTTATTCAATTTTTTTTCCATAAATGGTTTCACCCCACACAGGAGAGTTCGGGGAGGTGTGCAGCGGCCGTCTCAAGCTGCCTGGAAAGCGAGACGTGTCGGTCGCCATCAAGACGCTAAAAGTGGGCTACACCGAGAAGCAGAGGCGCGACTTCCTGTGCGAGGCCAGTATTATGGGACAGTTCGACCATCCTAATGTCGTTCATCTGGAGGGAGTCGTGACGAGAGGTAATCACACTCGAAGTTGAAATGAAAACGTAAGCCGTGAACGCGACGAGACAGTTTAAAAATCCTCCAAGATCGGATTCATCAGCGCATATTTAGCTTTGGGAGGTAAAAGCGCCATAGTTAGAGTGACTTTATATCTGATTAAATTAGCCACAATCCCTGTTTAACATTTTCTCATTTAGACACTGTAATAAAAGGAGCAGATGGTGACTTTTAATTAAAAGCCAATAAAACACAGCTAAAAATAACTTGGAAGCAGTTTAGGCATGGTCGTTTACTGTGAGGCATTATGTAAGCAAACAAAATTCAGCTATCAATTAATCATCTTCTTTTTTTGTCCATCTTTGTCTTTTTTTTTTCTCTCCAGGAAAACCGGTGATGATTGTCATCGAGTACATGGAGAACGGCTCATTAGATGCTTTCCTCAGGGTGAGTATCACCTTCGAAGCACAGGAGGCTTAAAGCAGCATCTTTTGAAACTTTCCTTTGCGTTTGCTTGAAAGTGTCCCAGGCAGCAGGCAGTCTGCAGCGGGATCTGTGCATTGCATAAATATCATAAATCTTGTGCTAGAGCCGCTGCAGTGCTGTGACCTACATTTCCCTCATGGTCAGCGAAGATGGCTGACCTGCCTGTGTGTCTCTGTGCCGTGCAGAAACACGACGGTCAGTTCACCGTCATCCAGCTGGTGGGGATGCTGCGGGGCATAGCAGCGGGAATGAGATATCTCTCCGATATGGGATATGTCCATCGAGATCTCGCCGCGCGAAACATCCTTGTCAACAGCAATCTCGTATGCAAAGTGTCCGACTTCGGCCTGTCAAGGGTGATAGACGACGATCCTGAGGCTGTCTACACAACAACTGTGAGTCAATTAAAGCGCCTGCTCTCTCTACCCAGAGCCCTGTCTGAATTCTCTAATCAAGTCACAGCCGGTGCATGAAAATAGAGCAGAAGTACTGGTGCACGCCCAAAATAGTCTGAACCATTCTTAATATGCAAAACAAGCTATGTTTCGGTACATCTTTCTGACAAGGCACCCTTTATAAAGGGTTTATAAGTTGTAACTACTGCCTTATTTATGGTTAATTAACCCTTTACTAATACTTTATAGATCAGTCATAAGCCATTAATAAGAATCATTTTGGGTAGCCAGGTTGAGAAATCTCTGTGGTTGATTATCATGTGTGCGGTACGCTAGCAAGTCCTCAAGAGAAAACGTTGAATTCCAGCACACACTGTCAGCACTGAGTTTAACAAATGCAACATTTGGGTCATGGCCCTTAGTCAGTTGAATGATCTGTCAATGGTCCGAAAATGAATCACCCACTATTTTCAACTATACTATTAAGTGATTGTAAGTCATCTTTCAGGCAAAAAGACCAACAAATTTGCAGGTTCTGACTTCTCAAATAGGAGAATTTGCTCCTCTTCTTTGTTTCATACCATTGTAGAATGAATCATTTAGATTTTTGGACCGCTGGTTGAACAAAAGAAGCAACAATGTCTCCTTGGGCTGTGATAGGCGTTTTTCACAATTTTCTGACATTCAAACGAGCAAATGGCTGTTCTATTAATCAAGAAAAAAAGAAAAACGTTTCTAAAGTCAATAGTTGCAGCGCGAGTAACATTACACAAAATGTCAAGGCAATATTTCATGTAAAAACCTGCAAGTATAATGTCAGACAACGTGTCAGGGCAACATTTCAATGCACTTCTAATGAAGATGAATGTAAAAATAGTGGAAACAATTGTCTTTAACTATTCATAAAAGGCCATGAGTTTCTTACTTTCTAATAATCCATTAAGTCCGCAATTATAAATGTTAAGTCATTTATAATAATCCATGAAGTCTGTCATTTTAGAAGTAATTAAGCTGTTAATAATTTTTATTGTAGATGCTTTGCAACACTGCAGCGACACCCGTCAATGGGACGTTAATCAACCTCATCAATAAAGCGTTAATAGATGATTTAATAACATTACTGAAGTCATCATTTGCACCTCATAAATCCACAAAGGGTGCCTTTATTATAAAGTGGTGCCAGTGTGTTTGCTTAAATTTGTGGTAAAGTTGTTATTTTATGTGTTTTGACCCCGTGTGTAATTGTAAAACTTTGTCTGATTGATGTTTTAGAGGAGGACGCAGGATATAATGAATTTGAGCTTTACTCCAGCCACTGACCTGCATTTTACTGAACAGGGTGGCAAAATACCCGTCCGATGGACCGCACCAGAAGCCATACAGTATCGGAAATTCACCTCCGCAAGTGACGTGTGGAGTTATGGCATTGTCATGTGGGAGGTCATGTCCTATGGGGAACGGCCTTACTGGGATATGTCCAATCAAGATGTGAGTTACAACCAGATATAAATTCATTAACTTACTAACACAATTCGTCTGTCATTCTGCTGGACCAACTCATAATTAATGATCATAATCTCTGGTAAAAAGACATGATTTCATGATTTGTACTGAAAATGACCATTTCCTTTCTGTTGTATTTCATCATAGGTTCAATATTTTTGAATTTTGGACTGTTGGTTGATACTTATAATTGGAATTTTTCTTATTTCATTACATTTTTTGATGGGTTTCTAAACCATTAATCACTTATTGCTCGCAAATAAAAAGTTAGAATAAAGAGTTTCAGGGTTGGAGGTTACGTCCAATCTGAGAGAACTACTATATACGTAACCTTCATCTAAAAGGGGGCATCAGTTATGAGAAATATGAGAAAGATTTTCCCCAGATTCATGCATAATTATCCCTAATGAAGTAATCTGACGAAAACATAGAAAATCACAGACAAGAATGTCAGTTTGTGGTTCTTCTTCAAGGCTTTCTAGCAGGACCCTCATGAGAACAGCTCGGGTGGGACTTAACCTTGGGCTTAATTAGTTCAAGAAGGCTTGCTATAATCATGCAGTTACAATCCATTTAAAGGAGAAACAGTCCTGAAATGGGACCCGCATTAAAAAGTCCTGAGAACTTGGATTTGATGCTGTTATTAATATAAATAACAGTGGACAACACTTGTCACTTGTCATAATGATGTCATCAGTGTTATCTTAGACTGAGAGAGTACATATTTTTAACAGCAATGCCACATTGCAAAATTGGGTGGTATGGAGTTTGAAAGATATGGGCATTTACCACTCTGAGAGCCCGCGGACTACTTCTTTTGATGTGTTTTGACACCTTTCAGTGAAACATATAAAGGTCTCAATACACTCACTTACTGCAAGATAGGAAATTAGTTTACATCTTTCTTGTTGTACATAATAATAATGGTAAATGGACTGTACTTGTATAGCACCTTTCTAATCTTCCGACTTCTCAAAGTGTGTATATATATATATATATATATTATAAAATACGTAAATAAGATTTACTTTGGATATGTACAAAACCTAAACAAAATCAGGGTGTAGCTGTATCTCAAAGTAATACAATAATACGTATTATTTAAATAGGAGTCACTATAAACGAAATACGGTCAAACCTCAGTCAAGCACAATACAGTCAAAGCAAGGTATTTTAGCTCCTGCAACTTGTAGCAATGCAGATCTGAAAAACTGCAAAAAATGAAAATATACACGCACCAAAAACAGTCACAGTGCTTCAAAGTCTCAGAATTTTCTCCCCCTGACTGCTGATGTTATAATCTCAATGAATTAGAACTGGAAGGGAGATTTCTATTAGGTGTTGTAATTAAATTAGATAATTTATCTTTAAGGTGCAGAAAAGGATAAAACTCATTTTATTTCTGAGTATTTCTGGGTTATCATGATTCATAATCAAGATTATCAATTTTGCACCAGATCTGCCTTACCATCAAGTAAATTGTGAGAGCTGACTCCTGACATTGCCCACACTTTTCTTCTTCAAAGAGCACATTTACCCACACTTACTTTTTTTACAAATGTCACAAATTGCTATCATGATTGACTCACCAGCAGTTCTCTGAGTGCTGTTGCCTGCTTTCCTGCCAACTCCCACTGCGGGAGTCCAACTGCGCCGGACCACTTGAAGCTGTTCCTTATTGTCGGACACTTGACACATTTTGATTGATGGTAGAAGGCGAGTGAGTTCTGGCCTTAAAATTCCAATATGGCGCCCGGTGTTAAGCACCCACAGCATCAGGGCAAAACATGATTAAGATTCTCCTGCGGACGGCGGATTAAACAATCAGATCTTAGAAATGCTAAACAAGATGCCCAGGCATTAAAGTGGCGTTTTGACGCTCTGCTACTTGACAGACATCAATGTCAGAAATGTTTGCGCTTTGTCAAGATGTCAGCAAACATCCTCTGGGGATGGAGGAAGAACATTATTTGCATTTTCCCCCAACAGTTTCAGTGTTTTGACACCTTTTCCCTCCATGACTCATTCTTGTCTGAGTGGTCCTGACAGGAATAGCTGATGAACATATGCAGAAACGTACACAGCTCCTTAGCCACACAATAAAGGAATGGGAGCTAGGGGCTCAAATCAAAATGCCCGCTGCTCCTACTTTTCTCACTGCATTGACTTTTAATGAACTCTGTGCTAAACTGCATGCATGGTGCTGATTGATTAGGTTTAAAGGCTCTGTGGAAAGATCTTTCCTAGTGTTTATCAGAGCTGTATAAATCCAGTTCATTTTGTTTAGACAGATGAACAATGTGGAAAAGGAACCTGAGGGAAACAAAGTAGTCAGCACTGTGGCATGTAACATACTAGGTATCTACAGTGTAACCAGAAGCTTGACCCTGTAGTGCCTTAAAGGTTATCAGTAAAATCTTGAAATCAATTCTAAAACTTGCAGTCAGCCAGTAAAGCGAGACAAAGAATGGGTGTTATATGAGCCCATCTCCTAAAGAGTGGTTTAAAAGCCTTGCTGCAGTGTTTAGCACTAACTGAAGGCAGGAGATTGTTTTCAGACTGAGCCTAGCGAGAGGAGAGCTCCAACAATCAAGGCAAAATAAAAGCATGCATAACCTTTTTCAGGTTCAGCAATTGAGAGAAAAGGTCTGATTTTGGCAATGTGCCTGAGCTGAATAAATTATGCAACCTTTTTAACATGACCATCAAATTAAAGTTAATTTACTTATTACATGCTGGATCTCATATCCTTTGTTTTGGCCATTATCACCCATGAATTACTATAACCTTTTGGTCACCAACTTCACTGTGACAAGTTAGATTTTACAACAGAGCGCATAGGACGCAAAGCCCATAGTCAGGTTTTAAGTCCATAATTCAGCCATATTATCAGAACCATTTATTTGAAAGTGAAAATGAATGCAAACCTTTTTTCACTATACCTTCGAGTGTGGCCAAAAGCACTACAAGACAACGCGTCTTGTGAACTAGTTCTGTTCGAGCATAACCAGACCCATCCCAATCTGTCCATTGTCAGCTTCAACTAAATCTTGCTGAGCTACTTATGCACATGCAGTTTATCTATGCAATGAAATTAAGTTAAGTAAGCCTTTATTTGTCCCGCAGTTGGGAAATTGCATAGTAGGGGACTCTGGACTGTCTACTAGTGTCATTGCACACCCGGATCTCAGCGATGGTGAAACTAGTGGATTAAATGTTGCCATAACTGAAATTATGGACACCATGACTAAAACAAAGCCATGTTTCTTAAAGGGGTTTTCCATAAAGTTGGGGGAACCTGTGGGAGACAGATTTTTTTTTAAAGAATGGTCAAAATTGATGCTGCAGAGCCAAAGATATCCTGACTTGTAGTCCTTTTGAATGGGTCAGTTTAAAAAATGGCATGATCCTACACTTCCTGTGATACAATTCTAGAGCGTCTTTGGTTAGACCCACCTGGTAAATGCTCGCAACATAGGCTTTCTGTTAAAGATCTCAAACTGGAATACCTGGGTGATATCGCATGACAATTTTTTTTCAGACTTGACAAAGGTCCACCGGAGCCAAAGAAGACATTATACAACAGTTTTCACAGGCTGAGTGGTACTCCCCTTGACGGGTAAATTGACTTGGACATAAAATGTAAACGCTGCAAAGTGGTCCTTTAAAACAGTATTTTTCAGGTAGGATTTTTTGCAGACAGGTTTCACAGATTGAAATGGAAATAATTAATAGCTCCAGCAGGGGCAGATACAGTAGAAGGATCTCGGCAGCCTCATTTGGATAGAGGAAGCTGTTAGACGTGAAGTACTTAGTATCTGAGAGGCATATTGCTGTTATGGAATGGGGTATGATGAGAAACCTGTCGCTTCACAATTACTGCTCAAAGCTCATCAGTAGCTACTTTCAATCGTTCTGCTTGGAGTCGTCATGTTCCCATTCACCGTAACAAAACTGGCACACAACTATCAAACCTGGTGAGGCCCTTTATTCCTCAACGCACGAACATCAGCTGTCTGAGCTTAACCAAGAAATGATTAAGCTCCGACACTGCTGTTTATAAACTTGGTGATTAAAGGATGAAATGTGCATGAAGAGTAGTAAATTATTCACTTTATCAGAAAGACTTAGTAGTTAGGATTAGGGTGAAACTAAAGGGTGTACTAAACAGTTTAATGTTAGGTTGATTCTAAAGGGTTAGGGATAGGGTTACGGTGATACTAACATGCTGATTTTAAACAGTTTACACTTAGGGTGACACTAAAGGCTGATACCAAAGGGTTTGGGTTTAGGATGATACTAAATGCTAAAATTTATGATGCCGTCTGTTTTGTGTTCTCCAGGTCATAAAGGCTATAGAGGAGGGCTACCGTCTTCCAGCCCCAATGGACTGTCCACCAGGCCTGCATCAGCTAATGCTGGACTGCTGGCAGAAAGACAGAGCCGAGCGTCCCAAATTCGATCAGATAGTTGGCATCCTCGATAAGATGATCCGCAACCCTAACACTTTGAAAACCCCAGTGGGAACGTGTACAAGGTCAGGAAATGTGGCTTCATACAATAAATGACTTTTATAACTTTTATTTTAGCGCATTAGTGGATGATCCAAAGTGTCCAGTGGATGATATAGCCTCTGTAGTTCACAGATGAAAGATAAATCCCAGGGGATCAATACCCCAAAGCAGCTTCCATGGCTTTATGGTCAACAGCAGGGCTTTTAAATCAATCTCTATAATGAGTTCCTGGTACTTTTAAGTGCAGTGGGAACTCCAGACCACACTCTGACATTTGTCGGATTTCTATTTGCAGTCAGAACATACTTTGCCGAGGTGAGATTGAAACTCAGAGGTGGTTAAAAAGCACTCTATTATGTGGAGACTGTATGGGGTGAATGTATTCAGATTGAAACGATATTGACAAAAATATTTATCGGAAGCAGAAATCTGGCATGCTACATCTGTTTGTGAATTTCTTATTGATTGAAGCCTCCAATCAGCTCGTCCCCCCCCCCCCCCCCCCCCCCCCCCCCCCCCCCCCCCCCCCCCTCCTCTCTCTTTTTGTTTTTTTTTTTT
>CM022481.1:2752828-2870664 GCA_011952105.1 Coreoperca whiteheadi
ATGGTATAGAAAGTAACACTTTTCTATAAAATGATTTTTTGGAGGCATATTATTGCACCCTACTTTTTTGTTGGCATTTTTTCTTTCTTGGAGCTTTCCAAGAGACCTCGCCCCCCCCCCCCCCCCCTTCTCGCAATTTACTGCACCACTGGATGCCTTTGGTTGTCGTTTTGTCTCGTCTCCTGCTTGATTGTGTTTTCAGCGGAACGTTTCCCATTCACATAAGACATAAACATCTTTCTGTGCTCATCCTGCAGACCAATTAGTCCACTGTTAGATCAGAGCACACCAGACTTCACCGCTTTCCGCTCAGTGGGAGAGTGGCTGGAAGCCATCAAGATGGAGCGATACAGAGACAACTTCACAGCAGCTGGCTACAGTTCCCTGGAATCTGTGGCCAGGATGTCAATCGAGTAAGTAGATATGAAGCCCTCAAGTGGTTAAGCCTCAGTAGAGAACATTAATACCAGCCACATTTAAACTGTGATTTCACCTACACTTCACGTCTTTTTGTGCTAACCTGAGTAAACAAATCTAAGTGGTTGCATTTTCCATTCTGGTAGAGTTCTGGTAGACTGCCGTCCCATGAGGTTTATGATTTTCTGTAATTTAAAAACGCACATTTTCAAATAGTGGCCTGGGCCTTTTTTTTTTTACCCAAACTGCAGAGAGAACCAGGCCTTTATTTGAAACAGGTTTATATTAGAGACATGACTTTATTTCTTCCCTGTTTTATTAGTATACTTGATCTTTCATATTTTAGTAAGAAGCCTCCAAGTTCATTGGTTCGCTCCTGTTTTACAGTTCCTCTATGTTTATGTTATCTTGATAAATTCAGATTAATATATATATTTCTACATCTCTAATTCCATCAGTTCAACAACAGAGTCATGCTGTACCCACCCATATCATGTTGTACCCGTATTTTGTTAATTGTTGCTATGTTCCTCGCTTCCTGTTTGCATAGCCAAATTTTGCCGCCATGCCTTCACCTAATTCTTTTGTGGTCATTTTCATTTTTCAGATCGTAACATAACTGAACTGTTAACACCCTCAAGTAGTTAGTTGTGAGCGACCGTGCACTTGTGCACGGTGCACAGCTTCATAACGGATCCAAAATCTCACAGGATAAAGCACATTTGACATTCTGTGGTGTCATCATTAGTCTCCACATCCCCATAAAATGCTCCAGTGTTCAAATAAACTTTCCAAACATAGTTCCCAATTAAAAAAATGAAACTTTAGACCACTTCAGACTTTTTTTGCTACATCATCCTTGAAATTGATGTTGAAATTTATCATTGAGATTCGCAAACAAGCCTGCTGTGTTTAGCTGCCTTTGTTGTACCCCTCACCCACAATTATGAAAAAGCTGAGGCTGTGAATCTGACTTGTTTCGTAACCTTACTGTGGTCCAGTGCATTGATTGATGTGTTGTCCTGTCCTCCAGGGATGTGATGAGCTTGGGGATCACGCTGGTGGGCCATCAGAAAAAGATCATGAGCAGCATACAGACTATGAGAGCCCAGATGCTGCATCTCCACGGCACAGGTGTCCAGGTGTGACAGACGGCAACGGGCCACATCGGGAAGGGTGAAAGGAAAAAACCGAACTGATCTGGAGCAGTGCCTGGGACGTAACCGGGATAATTGTCAAAGTAAACTGACATCTGTTATGTCTGACTCTGTGTCTGGAGTGAAATCATTCCTTTGTTCCTCAGTGAAGGATTGTGGTCCGAATCTTTAAAGGGCACTAAAGAGATAAAAAGGAAAAAAAAAAAAAAAAAAACCACAACAAAAAAGAAACTACCTGGACGAGACAACTTCCTTTTTTGTTACTTTTTTAAATATTTTTTTTTTAGAAGCGCTTACGAACTCAACCACATATCAAATGGTGCATAGGAAAGGAGTTTGACGCTGACGTTTCTTTAACTTAATGAATGATTTAAGTGCACACCATGGCTATGGATTTCCGTTAAAAAGAACGAAAAAACTTGTTCCTTTTTCTAATTTTCTTCCTGTCTGCCACATTGACATGTTGTGGCTCAAACAGCAGGTTTTTTTTTTTTCTCTCTCTCTTCCATTTGGACTTGACAACAGGGTAAACTCTTTTATCCAAACGCAGAGGGAACTTTTTAGGTGCAGACTCAAAGGTACTTTTTGTGCTGACACATGCTGGACTGTTTGAATCGTTTGCAGTGACTCGCGTTCTCCTTCATGTGCTGCTGAAGTGAAAATGTTTTCCTTCCATGCTTGTTTGCAGCATACAGGAGTGGATTTTTGACATGGTTTCAACCTTTCAACCTTTTTTTATGACGGAATTTTCCGAAGAGTGCAACACTGGGGAGATGCAGGAGGCAAATTGTTCTTCGAATCACCAGACTTTTATATCAGAGTAGCAATATCCTTTGTCTTAGTGCTCACTACAGGAAATGCAGAACAGTTATTTGGTTAATGACTAGTATGTTGCAGCACTGTTGAAAGATTGTATTGAAATTGCAGCCACTGTCAATTGTTTCGCCATCATTTTGCCTGAAATGTTGCACACACTGTTTGTTTTGGTGCATTGTTCAGCTACAAATACAATTTTTAAGGGTGGATCCAAGAAAGGTGTAGTCGTAAAAACTGCCTTAAAATGTGTTAGATTAAGTATTGCCACTATTTTAGGCACTTCAATGTCAGTGCTTTCTGCGGGTCATTTAAAGGGTGGACAAGTTCCCTATTTTTTCTTTTCCTTGAAGTGTGATGTCTTTCTATATGGAACTTGAACTGGTGAAATCAAGTGCACGGACACGGTTTAATGCCACGAGTGACACGACACAGTCAGCGAAGAAGCGTTGGACTAAACAGAGCAATAATTACCAGGTAGAAATGGTCCTCACCTAAGCTTTTTTCAGGAGCTAGGTTTTCTTGCATTTGTGTGTGCTATGCTGAGACAAACCCTTTGGAATGATTCAGTTGTCGCCGGAAAGGAAAGGAGTGTACCTCTTTGACCTAAAAACGGTTTGGAAAGTGCTCAGAAAACTGCCGTGCCAATTCATCAAATGAAATAATCATGTCGTATTTTTCCACTATGATATGTTAAAACGATTGATGGAAATCTAACACGGCATGGGAATGTTGAATTGAGTGGCTGGAGAGATGAAAGGGGCGCCATTCGCTTCACACTACAAAGGTGCCAATTAGCCATGCTGACATCATCTTCTGACACCAACGCGCCACCGAGAAATCAAAGAGCCCCTTCAGGGTTCGGGTCTGAAAACGCAGGACCAAACGATGGGGCCCAACCGCAGATCGCGCTGTTAAATCCCACCGTCTCGGCTCCGTAGGCAGCCATGCAGCTTCCTTGTTTGTACATGCGTCTCCACCGCTCGTCCCTCACAGGTGTAGATGTGACGAAACACGCTTTAAAGGGTCTCTTAAGCTTGCTCCTCTTTTCTTCCATACGGCTTTGTATGGAAAACAGACATGGGGGCGCTCTGCAAAAGATGTGCTAGAAGCCAGTCAACCTATTTGGAGCCATCTGTCTCGACCTCAAATGCAAAAAAAAAAAAGATAGATAAAGTGTCCAGGTTGAGGATGCTTTATTGCTGTATTGTTTCAAAAGAAAATGCAGTCATTCAGCTGTCATGTGAAGAGGAAAGAACCATTGTAACTTATTCTTCCACTGCTGCTGTAACCTGAGAGATAAATCTATATTTTCACAGCCACAGTCATTTCTTTCAATGTTTGTCATCTCAAATGCATTGAAAAAGCATAAGTACATCACGAATCAACACTGAACTTACTGACAAGCAGTAAATCTATTTTTGGCTTTCTTCATTCTCTCCATTGTCTCGTAAACTGCGTGCCCCTTTAAGCCAGCTACATTTGAAAACACATCTTTTTCTCTCCATTGTGGCCCTCTGTCCAGACTAAGCTCACGCGGAGCCTTTTGAAAAGGCTGAAAAGCAACGGAAACAAGGAAGATGTATGCCTGCCTAGACACTATTGAGTAAAGTCTGTCACCACTAAAGTGATAGTCCTAAAACGGACATAGACAGCAGAAATGCACGGCTGCGGATGTGTTCACGTTCATACATATAGTCTGCACAGTCGTACATTTTTGGGCTGCATGCAGACGGTCCAAGTATAATTTGGGCATAACCCTCTCTGTGATCACTCGTTGTAAACGTTATATAGCTGACCACTCATTAATCGTTTTTTTATTTTGCCTGACCACTTTGTGATCATAAAACAAAAAATGTATTCGGGATGCAACTAATGAGTTTTTTCACTATCAATTTCTCTGCCAATTATTTTCTCAATTAATTGATTGGTCTATAAAATATCTGAAATATAATATAAAATACTGCAATCTGCCGATCACATTTTCTCAAACCCAAGTTGACGTCTTCAGATGTCTCGTTTTGTCCAACTAACAGTCCAAAATCCAGGGATATTCAATTAACTATCATAGGGGATCATACACAAAAAACAGCAAATTATCCCATTTGAGAAGGCGGAACCTGTGACTTTTTGGCACTTTTGCCTAAAGAATGACTTAAACAGTTAGTAAATTTATTCATCAACTAATTTCATTGGCACAGTTGTAACAGGTAATATTGGTGAGGAGCAATCAAATTACTATTTTATACTTGTTCCATTGTCTGAAAACAGAAGCAGAAAAAAAGTAAATAAGGACTACTAACTGCTGAGTTTGGCTGAATTCAAATACTGTATAAATGATCACAGAAACCATGAGGTTTTATCTACTTGAGACTCAGCAGACTAACCAGGCTCTGTCTGTACCACAGTTTGTGGGCTGTGATACGCAGTTTTGTAGTTCACCATCCAAAACACAACAAAATGTATCTGTTTTCCTGTTGTCCAGCTGCGTACTGGGGAGATAGCGCTTAATGAAAATGACCTGAAAAGCTAATGTGGATGCGTGTCATTTTTAGACATAAACTGCGTTTTCAGAATTTGCGTGGGATGTACGTTTAGATCCATTTTCACTGTGGTACTCATCTTTGTAAGGAGACACCAGGAATTAGCCCTGACCAGCTCTGAGCCCCTGTGTCACCCACCCTTTATCCATACAGCAGAGCTCAGCAATTGGGCCTTGGCCAGACCTTTGAATTGAATACCGGCATAAAGTCATTCAGTCAGCACAAAACTCAGTTCACAGGAACCATTCACACCCCCACTCCCTGCTCTGTTTTAAAACTGGGCCCCTGGAGGCCCCTCACACCCCAGGCTAGAATGCCTCTGTCCCCTTTTTCCTGTGCTGGGGAAATAGCAGTTTGAGCCAAATTGAGATTAAGGCCAGGATACAATCAATTCAATGTCTAAATCACCTGTAACCTTCCCCAACAAAAGTCTTTACTGTCTGTTTCAGCTTGTTTGATCTACGTTTTACACTTCAGGTTGCTCAACTCTGGACAAAAAAGGTTTTGTTGTGACTATTTCCACAAAAACACAAAAATAATAAAACATTAAAAAACAGGCAAAAAACACACACCTGCAGGATGTAGAGGGTTGGTTGGAATCAGGAATAGCGGATATAATATGAAGTTATTTTTCACATCTTGTGGGTCAGCCGTTGGAAATTAGTTTCACCGCTTTGGCGAGGTGGTGAATAATTCCAAAGAGTGCAGCACTGTTGTTTGTGTCAGAGAGAGCCGAGATTTGAGGGAATCTTTGTATATGTTCTAATTGTAAAACTTGTACATTTTATTTATATTGTTTTTTACACATATTACTCAGTAGAGAGCTCTGATTACATTGAAAATGCACTATATTTTTCTATCTCGCAGATGAATTATTGTCACCCACAATATTTCAGTTGTACATAATTTTTCATTTAGGACCAAAGACAGCTGATAGGATTTTCATCTTTACTTTGACTTGGTTTTGATTTTGCCCTTTAGGTTTGTTGTACAGTACTACAAATTGTCAATTTATTATTTATTTTTATGTGATGAAAATATTGAGAATATTCACTGGTCAAAAGTATTTTCCCCAACAGTAGAACTGTAAGATCATTTAATTAGACAATTTCTTGTTACATAGACAATTCCTTTTGCTTTGTAACCTTTGTAATAGACTGTACATATATTTTTGGAAATATAATACAATCTCTATAGAAGTTTTGTGTGTCCGCAGTGTTTCTATACTTTTTCATACCTTGGGTGATGTTATTTCTATCAGATATTTTTTAGATTTGTATCTTGAGATCACAATTCCATGTGAGTTTGGGTCATATTAAGTCAACGTATTCTCGTACAACGTTTCGTATGATATCTTACGCAAAAGTCACTGGAAGTTTGTCGTCATGGTATTAATACAAGTGCTTAATGTTGTTGAACGGTCCCAGTTTGGTTAGCTTTAGGCACCCCAACTACTTTACTTTTGGTTTAGGAAAAGACCATGGTTTGGGTTAAAATAAGTAAGTTACGTTAGTAAGGCACAGTAAGAGACGTGAGAGTAAGTCAGTCACAGGACGTAAATCAGGTGATGTAACTTAACTTACGTACTTAACTTAAAATAAGTCGACGATGACTTTTGGTTTCACACAGGACACAAACCCTGGTCTCCCATGTGGTTGGTCAAGTTGTTATAAGACATTTTTGTCTTGGTTAATGTCAAGTTGTCATAACAAAGACATCTCCCACCATGTCAACTTTGCACTAAAAGCGACATAACTGACCGACTTAACGACACATCATAAAGAGTCCATCATGTTCATGACAGGTGTCATGTCATGGTTATTACGGTGTCATGTCTTATGCACCCCCTTCAAATAGTGTTACCAGGGTTTATAAGTAACCCATATGTAACCCATGACTTCATAGATCTGTTCTAAGCCATTAATAAAAATTCAGTTTTTCAAAGTCAGCTCAAAATTGATCTAGAATGCTTTTGCCAGAGCAATATGTCCCCAAGCCCAAATCTGCAAAACTTAAGCTTATTTTTTACATCAACTCATTTGAACAAAATTCAATTAAAATGTTCTGTTATCAGACCAATGGAAACAGAAAACATGGCATTTAACAATTATGTTAAACAATTATCATTAACATTATGATGGAGATTTGTCATTTCAACATAGACTGTATACAATGATTACTTCACTGGAAATTGTCCATACTGCTAAATCTACTCTAAAAGAAATGTTGGCCTGGTTTAATTTTATAGGTAGACTATTTGTAAGATATGATACTGGGGTGTAGTAAATTAATTATTAATCATTATTAAAGTCAGTAGTTACAACTCATTAAGCCTTTTTAAAGGCTGCCTTATTAGAAAATGGTACCTATTTAAGGAATAAATCCAGACATTAAACTTGTTCTTATTAGCATATTTATTTTTTAATGAAACCAACATGGGAATACTCTCAGGAAAATAAGAAAATATTACAAATCAAAAAAGCACACCTGAAGTAACAACTTTTTAACAGATGGCCAACAAGATCTTAAGACAATGAAAACTACACAGGAGATTTTTTGAAAATACTAAAAGCCAGACATCAACAGTATTTATCTCACAAACTATGCACACATTTGATGAACCTTTCCAATTCTGTTACAGAGTTAAAGACCCAAACAATGTCAAGATACCATTGTGATCTTTTCCGACATTACCACACACTCACTGCACAGCAAAAGTGGCTCCAAACATATCCGTTCTTTCTACCAAGCTCTGCTTTTGCTATGGTTGTTTTTCTTGTCTCTTTCCAACTTGGCCACATAGCTCCTAAAGGCTGCAGCTGGTGCAGCTAGTTCCACAGTTAGTGCTGCACTGAGGGTGTGCTACTGCATCCCTGTTGCCAGACAAGAAATGTTGGACAATTCTGCAAAACCCTGTATTAAGCCCAATGCCAACCTTTTTAAAATTCTTGCTTTCTACAATATCTGTGCATGCCAACAACAGTGATGTTAAGATCATGGTTATGGCAAATAAACTATGGTAAAGGTACCCTGTGTAGTTTTTGACCACTAGTAGCACTATGGAGCAATGTGTTTATGAATGGATCCCCATTTTGTTTGTATCTCGGGCGATGCAGTGGACATTCCTGCCATTTGACAGTTGGCAGTGGTAACATGCAAAGTGCAAGTGTAGCAATGCACCAACAAAGGGATCCTGGGCTGGCTACTGGGGAGATGACCCAGGCATGCAGGAAGAGAAGTCATGGATCAACATGAATTTCTCCCTATTTATTCATCAACAAAAATATGTAAAGTATTAGTCACTGTTTTTGTTTCATGAAGTTTGTTTCATTTCATCAACACCTTGTCTATGTCACAGAAAAGAAGGTTATTCACAGATATATCCTAATCCTGATAGTGTATTTTCTATTGTTTATTTTCTCCTGAATTACACTTACAGCTGCCATTGAGGTTTGTGTGTATGTGCTTGTGAGTGTGGACATGCTTGCAAGCTTGTTTGTACATGCATACACGATAAAACAGACAGAGCTGTCCAAACAGCCCTCCAAACTTCCCTGTTTTGTACTTTAATCTTCCAGAAATTCCAGTTCTTTGAAGGAGCTTGAATGGATTCCTCCTGATCACATCTTTCACCAGTTTTAGTATTTATTTTGGTAATTCTAGTAGTGGCTCAACATGCTGCCTCCAAGCCTGCTTGGCTGCATCTTGAAAACATGAGTTTGGTTTTCACATGAATTTTGCTTCCTTCCTTGTGTTTCTCTGTGGCTACTCCTCACTTTCCATTAACTTAATCTGTACAGCCTGATCCTGAAGAAAGAAGTATTGCAATAAGAGTCTGAACATGCAGGAGAAAATAGTTCTCTGGTGCTTTGTCTTAGGGCCTGGCTTTAAAATCTAAAGATGTATAATTAGCTTAATAGTCAGTAGTTAAAAGAGATACTTTTAATCTGTGACCAAATATGACTCACTTTAGAACCACTGCCTTCTTTTTAGTTGTTACTGTCAAAGAAATCTCAGGTTGAGAGAAGTTAGATGGCTTAGTCAACCTGCAGCTTGGGGGCCAAGAGACTTAAAGGGTCAGTTCACCCAGATTACCAATGACATTTAAAATAAACAACAGCAACATCTCTTTCCAGGAACAATGTCCTTGTTACGCTGGGTAAATCAACAGAACACACTTTATACAGCTGTCAAAAGGACTATTTCTTTGGTAGAAAGTAGTTCCAATGAAAACAATTCTTACAACTAAGCATCTAACACATAGAGAAAGAAAAGCAACAATAATTGTTCAATTCCATGACAATGAGCAGACTCCATTATCTAAAGAAGATCATGTGATATGGTCAAAAGCACCAGAACAGCTATTAAATGGACTATGTGGTGACTGTTTACTCAACTCTGTGTCTATAGTAACATTTCCATCCAAATTTAGTGCAAATTTTAAACACATTTCCAGTACAACTGCAAAAAAAAAAGGGGATTAAATGTGCTTTTGCATCCACTACAGTTATGTGAATATTAGGAGTTGGCTCATCGAGATAAACGCTAAGTCTCCAGTAAGTCCCCATTAAACCAATGCAGAAGAGGACACAACAAGATGGCTTCATTTAAAAAGCTCCAGTCAAACCTCAATCAATGGAAAACTATGTGAAAAACGTGATAGAAATGTGACATTTCTGTTTATTTCATGTATTCATTTTTAGGAACATCACTCCTCGAGGATCTGATGTTTTCATCTGCTGGAGGTTACATTAAAGTCATATGTTCCCATTAGCTTTTATCTATAAAGACTATTTTGACTTATTTTCAGCATTTCCACTCAGATTTTCTTATTTTTAAACTCTCAAGTATCAGCATTGGCCCAAAAAACCCAGTTATCAGTCATGCTATACTTGTGCTTGTTAGCCATCAAACAGCTAAGATTAGGACTGGGCTGTGTCTTGTTTGAAGACATTTTAGGCATTTATTTTTTATTTTATTATTATTAATGAAATATTATCGATTATTACAGCATCTGACTTTTTGCATCTAATGTAGAAGTCAAATGGGGATATGGAGATGAATGGTTTTAAACTGTGTAAATTGATTACGAGGAACCTGCAGGCCTGACTAATGGTTTACCTGTTGGACTCCACAGGGAAAAAAGATCATGATCCATTTGGAAAACAAAGGCTTTGCTTTTCACAGTTCAGGTGTATCCTTTGGAGGAAATGTAATGTGGTATTTACAGATTTAACAAAGTAGACTTTTTATGCCTAATCTGTTTTGTTATCAGCTCTTGTCTTGATAGAAAATAGATGATTCTTGGGGAAAGGGACCCTTTTTCCTAAAAAAAGTTAGTACTTCAAAAGAAAATCATCACAAATTTAGCCATTGAGTTGCCTGTATGGAGAGACCATCAGTACATTCTCATTGTGTTGTGGATATTGTTGAGAGTTTCTATATCCAAAGTGTTAATAAGACTAGGTTGTAAATACAATGCTTTTTGTGTTTTACATGTTTCAAAATTCAAGAAAATGTTGTCCCCTAAGTTTATGGACAATACAGCCACCAAAACTTTCATCCTACACATAGGGTGGGTGCAAGGCCCTGTGTCAACTTAATGTGAGGCCCTGATCACTGACATGTACTGTACATGCATGCATACTATAATACGACACATAGCTACTTCAAGTCAAAATTGCAGGCCAGAAATTCATATGAATGCAGTTTGAGGTGCTATGTACATGATAATAAAACATAAAAAATATATGAATGCAGTTTGAGGTGCTACATGCTGGATATCCACCCATCCATCCATCTTTTGCCGCTTATCCGGGGCCGGATCGCTGGGGCAGCAGTCTAAGCAGGGACGCCCAGACTTCCCTCTCCCCAGACACTTCCTCCAGCTCTTCCGGGGAAATACCGAGGCATTCCCAGGCCAGCCGAGAGACATAGTCCCTCCAGTGTGTCCTAGGTCTTCCCCGGGGCCTCCTCCCGGTTGGACATGTCCGAAACACCTCCCCAGAGAGGCGTCCAGGATGCATCTGGAACAGATGCCAGAGCCCCCTCAGATGACTCCTCTGAATGTGGAGGAGCAGCGGCTCTACTTTAAGCTCCTCCCAAGTGACCGAGCTCCTCACCCTATCTCTAAGGGAGCACCCAGCCACCCAAAGCTCATGACCATAGGTGAGAGTAACGTAGATCAACTGGTAAATAGAGAGCTTCGCCTTGCAGCTCAGCTCCCTCTTTACCACTACAGCATCACTGCAGAGGATACACCGATCCGCCTGTCGATCTCCCGCTCCATCCTTCCCTCACTCGTGAATAAGACCCCAAGATACTTAAACTCATCCACTTGAGGCAGGAGCTCTCCACCAACCTGACGGGGACAAGCCACCCTTTTCCGGCTGAGAACCATGGCGTCGGACTTGGAGGTGCTGATTTTCATCCCCGCCGCTTCACACTCGGCTGCAAACCGTCTCAGTGCATGCTGAAGGTCTTGATTTGATGAAGCCAACAGGACAGCATCGTCTCCTCCGACCCCTGACTGTGCCTAGAAATACTGTCCATATAAATAATGAAGAGGACAGACAACGGGCAGCCCTGTTGGAGTCCAACATGCACAACAACAAGTCTGACTTACTGCCGGCAATGCAAACCAAACTCCTGCTCCGGTCATATAGGGACCGGACAGCCCTTTGCAGAGGGCCCCGGACCCCATACTCCCAGAGCACCCCCCACAGGTCGCCACGAGGGACACAGTCGAATGCCTTCTCCAGATCCACAAAGCACATGTGGACTGGTTGGGCAAACTCCCATGACCCCTCCAGCAACCTGGCGAGGGTATAGATATGGTCCAGTGTTCCACGACCGGGACGAAAACCGCATTGTTCCTCCTGATCCGAGGTTCAACTATCGGTCGAATTCTCCTCTCCAGTACCCTGACTTAGACTTTTCCAGGGAGGCTGATGAGTGTGATCCCCCTGTAGTTGGAACACACCCTCCGGTCCCCCTTCTTATACAGATGTACCACCACCCCAGTCTGCTAGTCCAGAGGCACTGTCCCCAACCGCCATGCCATGTTGCAGAGGCGTGTCAACTCGAAGCTCCTCGAAGTACTCCTTCCACCGTCCAAGGATGTCCCCAGTCGAAGTCAGCAGATTCCCACTCCCACTGTAAACAGTGTGTGCTGGGCACTGATTCCCACTCCTGAGGTGTGGGACGGTTTGCCAGAATTTCTTCGAGGCTGAATGATAGTCCTTCTCTATGGCCCCACCGAACACCGTTTTTTCCTCCGCAACCACCTGGGCTGAAGCTCGCTTGGCCCTCCGGTACCTATCAGCTGCCTCTGGAGTCCCCCGAGCCAATAGGACTCCTTCTTCAGCTTGACGGCATCCCTTCCTTCTGGGGTCCACCACCGGGTTCTGGGATTGCCACCACGACAGGCACCGAGCGGCCGCGTTGACAATGGAGGTGGAGAACATGGTCAACTCGAACTCAATGTCTCCAACCTCCCTCAGAATCTGGTTTAAGCTCTGCCGGAGGTTGGAGTTGAAGATCTCTCTGACCGGAGACTCTACCAAAGGTTCTCAGTAAACCCTCACAGTATGTTTGGGTCTGCCAAGTCTGTCCAACTTCCTCGCCTGTCATCGGATCCAACTCACCACCAGGTGGTGATCAGTTGACAGTTCCGCCCCTCTCTTTACCCGAGTGTCCAAGACATACGGCTGGAGATCAGATGAAACAACCACATAGTCGATCATTGACTTCCGACCTAGGGTGTCCTGGTGCCACGTTCACTGATGGGCACACTTATGCTTGAACATGGTGTTCGTTATGGACAAACTGTGACTAGCACAGAAGTCCAATAACAGAACACCACTCGAGTTCAGGTTGGGGGGGGTTCCTTCCGATCACGCCCCCCAGGTATCACTGAAGCTGCCTACGTGAGCGTTGAAGTCCCCCAGTAGAATGAAGGAGTCCCCGGTCGGCGCACTTTCCAGCACCCCTCCCAGAGACAACAAGAAGGTCGGGTACTCTACATTGCCATTTGGCCTGTAAGCGCAAATAACTGTGAGAAACCTATTCCCGACCCGAAGGCGCAGTAAAATTACCCTCTCGTTGACTGGAGTGAACTCCAACACATGGCGGCTGAGCTGGGGGGCTATGAGCAAGCCCACACCAGCTCGCCACCTCTCACCGTGGGCAACTCCAGAGTAGTACAGAGTCCAGCCTCTCTCGAGGAGTTGGATTCCAGAGCTCAAGCTGTGCGCGGAGGCTAGCCCAACTATCTCTAGTTGGTATCTATTAACCTCCCGCAACAGCTCAGGCTCCTTCGCCCCCAGCAAGGTGACATTCCATGTCCCAGCCAGATTCCGTGTCCGGGGATTGGGTCGCCAAGGCCCCAGCCTTCAACTGCCACCCAATCCACAATGCCCCTTACGGATCCTCCTGCAAGTTGCTCTTTTGGCCGGGCCCCATTCGGTAAGACCCAGCCACCAGGCACTCGCATGCAAGCCCCAACCCCAGGCCTGGCTCCAGGGTGGGGCCCCGGTTCCGCCATACCAGGCGACGTCACGGACCTTGGTTTTAAGTTCCTCATAAGGGGGATTTGAACCGCTCTTTGTCTGGCCCATCACCCAGGACCTGTTTGCCTTGGGAGACCCTATCAGGGGCAGATAGCCCCAGATAACATAGCTCCCTGGATCATTCATGCACACAAACCCCTCCACCACAATAAGGTAGCGGTTCAAGGAGGGGGTACTGGATAATGAAACGTAAAAAAAGAGTTACATTATAGATTAAGATTTTACATACAAAACATAACAGTTTATAAAATAAGATGCACTACCACATTTGAAACTAACCAATAGTATACAAAATGGTGAGCTCCAGAAACAACAGTAAAATTCCACTTAAGTAATACAATATATAATAACACTCATATGGGAATAGTGTTATTTTTTTAATGTTAATTACATTTCACAAAGAATACTTCTGTTCTTTTACTTAAAGAAATGTTACAACATTAGATGTACATATTAAACATGGCTAAAGTTTCAAAAGTTTGGTGATGGCTCGCTCATGATCTGGTCCAGGCACAGCGATCCCGAGTACCGGGACCCGCCCATCTACCTGCTTGTTTGTCTAAGTTATTTGACCGCTCTGCTCATAGCACTAAAACGAAGTGTGGAGGCTACTTTGCTCAGGACTAATCTTGAAGTTTCCGGAGGTTGTCAGCTAGCCGACTTGCTGTCCTGATACAGTTCCTGAAATACGTTTTTTTTAATTGAAACCTGGAGGAATGTAAATCGCAGCAACAAAAACACATGTGAATTCTCCGGGCAGATAATATAGTCGACATCTTAACAAGAAGAATTACACATCTGGGCAACAAAGTCCATCCACTTTAACTGCGCTTGAGCACCAAGCATCATTGATGTAAACACCGAGACCACCTCCTCTCATCTTTCCGGAATCTTGTGTTCTGATTCTGACTTGTTAAATCCATTTTCAGATATTGGTTTTTACCTCGAATGATTTTCTGTAATTTCTATGCATTTTTTAAATTTAAAGTTTGTATTTTCTCTGATTTCCCACTGTTGAGATAGCCTGAGTCTTATCTTATCCATTAAATTGTCCTGCGACTGGACATTAGCCAGGAGTCGACTGGGTAGTCTACTGCCATAAGAGCTGAGCTCTGAGGATTGCAGTTGACTGTTTGGAGCTTTCTCTAGAACTGCTCATCTAATTGACTTCACACTCGACACTCCACTCCCTTGGGTTCTCAGCAATACAGCCACCAAGGTTGATGTTGATCGGATGAACGGTTCTCGAGATTTGGTCCAAGCACAGAACCTTTTGGAACTCCGTGACTAACTTTGGCTTGGACAAAGGATTCATCGTTTACATGTACAAACTCAGATTGATCTGATAAGTAGGACATAAACCAGCGTAGTGCGGTTCCTTTAATGCCAATTAAATGTTCTGAAATAGGATTTGTTTCGAATGTACCAATTTCTAAGTCTTCAGATTTTATCCCGAGTAAGAATATCCACTCACACTAATCCAAATTAATTTCCAGATTCCAGGCCTGGAATTAAGTCATTTTTAAGGCAAGGCCACTTTGGCCTTTGATAAATACAAATTTATGAGGGCAACAAGGTCAAAACTAATGGTGCAGTAATAATATGTGATAATTTCAATTTATGAAGATAAAACAGTATACAATCAACAATTAGGAGTCAGCGTATTGAAAACAGTAATTCATTAAAACTGCACAGTGTATCAAGCACATCATGTTTAATCAGGAAAATAGTTTAAAAACACACACACACACAATTGGCAACCATTTATTGCATTGTGCCATTAGAAACTGAGTAAAATTAGCTGATTATTAGCCTGACCATCTGCAATCAATACAAACACATATTAGACTGTAAACCATCAATGAAACCAATAACTAACCACAGTCAATGTCAGACAACCTTATCATACTTTAGCAGTTACCAAGTGCTTCCGTAGTGGTGACATAAAAAAACAACAAGTAAAACAAATCTGTTTGAATTTGGGGGGGGGTTATTATGCCAAACTCCCTTTAAGAAATATGATGTAAAATGAGCTTTGCTCGTTTGTGCTCGTTTGATGATTATGTTACGTGGCAGGAAGAAGAATTACCTCCTTTTTAAACTGGGCTGCCTTCAGAAGCGTCAAAACAAAAACTGAGACTTTCCTGGCGGCGACAGCATGTTCATTAATCTGCCACCTGTAGTACTAACAGATCAATGGACTTTGTTAGTGTGCCCTCAGGGAAAGATGTTAGTTTCTCTGTATGGTGTCTGGTTGCTACCGCCGGACCTTATGCAGCCAACCTCGCTCATTGGCCTTGTCCCTGATTTAAGGCAACGTATGAGCCATGAGGCTTGCGGATGTGGGAAGTGGAGAGGGGCAGAGGAAGGACCTCTTATGTGATTCTAGGCCTGACGCATATGTCGCAGAGAGACTCCCAAAGGCGCGCCCTTGGCAATTCCTTTGCAATTCCAATTTTTTCGCCAGTTACAGTCCTTCGCCGGTGGGGGAGTACTCCCACGAGCCCACAAACCTGCCCCAGTCACTCCGTCTCAGGATTTACCCCCCTAACCAACTGACATGCCATGAGGCGTCACCAGACCCGAACACCTGGTTCTACACAGACTCTCTGTCCTACGGTGTGTGGTGTGTGAATGTGCCCAAAGGCAAATCAGTTGACACAGACACAGGGCGGCTCGCTGTTCGCTTGTTTTTTCAAAGTTTATTAATAATAACCTTCTCAAACCTTGTGTTCAAATAGCACCAAATTCAAAGTGGTCGTTTTTGAGATGTGCGAAGGACAGACAGAGAGAGATTCCTTCCTTTATAGTAAGATAGCACTATAACAAAGGCTGGAAAATTGCATGCTAAAAAAAATGAGAAGGAAAAATACTTTCATACAGTAAAGCAACGCCCTCATCAAATTCAGCCTATGTCAAATTAGTAAATCATCTACTGGTCACACTCTTGTACTATTGGGCTCGCATTTGTTACAGGTTGGCCTCAACCCAGGAAAAATGATCTAATAATGCTGTTTAATATATAAATAATTGGAAAGATTTTGTTCATACTTGAAGTTCACAGACATGAAATTCACCTTTAAAGTATTATAGGTTCAAGTTAATTTATTCAATAAAAAGCTCCTGGCACAATTAAGAAGGGAAGCAGACATCACTTGATGTTTGTGGTTCAGAAACTTCAGAGTAATTTATAAGAATTTGACCTCCAATATGATGACTTAAATTTAATTTTATTTAATTAGTGTGTGTGAATGGTTAGTTCCTTTGTACTGATGGGCAGTTAGCTCCTGCCTCAGTGTATGAATGTGTGCGAATGGGGTGACTGTGCTATGTAGTGTGAAAGCGCTTTGAGTAGTCGGAAGACTAGAAAGGCGCTATACAAGTACAGTCCACTATACTGTGATTCTTTCAAATTAGGGAACTAAGAAATAAACGAATAATTCATTTTTATTTCAACACTGTACAATTTCAACACTGTTCCATTTATTTGGATAAACAGAAAACACCCTCAAATTTAAGGTTAAAGACAGCCTTTAACCTTATACTTACTGGTTCATTTCAAATCCAAGTATCCTCTTATCCAGCTACCTACCATCAGAACTGTTTGCAGTGTGCAGTATTATGGATGATGAGGTGCTTTGTTATTCAGCAAACAGCAGTACTTTGCCTTGAATTTCCCTTTAATGCCGTGTGTAATCCTGAGTAAAAAGCTACTCAGGCTCTATGTGTTAGATGTCTACAAAATAATCTGAAAATCAAACATCGTCTCTTGGCTTAATCTTCTCTCTGGTTTCATCATTAGGAGGGTAAACATCATATTTTCAGCACAAATCACTTGCATTCCTCTGAAGCCACTCTTGATTGACAAATCAGGAGAAACGATTATGGCAGAGGTAATTAAGAATGCTGGGTGACAGTTACAAGGTCATCTGAACAGTAACTCTGGTTTTAAGAAAAATTCAAGTACAACCATTTATTAATCAAAACGATGCTGAAAAACTGATTCATGCCTTTATTTCAACCCGACTCTATTACTGTAACATCGCTTTTTACCGGCCTCCCGAAAAAAAAACCCCAGGAGAGACTTCAGCTCATTCAAAACTCTGCAGCTCGGCCATCAACCAGAACCAGGAGGAGAGCGCACATTAGTCCCGTTTTGGCTGCACTGCGCTGGCTGCCTGAAACATTTAAAATTGATTTTAAGGTCCTCTTCAGATACAAAGCCCTTAATGGGCTAGAACCAAGCTACATTGCTAACTCACTTGCCTTCAAGAACACTGGGATCATCTGCTGCTGGTTTACTGGAGGTTCCAGAAACAGCCAAAAGAAAATCGGGTATGCAGCCTTTGTCAGTTACGTCCCAAAGCTGTGGAACACACTACATGTAGCTATCAGGAAAGGTAGCTCGCCTAAATATTTTTAAAAGAAAGCTAAAAATGTATCTCTACCCTTTTAGCCTTATATATGACTTCCCTGATATTGGCAAGAAACTCGTTTGCTCTATGCTTCACATTTATGAACCTCAGCACTTCTTTTAAAATGCTGTATGCTATTTTTTATGCATTTTATGTATTTTCCTTTTTAACTTTATTTTTATTTTTGTATGCTTTTTATTACTATTATTTAGTGGGTTTTCTTTCCCATCTGCTATGCATTCCTATTTTACAATAAGTTTGGCATTCTCTCATTCTATGTCTATTTTTGTGTGAAGAGGCATTTTTACGGTATTTTAATTACGGCATTCTAGCCCTGTGTTTATGTTCTTTCTGTTGTTTTTCACCTGATGCTTGTATTTTCTTGGTTGTAAAGCACTTTGAGCTGAATGTATGAAAGGTGCTATACAAATATGGTTTATTATTATTAAATAATAAGAAGTAGTGTTATATAAGGTGAACTTCAGAGAGGAAGTTGGTGATCAATACACTGATTAAGCTCATGTACCGTATGAATTCCTTTCTGGAAAAACATGGTCGCACTTTATTTTACTGTACACTAATAAGATGTAATAAGCCGTACTTTTTAATTAAATCAAATTAGACAGAAACTTGAAACAATATGTTCTTTATTAGACAGTAAACAAACATAGTTGTACCCTAATTAGAGACCGTACACCTAAATTGTGCTGTTTTCAATTACCATCCATAATGCTATATTAGACCCAAAATATACTATGCTTAGACACTATCATACCAAATTATACTCTATTTAGACAAAAAAATTGTCTAATTACAGCCTGTGTTGTATAATTAAGCTTTCATAGGCCCATGTTGGCAGCATTAAATGTGGTGTCTAATATAGCATAATATGGTAGTAAGGGTAGAATAGCATCTAACTGTAGCATATTTTGGATCTGATATGGTATTGCATTTGATTTAATTAGACAATGATCTTGTAAAATGGTGTCTAATTGTGTATTATCTCCTGTTCGGTTTCTAATCAGAGTCTAAGCTTCAGACCGAATCAAAATGCTTTATCTAATTTGGGTTATATCCAAATTACATACCCATGCACGTCTGGAACCTACGCATTTTCAAAACTTTTGAAAAGTGGAAAGAATAATTGTAAAGAAGTTTGGCCTCACTACAAATAGTAAAGAATGCGGGTCCTGGTTATTATTCAACTATTTCAGTTTTAATTTGAGTATTATATCATTTAAACAACAGCAGACTAAGAGGGGTTTAAAACTCTTGGTAAAGAAATGAGTGTTAAATAGTAAATTTAAATTCTATCTATCTATCATACAATTCTCTGGATAATAACTATAGTCTATGTGACTCAATCTGCAATAATGGGAACATTCTCTTTTCCTAAGGGGAAACTTCCCTAAAGTAGATATTGTTATTAATAAAGAATAGAACAGATAAGTACGCCACAAGTTGAATACAATAATTTTTTCCCAGGCAAATCAAAGGATAATGTGTTTCTAATGCAAATCTGACTGCCTTACCTTGAAGAAGATTCACCAATGTGCTTTTTTCCATGAAATTAAATTTCATCTTGATTAAGTGTTGCAGCTAGTCAGATTCATCAAATGTCTGTATTCAGAGTGTCTCAGGATGCTTTGGGCTGATTGAGAGTGGCCTGGCAGCCTTGGATTCATGGGGTCCTTTTTATGGTCGGGCCCATGACACCTTCCTGCATTAAGTTTTTAAGGGGGCAGTAAAATATGGCTCTCCCGACTATGGTCCGCAATCCCCAAGGTAGATGATCAGTTTTACAGGCTGGCAAATGCCTCTGTGGGAAAGGTTGATGGATTTGGCAGATACAATGGCTTCTTCAAAGACACAGTGGAGCAGAATGAGTGATGTGGCTGCTGCTATTAGCTTGCTGCTTGCAGAGAATAGTTCAGCTCTGTATCCTTAAAACAAATCCACCACATAAACTGATCTTATTACAGTATATAGATTCAATTATAATTTTAACCAGAATCCCTACAGAAATAAGTAATGTTTTTAACCTGTCGTGTTTTAATGTCATGTATAGCATCATATTTGTGTTACTGCCATTGTATTTTTAGCACATAGTTTGATCTGGGTCCTAGCACGAAATGTACGAGGACACTATTGAAATGCAAGGAATTCTTCTGTGTTTTTCTTCTTTCTTTTTTCTTCCTAATGAAGTGCATTTCTGGCGGCCTAAATGTTCTTGAAAACTCACCAAACTTTGCACACGTCAGAAGTGGCGAAACCGTACGTGTCATATGGGTCTCGTGCATGGGCGTGACAAAATGGCTCCATAGCGCCAACTACAAAGTTACAAAAGATTAGCCACCGCACCCCGTTTCACCTACATGCACGACATTTTTTTGGGACATTTATCATATCAAGACACACAAAAAAGCCACAAGGCCCCCTACCTTAAACTCAACAGGAAGTTAGCCATTTTGAATTGAAAGTGCAATTTTAGGCCATTTTTCACTATTAGGGACAGGGTTCCTACTTTAATGAACTCCTCATAGAGAATTAATCAGATCGACTCCAAATGTTTGCTGTGTCTAAAGGCAATGACGATGAAACGCTTTGCTATGTGTGAGTTTTCAACAACAGCACGTTCTTGTAACTTCAGTTTACATTGCCCAATCCGTCCCGAATTTCACATGTTTAATAAGAGTCCCTGCCTGAGGACATCTACATGCCAATTAGGACTTGTACTCATTGCACCACCAACTAGCAACAGGAAGTAAGCCTTGTGTGACAATCATCTTTTGATTTAGACACAATGTTACATATGAAGATAATGTATAATTAGTGGATGTTGTCTTGTCCTCTGTGCAGGACACTTGGTGTGGTAAATTAGCTATTAAATCTCTCAGAACAATAGTGTAAATTTAATGATTTAAGATAAGATGAACTTTATTGATCCAACTCAGGGTAATTGAAGTGTCACAGTAGCAAGAGGAAGTGCAAGAACAGATGCAGTATTGCGCTTAGTGTAGTACAAAAGGTACTACACTAAAACACTATAATACAGTATTCGTTCTGACCACCTAATATATTAAATATGAGGCCAGAAAATATAAAAAGGAAGCATTTATAAAGTTAAAATTACTGGTAATTTATACAAGATACTATTTTGTGTCAACTGGTTTGTGCTAATTTTATTCAAAATTACTTTTGGAATATGCAGCACTAAAGCACAATATCAATAATCATGATGAGGGCCTTAAGATGGATTCTGTTTTATTACCTAATCTTGACACTGGGACCTCAAGAGACGTGGGTGTCAAAATTTTGTTTTAAGACCTTCATTAGTTCAGTTTTATTCTTATATGTTGCAAATTTAATCAAATTACCACACAGACAATCTGGGGCCAAGTAGTATCCCATCATAGAAAAACACATGTGCACAAGAGTGGGAAAAATGGGGGATTAATACTGGCACGACTGTTAATTTGAAAGGTTTGATTTGTGTGATTCCTGTTTGTAATGGTCTTGCTGTATTATCAGTAGGTACAAATGTAAAGCAGTCTTCAGCAAGTGCTGCCATCTTTACCAACTTCAACAGCTTGCAGAGCAGCCTCTGTTGATGATCGGACTGAATGAATTTTGTAATACCACAGGGTGATTTTTGGAGAAGTTCAACAGATTCACTTGGGTGGCAACAATGCAGTGACATTTGGGAACTCGGAATAGTATATGTGTTGATATTCACTCTAATTACAAGTGGTGTGTGTTTGGTTTGATTCAAACTTAAAGTGGACTGGATGGGCTTTTTAAAAACCCTCTCCATCTGCAATAGCACTGTCAAGTCTCTGTGGCACTGGCTAGGCCGCCCGGAACAGACAGGAACAAAAGAAAATAGTCAAATTTTCATACACAGGAGTAGTTCAGAAGTAATGCTCAGTAACAACATACTAAATATGGGAACAATTCAGAACTGGTCAAGTAATCACTAAGTTATTGGTATTGATCCTAATAACATCCTGTAGATACTTAACATTATGGTACAGTAAAAATCTTTGGTTATGCTTATTTTAAGAGATCTAAAACAAAGCCAAACCATTATATTAAACGGGATAAATGGTATTTAAAAAAATGTTGTGCATTAAGGTACAGCATGACATGTCAAGTGTGCCATGCTCACTGCAGTCAGTTCCATCCACTACTTTCAGGCCTTTTTTAAAGCTGGGCTGCAGCCATGCTAGCAGCTTCGTGAGGCTGTACTTTGAACTAAATGCTCATATCAGCATGCTTACATGCTTACAATGACAATGCTAACGTGCTAATGTTTAGCAGGTAGACTGTTTACAATGGTCACCACCTTAATTTTACATGCTAACATTAGTGCTAAAAACAAAGCACTGCTGAGGCTGAGGGGAATGTCATTAGTTTTGCAGGTATTTGGTCATAAACCAAAGTATTGGACCAATTAAAATTTTGAGCTGATTATGCGGGGGATCACCAAAGTAATTACAGTTTATCCTAAGGGGGGCACGAATGACTGAACCAAATTTCATGGCAACCCATACATTTGTCAAGATATTTCACTCTTTGTAACCATTGGCCCTTGGACCTGCTATTCCTCCTTTCTCTATTCCAGTGTTTGAATTACACTATGGCTTTTGGGAGGTCTCTTATTGTGCGCAGGGGTAGCCGACATACATACAAAAACAAAAGATATAGTTAGCTGATAGGTCCATCTAGCGGAAATACAGCATTTAATTAAGGTTAAGGAGGGGAGGAAGAGAGAAAGGGGGAGACTTTATTAGGCCACCTTTATACCGCCACCTCTAATACCAAATAATACAGAGATCATTTCTTTTTAACTCACCACTTGAGAAATTTGGGCCTATTTCTACACAACCACTTTATCATTGCGTGGAAAAATTGCTATAGCAGGGTGTTTCCTACATCCATTCTGAAATCTTCTTTTTGTGCGCTGACATAAAAGATACATTCGCTTCACAAAGGTCTGTGATTGGGAAGGACACTGCATGCTAATAGACAGAAGGGATACTCAGCTTCAATGCACAACAGAAATGATGAGAGAGAGGCTGCTGATTGAATGCACTGCCAGGAAGCGCGCTCCAGTAGCCAACACGGACTGGTCATTGAGATTCACCAATCTGACATCAAATTCACACACAATAATTATGCATAAGGCGCACAACACAACTCATGAAAGCAGACCATGTGCCATGATGCATTAAAAAAAACACCCTGCACATTGTCCAGATCCTTTATGTTGCACATTATTATTGAGAGTAGATAAAGTCAGACGCACTGACAGGAGTTGCGCACATACATTTACACTTACCAACAGTACATGAGATTTCAGTTACATTTCATGTATTTCTAATATGAATGATATTCTTTGTAGCATTAGAAATGCGAATGGTTATAATCAGTTTTTCGACGTCCCCCCCTAAACTTAAAATGTTGTAATTTCTGGGGAAGTTCAGGTGTCTTTTGGGGGAGCTAAGCTCCCACTTGCTGCCCCTTAATTCGAAACACTGCTCTATCCTTTTCACTGATAGTTTTTATCGCGTGACCAATGTTCCACACTTCATGTGATGACACCTAAGCTAGTTCCATTTGCTGCTGAAGACCAAGGGGTGCCACTGAAAGCTCATAAAAAGCTTGTAAGGCTGCTTTGATTCAAGATATTATGCCACACATACTGATCAGATGGTCAAGAAGGAACTTCAACGCTTAAGACTAAAAAGGCACTTTAAAGGCATGATCACCTTCGTTCTTTGACCTGAACATAACAATGGCCAGGAGGTTGCTTCAAATACATTATATATATATATATATATACACACACACACACACATATACATATATACATACTGGCATACATAAGCGAAAGAAGAATGGTGGATGGATGGATAATATACACATACACACATATACATACATATATACACGTATATTAATTTAATTGTTTTTAGTGCTTAACAATATGAACAACTGGTTCATCAAGAGCAAAGTTCTTTGACATTGTATCTACCAAAACAGCCAGTGAGTCTCCCTTAAGGGAACACAGTATCCAGCATCTTGTCAGCAGAGCCGCGGGAAGTGAACAAAACAGTCCAATCAGGACTGATCAGTAGCATCCCAGCAGTGAGAGGTCAACAAGAGTGATTTGTGTGGGTGTATGCCTGTGTAAGGTCAGGACGTGCTTCTCTGCAAATCACCCTCTTACTGGGCAGAAATGTGAGGCAAGAAGTGGTGGGGAAATCACAGAATGGCCTGTTGTAAATTGTACGGCGATGTGGGGCCAACATTGTGACGCTATTATCTTTCCATCTGACATGAGATGTGCCACATTATTCATGACAAATGAATAGATGGAGGATCCCAAAGGCTTGGGTGAGTGGAGATGGGCAAACAAAACAATAGATGAGTATTTACTGAAGGCAGTCGCTGTAGTAAAAGCGCTGCCTGGAGATTACTTACATACTGATACATAATGTGCGGGATATGCCATCACTTTAGGAATGATTAGACTGTGCAGATTTGCAGATCTCCATGAAACGAATAGCAATTGTTAACATCTGTCCCTTCCCGGTTTTATTTTGCACAAACACATTTGCAGATAACATTGGAACGCCTCAGAAATCAGCCACAATTCATTACAACTCTTACACTGAATGTATAATAGTCCGGTCCTACTGTCAAGCAGCTGCTTGGCTGTTCTCTCACAGGCAGCTTGATTTCAATAAACACAGCAGATAAACCTGCCTCACACAGTATCCAGAAATCACCGTAATAACAACAGTGCTCAGCTAGAATGCAATGAGAGGTTAGTTATGCGCGTGATGCACCTTTAAAAGATGCTGCTCGATGGAGAGGGATGGACGAGTGCTGCAGCAGCTGGTGGGGCCTGTAGGGTCTCTTCACTGACCGGCGTGGGCGGGTCGATGCTCAGGAGCCAGACCCAATAGGGGTCCCTAATGGGGCCTGTATTGATCCTAGCATGGTGTTCACACCATGGGTCTAATGGAAAAGACTGCAGAAGAAAAAAAGGAAAAAGTGTTCCTCACTCTCGGAATTTGGATCACACATTGGGGCAGAAGTGTTCACTTTGTCATGCTCTTCAGATAGACAAAACTGTTCTGGAAGATGTTTATTTGAGCAGTTGAGAGCAGAGCTGTTTCTCAGAGGTGAGCCAATATAGTAAAAGAGCAGCTGAGGAAGCTCATGAGTGTGAGTGCTTTGCTCCTCCTTATAATAAGTGCTCACAGCCACCAGCTATGATATACAGCCTAATGACCTTGATGTGGTATACTAAATGTAAACTAGGTTTGCGCAAAAAGCGTGTTATATGGTGCTAAAGAGTCATTGTCAGACTTAAGACCAGATTAACACTCAACCCTGGTTTGATTTGGATTTGGCTTGGGTGGCCAAGATGTAGTTTGAGGGGCCGTTCTGATGTTGTGTCTAAAATCGCGTGGAAAACGCCAGCCGCTCCGCTTTCATCCTTTTATCCAAGGTGCTGGGGAGGTTGCACTATGGTGGCGCCTGCCGTTACTAAGCAGCCAGTCCAAATCACAGTCAGTCTGAATGAGTACATCAGTCGCTCTTCAGTTACTTCAGTTTAGCTGACCTTTCAACTGGATGTTGTGATGTCCCTGGACCGAGGGTGAAGCAAGTCATGTGAAGCTGATTGTTAAATTCTTGTTACAAGACCTGGGGTGTGCCAGCTGCGTTCGAAAAAGTTGAGATTTTTCCATCTTCGTGTGCTGCGGATGCACCCTAAAAACAGGAGCATGACGACGAATGGGCACAGTGTCGCGCATCTCGATTGAAAATAATTCATTTCTGCATCTGAAAAACCCCTAAGTAACGTGTTTCTGCTGGTGATATGTCTGGCACATATCAGCCCAGTTTTCTGGGAATTACATTCATATCGAACAATTCTTCACAATTTATTTCCAGTACCAACATTCAATGTGAATGCAGGGATTAGGGATCAGGGTGCGGAGTGGGCATGTAGTGCATTCAACTGTCATGTGGGAAACCACAGTTTGCATCCAGTTACAGTTCAAGTAAATGTTTTCTTTTTTTTTTTTAAAGGGACAGTTCACCCCAAAATCAAAAATACATATTTTTCCTTGTACCTGTTGTGCTATAGTGGAATTGTAGTCATGTAAATGTGAGTTAAAGGAGAAAACTAGTAATGTCATTGAGAGCTACAGTAGAACTGTAGTGATTTGACTGAGAGCTGAAGTAGAACCATAGTGATGACATTATGAGCCACAGTAGAAGTCTAATGATGTCATTGAGGGCAACAGTACAATTCTAGTGATGTCTGAGCACTACAGTGGAACGTAAGGATGACATTGTTAGCTATCGTAGACATAATGATGTCATTGAGAGATACAGAGGAAGTCTAGTGATGTCATTGAGAGGTATAGTATAACCGTTGTGATGTCATTGTGAGCTAAAGGAGAACAATAGTGATGTCATTAGGAGAAAAAGTAAAATAGTGATGTTATTTTGAGCAAAACTGGTTGGTTGGAGCTACAGTACAACCCTAGTGATGACACTCTGAGCTACAGTAGAACTGTAGTGATGTCACTGTAAATTAGAGTAGAACACTAGTGATGTCATGTCATTGTGAGAGGCAGTAGAACACTAATAATGTCTGTTAGAGTTATTGATCTTATTGAGACCTATAGAAGATCCTCAGTGATGCCATTTCAGCTACATTAAACATTTTTTGATGGCATGACTTTAGTTATGTCATTGAGAGCTACAGCAGAACTCTAGTAATGTAAGTGTGAGCTACAGTAGAAAACTACTGATGTCATTAAGATCTACATTAGGACTCTAGTGATGACCTGTGAGATACAGTATAACTGGAGTGATGCCATTGTGAGCTACAGTATAACTGGAGTGATGCCATTGTGAGCTACAGTAACATTCTAGTGATAACACCGTGAGCTACCATAGAACACTAGTGATGTCATTGAGAGCTATAGTAGAACTTTAGTTATTTTTTAGCTACTGTAGAACTCTTGTGATTTCATTGAAAGCTACAGTGGATTACTAGTCATGCCATTGAGAGCTGATCTAGAACTCTAGTGATGTCACTGAGAGACATAGTGGAGATCTAGTGATGTCACAGAGTATTTTATTTTAAGATAGTTTTTTGGACTTTTTGTATTTATTAAATTGGGACAGCTGAAGAGAGACAGGAAATATAGGGGGGAGAAAGAGAGAAGGGATGAAATGAAGCAAAGGGCATTGGGTCGGTTTCGGAACCGGGAAGTTATTCTAGTGCCTTGCAAAAAAATCCCGAAAGACAGTCCGAGGAAGTGTGCACCTTACCGACCATACAACATAACGCATTGTTGTACGCACTAAACGTGCACCTGTTGACTGACCATGCATGCCAATTCCAAGGCAAAGAGTTTGGGTTTTCTCAGGGTTGGAGCCCGACAGGGTGTTTTTTTTTGCCATTTCTGTTCAACCATTAGAATGGTAAAGCATTGGATACATGTGGAACATTTCTGCTAAGTAAAAAAAAGTAGGTATCATTTATTTATACACTGAAGTGCTTGACAAATGAAAGACATGAAATAGAGATCAAATTAAACAATAAATAAATCTAATGAAATGTTGTATTTGATATAGTATTTAATAACTATCCTATTCCATGTTTCATCCTCAGCTTCAAAGAATGCACTTTTATATCCTGTCAACCTTCAGCTGGGAAACACTTTTATTTTGATAGATGTCTCCCGTTGTCATAATTGATTGCAGCCATCATTACTGCAGGATTCACTGATTACCAAATTAACCTTCAGATCACTATTCAACTGTAATTGTTAACAAGAAATGTTTGCCTGCAATTGCTCATGCTATTTCAGCCACTGACGCAGCTGTCAGCTGCAGTGCACATCTGTAGGGGGAATTGAGTATATGGAAGCAGGAACACGCAGCAGCGAGCACAAGGATGCTTTCCAACACAAAAGGGATACTCTGCATTATACTGCAAAGTTTTCCACATCCTGCAGAGTTCGACCAGATCACTCAGCTGTGATTTATAGGAAGAACCCATAAAGTCTCAGTCAACATTACTGCCAGCCTGGCAATAATTAATTTCCCTTTTATACTTGGAATATCCATGTGGAGTGGTTTTAAAGCATGGAATAACTGGATTGGTGGCTATCTTCCAGCAAGTTTCACTCCAGTTTGACCATCACAAAACCAGTGATATTTTTTCCACCTGCTGTCTCTCACAAAATGTCGGTGACCTCTGTGTTGAAATGCTCTTTGAGAATGAGGCTTTGATGCCTGTGATAACGTCATCAATCCCATTCTTTGGCTTTTACAAGTTGAAAAAAATCAAACAGTTTTACAGAAAAAAATTGAACTGAATGTTTTTAATGAGTAACCTTTAATTTTTATTTACCCTGATTTGAAAATGGTCTATTTGTTTCTCAATCCTGCTGCATAAGCTTTACTTTCATACTTTGCAGTAACAATCTCTCCTCAGGAAACACTCAGTGCCAATGCAGGAAGCAGTATCGTGTTTGTGTGCTGTATAGTGTGGTGTAAAGGCAGGGTGTGCAAAGTCGAGGTGAAGTGTTTGTCTTCAACACCATTGTTACAGGGCATTAGGCAAATTGCAAATTTAGCAAAGAAGTGAAGCACTTTTCCTACTCAGAAAACGTAACAATAAAAGCTCTTTATCCCATTTCCTTTCATTTAAAAATACTCCTAAATTTAACTAAGCTCCGGTCTGTTAGAGTACTAGATGATCAGTGGTTATGATTGAAAATGGGTTATGTGAAGCATGTGGGGCGGCTGTGGCTAGGTGACAGAGCGGGTCGTCTACCAATCGGAAGGTCGGCGGTTTGATCCCCCCCCAACCATGTGTCGAAGTATCCTTGAGCAAGATACTGAACCCCAAATTACTCCCGAAGCTGTGCCTTCGGTGTGTGAATGGTTAGTTTAACTTGTACTCATGGGCATAGGTTAGCTCCTGCCATCAGTGTACAAGTACAGTCCATTTACATTATGTATAATTCAGAACAGGACAAAAATACCAGTTGTACCCGCTGTTTTCTTATAAACTGATATTTCCAGACACACTTTGTATACTTTGCTGGGCTTTAACTTGACTAGTTTCTGGTGCACTTAAGCATTTTGTTACATTGTGTTATAATTGCTTCCATTGTCTTCCTCATATGTAAGTCGCTTTGGAAGCGTCTGCTAAATGACTAAATGTAAATGTGGATGTTACATCACTTCTTTTTCATTTACATACTTGAAGCCAGTGTTGACATTTTTATTATTTAATGGTGATCACAATCGCAAAGTGCCTGGTAGCCTGACTTTATCCTAATCTTAACAAAACTTCCATACTGGCATATACAACTGAAGATAATAGAAAAATGTTGTTGTAGATCAGTACAAAACAAAGATTCTAAAGAAAATGTTTTATCCAGGCAGCACTGCATTCCCACTACAACAGATTTGGATGATGAAAAATCGTTCCTTTTGAACACAACAGTTGCTGTTTGTATCTGTTTACCAAACAGAATTCAAATTTCACATGAACAGCTGAACTGGAAAGGCAGAGGGGTACAAACAACTGAAATAATGCCCCCATAAATGTGGCATTCATCACACACAAAAGATAGAAGATGATGGATTGAGTGTGAGCAGCAGCAAGAGGAAACTGACTTCTTCCTGATCTGTGTGTCAGCCCATCAGAATAGGTGAGGAATGGATGCAATTAACGCTGTGTCATTGGCTGCATTATCATAAATATTGCAAGGTGAGGGGTAATTTATATGATTGATAGAAGGAGTCTCTGACCAAAAACACCAAATACTACTTCCCGTATGGCTTTGCAGTTCAAAGCCGATTGGAGAAAAACAATGTAATAAAATGTCTGAAACATTATTTTTCCCATATATTGACAGGTGGATCTTAATCTACCTTAATCATTCGTTTAACCACTAGGAGATTTGTTAATTTTTAACATGGGAGATTGTTGAGAATTATTCAATTTTAACTGGCGCAACCTTTACTGGCACTGGTATATCACAGATATATCAGTATCGGCTAACCATATACTAATATATGGACTGTAAATGGACTGTACTTGTATAGCGCTTTTCTAGTCTTTCTGACTACTCAAAGCGCTTTTACACTACATCACATTCACCCCATTCACACACATTCATACACTGATGGCAGGAGCTAACTGCCCATCAGTACAAATTAAACTAACCAGTCACACTCACTCACACACCGAAGGCGCAGCTTCGGGAGCAGTTGAGGGTTCAGTATCTTGCTCAAGGATACTTCGACACATGGCCGGGGGAAGCCGGGATCGAACCGCCAACCTTCCGATTGGTGGACGACCGCTCTGCCACCAAGCCACAGCCGCCTCTGTGATAGGCCAATATCAGCCGATTATATCAGCTGATAAATCAGTCAGGCTCTAGTGAAATTATTTCTCAGCCGATATGTGTTGATATAAAACTTTTATTTTCAGTATATTAGGCAGAGTCACATTACTAATAGCGTGTGCTGTCACTGCAGCAATGTGAATCCCCTCTTAACAACTCCCATCAGAACAGTACAATACAGCTGGTGTCATGAAATGTAACAGCCACCTCACTAATGGTTAAAACTATAAACCAGCACAAAAATGACAACTACCAACATGCAAAACATTACAAACACTAACAAATAGGAGGCAGCTAACTTAACAAACTGCTTTCAGCACTAGGCAGTGCATGCTGGGAAATGTGGCCCCTCACTATGGCTACAATACTCTCAGCACTGCGCAGCACATGTAGTACATTGCCATGTGCACAGCTGAGCAGACGTAGTGGAGTCAAAGCGCTATGTTCATGGTAAGCTGCGAACTAGTTTGTGAAATACATTGCTGGAAACCTAATAAACAGTGAACCCATCATTTTCCCCTTCCCACGTAACTCTAACATAATCCTGTCCCTGACAACCGTCATGTCACTCAGGCCTATCAACAACTGTTTCTTGAGTTAGCAAGGTAGCTGTAGTTTGTCAGTCAGGTTAGCGTCAGAGCATCTCATCTCATTAAAAAATAACGTCAGGAGCCTGTTGTTTGCACTGGATACGTTGAATGTTTGCCCTGAACTCGGCAGCAGCGAACCTTGTTAACCACGTTAATGTTTGTGACCGTTACATTAACAGCGAAATATTGCTACAGATGACATGTTTCTGATTGGAGTTCAAGTCATTGAAATAATGGTTAAGAATCGGAACAAAGCTGCAGCAGGAATCTCAGCGCTTGATAGAGTATGGGCTTTCAACGGGCCTTGCATTTTGCTGAGTTGTTAACACCGTACGTTTCCACCTGACCCCTGCAAGCTGCAAATGCACTTCCCAGTTCATTCCAAGGTTGAGATCTAGCCACAAAGGTGATGGTGCCTTTCTGTCATTGCTCCCAGAGTCTGGAATGAACTACATGTTGAAATCAAGGTAGCTAGAATGAAATCTCCTTTTAAACCAGTTTTTATAAAAATGCAATCGAGTGTCCGGCCACACTGGTATTTATTTTACCTGACTGTTTTATTACGTTGTGTTTTCTAAAGCACTTTGTAACCATATTTTGAAAAGTGCTATATATAAATAAAGTTTCTAATAATAATAATAATAATTATAATATTATTATTATTACGAGATTAATCACAGTTCTACTGACACAGCTGAAATGTTGTCCCATATGTAAAGCCAGCACGTTTTTAAATTGAACAGTGAACATGCAAACTGTGAGGCCAGCACGCTCGATGAAAATATCATTTTGATCTCCATCTGGACATGAGATAACCGTGACATCTCTCACGGCACGTGTTTGGGCTGCAATTAAACCTCCAAATTTTATTTTGTGCATTTGCATAAGTGATTATGTTAGTCCGCAACACCCATATGTTCCACCTGTGTTAATTGCTTAATGGTAGCACAAAGGGGGTTTCATTTCGGACTTGCACGAAGTGCTTCCTTCTTAGAGGAAACGCCTGCGGTGAGGAGCTGTGCTGTCTCCAGTCTAATATGGCGTTTCCTTTTTTTTTTTTTTTTTTAACATCTGGAGAAGCAGAAAAGCTCGTCTCTGGATGAAGCTGGTGACCCTTTGTCAGACTCAATATACAAGGTCGCACCAACGGCGGAGCCAAGATCAATTGTATTCTTGTCATTTCAGCTGACGACGCTGTCTTGCCGCGGGTCAGTCCACTCACTTGAGACCACTGGTACCTTAAGTGTTTCCCCCACTCTGCATTACCATTTTCTGTCAAATATATCCTCAACGTTACTTAACATAGAAACACAGTAGTCGTCCAAATAATGTCACAATAATGAACTATTTCAACTTTGTTTCTGAAAAATCATGTTTTGTTTGTCTTTTTGGCAAATGGCTCTACATACTACATTACCTATGTTTCTAAGGTCGAGAATGAACTATAACCCTCAGCATGAAGAAGCGAGTCAAAGGCGTTAACTGAAACAGTAAATGGACTGTCCTTGTATAGCACCTTTCTAGTCTTCCGACTACTCTTTTACACTACATATCACATTCACCCCATTCATACACTGATAGCAGGAGGTTACTGCCCATCAGTACAAAGCAAATTAATCATTCACACACCGAAGGCACAGCTTCGGGAGCAATTTGGGGTTCAGTATCTTGCTCAAGGATACTTCGACACATGGAAGCAGGGATCGAACTGCCAACCTTCTGATTGGTGGACGACCCATTCTTCCACCAAGCCACAGCCGCCCTCAGTAGCAAACAGTAAATTCAAAATGCTTTGTCATTACAGTTAAGAACAAGACAACATCCAGGTTGTTGACTTTGTAATCAAAAACGGACCGAGAAATGAAAAGTGAACTGATTTAAGCTGCAGATTGTAAAAGAAGTTGTTTTGAAAGGCATAATCTTTAACTTGCACTTGACAGAATGTTAGGCTCAGTGAGTTGATGTTTCTTGGCAAAATTCGTTTCAATTTTATTTACATAGTGCCAATTCAGAGGTAGGGCTGACTCAGGTGAGTCCTGAACCATCCCTTAGTTCTGCTGCTATAGTACCAGACTGCCAGGAGACCTCCCATGATGCACCTCTTTCCTCCTCTCCCTCTCCATCTTTATGAATTCTTACCTACTAATGCATGTTACAAACTCAACATCTTCTCTCTCCCGTAGTTTTGTGCTTTCTATAATTACTATTACTATTATTATTTATTAAAATTAATATTACCACTACCATTACATCATTTATTATTTTAAAATTGGAAAATGCATTGTGCTACTGTATGCTATCCTTCCTCCTGCTCTCTCTTTCTCAACCCAACCGGCAGCGGCAGATGGCCGCCCACGCTGAGTCTGGTTCTGCTCGAAGTTTCTGCCTCTTAAAAGGAAGTTTTTCCTTTGCGCTATCGCCAATTGCTTACGCTTGGTGGGAATTGCTGGGTCCCGGTAAATAACATAATAAAGAGTACAGTCTAGACCTGCTCTATAGGAAAAGTGTATTGACATAACTTCTGTTTATGAATTTCCAGTAAGAGTAGAATCACTTTGTGGGAGCTAGGAGCACCCAGCTCCCTCTCAGTTTTGCCTCCCACGTCTCTGCCTGACTTTTCAGCTCTCAGCTCCCACCTGCCATCTCATAACTCCCACCTCCCAGTTCCCAGCTCTCACCTCTCAGCTACCACCTCCTGGGATGATTGGACATGGCCAATTTCCTGCTAAGCCCCACATTTTACGAAGATATTTTGGTTGATGACGACCATGTTTTTCGACTGATCTTGCTCATTTATAAAAGAAACGTGAATCTCAGTCTCATGATGTTGTATAACAAATTTTGGTGTCGATTTAGTCAAAATTTTAAAAGTTCTATTCAATTTACTGATTTTCACATTATGCAAATTAGCAAAAAATCCATCATGGCAGACCTTATTAATTGTCCAAGATGCTTTTTTGTAGAGCAGATTGACTTATGTGAGACATTTCAAGTCAATCGAAGTCATGATGTGACTTTTGGGCCTTAATTAAAGTGCCATCATGTGGCCAATTGGGCTCATATTTCTATGGCAGCACATGTACATCATTTCCAGTTATTAGGACAGGTTTTGTGTTTCTAGCTCATTCCAGCTCATGGGAATTTGAGCCACAACAACTGATAATATTAATAACATAAAGCCACATGTGGCAATTCCCAGCTTTTTTGCTCAACAGAAGGAAGCAGCTAAATCGGCCTAAACTAAAGCCACACGCAGCAATGAGTGTGATTCAGGCTTCTCAAAGCCGAGCAAAGTCAGCTACTTTAATTCTGCTTAAAGCAGGAGTGAGACCAATCACACTGACTCACAGTCTGATTTGTGTTATTCTATGACCAGTTTTTTTGCATTTGTAGTGCCCCCTAGTGTTCAACTTAAAGGAAACATTCAAGGCATGTTTTAGGTACTTATGTGGACGTATCCCGTAAGATTTGTGATGATTGGACAAAAAATGCCTAATTTATATACTGATTTGTGATATGTCATGGCCAGTTATTTGTATTTGTAGAGCCCCCTTAGCGGTCGAGTTGAATGAAACTTTCAAGGTATGTTTCAGGTACTCCTCTGGACAAATCCACCAAAATGTACAATGTTTCGACAAATTGTTAACCGCGTTTGCGCATATATTTTGGTTAATGGCGGTCATGTATTTTGACCAGTCTTGCTAATTTAGAATAGAAATGTGCATCTCAGTCCTCATGGTGGACTTCGATGGTCCTCGAGGCTTTTTTGTAGAGCACATTAAGCTTAACATGTGTCAAGTCAATCGGACATAGGATGTAAGGGGCATTGCCTTTCCAAAATTGCATTTTTGGGTCTTAACTACAGTCCCACCATGTGGCCAATTGGGCTCATATTTCATGTACATGCATGTCATTTCCAGTTATTGCGCCAAGTTTTGTGTTTCTTTTTCATTTCAACTCACGGGAATTTGAGCCAAAGTAGGAGAGAAATAATAATAAGAAGAAGACGACGATGAAGAATAATAATAAACCAGCACAAACAGAATATGGTTCTACCACTTCAGAGTTTGAACCCTAATAATAATAATTCAGTCAGGACTACTTTCGTCAAAGACTTATCTTATTTGCATTAACTTATATTTGGTGGTATGGCTCTGTTCTGGGACCTTCTTGCCCTTCCGCGTGCCTACATGGAAAGCCTAAGGCAGGGAGAGCAGCAGGCAAGACCCCCTCCTCCAAAGAGGTACAGAACAGAGGAGGCATCAACAGCAAGAGAAATGACATTGATCAGACACGCATGAAAAGGAGGAGCTGGGGTGGAGGTGGGTTGCAAAGCGGCTTGCAGATGAAGCAGCAAGGGTAGGCAGGCTAAAGCAGCTTAAATAAGGCGGCATGAGATTGCCAAGGAATGCAAAGCCATCAGCTGATGTGGGCAGGCTTGAGATGGTTGCTGTCAGCTGATGTAGCTGGGATTGTGAGCTGAGCTTGACCTTGTAGCCTGCCCGAACTAACGCTGTGCTCAATCAAACCGACACAAACGCAATAGGGTTCTACTGCTTCCCGTTTTTGACCCCTAAAAAAATTTACACAGGGAGGGGGGAGGGAGAAGATCAAAGGAACTATTTAAATATTTACAGGATCAAAGACCTATTTACATATTTACAACCTGTAGTAACATCTAAATCCAGAGAGAAAGAGTGAGAGAAAAGCCCAAATGAACTATTTACATATTTACAAGCTATAACATCCTAATCCAGTGAAGCTGCCTGCTCCACCGACTGCCTGTGCAGAAGAGAGGAAGAGAGACACTGTTGCATACATGGCAATGAATTTCAATATAATATATTTTAATATATTTGTCGCCTTTTCCCTGATGGTTTGAATAAGTTGCTAAATTTGTCGCTAGGCGCTTTTTAGAAATAAAGTCGCTAAGAGGGTCTGAAAAGTCGCTACATCTAGTGACAAAGTCGCCAGGTTGGGAACACAGCTCATAACTGTCTGCGAACCATGGTTCTGTAGAGCATACTCTTTGTCCCCTCTTTGTCTTGACATTTTGCTGTCAGTCAATGGCACAAATTTACGTGTCATGTTTCACCAAAGTTGAACTCGATACAAAAGACTTGCAAGGATTTACTTCGCCACACGAAGTAAATCCATTAATCACAGTAATCCCATCAAAACAATTATGTTCTGAAATGTCACCATTTTAAATGCGCCGGCTTAAACAACATAACAAAAAACATAGAAATACAAACCAATGTTCCCTGAGGAGTTTTTGACCACTACTGGTCATGTAAAAATCACGCAAGGTACAAATTCCTGACAATGGTTACATGCTATTCTGTTGAAATTCTTGATTTTAGTTTAGTTAGCTAGGGCCCAAATTGGCTCCTGGAAGCTGTAAGTTAGTTACCCCAAGTATCAAAGCAGTACCAACAGGCCCATAAAACTGCTCTTAAACCAGAGAGGAGGAAGATTATCAAAGATTGCCTGTCTGCTGGCTTGTGTAAAGCCAATCCATTTTTTATGAGAATACAATACTGGCAGCTCAATCAGCATGCAGCACAGCATGCAGAAATGCAAGCTGCTGATCTTGCTGCTATTTCTGCCTTTCGCCGCATCTAAAGACTTTCTAAAGCATACTATCTTCCGCTGTGCTGTGTAGGTCAGTATTGACTGAGAGTGTTTTCAGGCATATTAAAGCCAGGTGACAGTTCCTGAGGTCAGTGGTTGGAGAAGTCCCTGCATCCGTGTTGGACTGGATCATAATACGTTTCTTAAAAATGTGTGCATTTTCACTCAACACAATGCCACTACTACAATTTAAAATATATAGTAAGAGTGTGATTGTCTATTTACAATTTTGGGTGTGGGTGTGTTACTGAGGAAAGCAAAACAAGAGAAAAACAAAGAAATGGAGAGATATTGACCAAGTAAATCAGACATGATTTCTTTTTTAGCCTGGAATCTGAAAGTACTCTCATCTGAAAAACTTCTCTACTCCATATTACTATTAAAGAAGTCAATATATACGTGGCTTACAATAGAGCTGTTTCATCTAAAGTAAGTGCTAAAATACTAGGAGCTAGCGTGCCAAAGAGTCTGTTGTAGATGTAGTCCAAGGAAATTTATGTCATTTTCTCCAAAAGTCCTTCAATGGATGCACACAGTTTGTTCTGGATACAGATGCTAATTGCACTTTAATGTGTCATTAAAAATAAACCCATAAATCAAATGGTAGCACAGTAATTGGGGTTTAGAGACTTAGCGGCCCCTTACGAGAAATAATCCCTCTTTCAGAGGAGAGGTGGGGTTCTGAACAGTGCTGGATTTCAGGGCAAACACAGATAAATAACCAGCTTTTCTGTCTGGCCACAGTATGTTCAATGAAATGCTATTCAGCACTGAGGCCCAGCTTATGAAGGCAGGGCATGATGGAAACAGCATGGAGAGGATCCAGAATCCTCCGTGACTGAATACAGACAATGAAAATGCTTCCACCAGGGGAGACGAGCCAGGATGCCAGGAGCTTCGACTCAAAATATGAATGCAATCTGTTAAACCAATAGGGCACATGCAGGTTAAGCTGAGCTTATTTCATAACTGCAACACAGGCAGGTGTAGGTGTGTGTGCGCGCGCATGTGTGTTTAGGGTAGTTAGACAGAAGTCGAGGCGGTCTGCAACAATGTCAGATTCATTATCTCCAGATCGGTGTAAAAAAAAAACTGCAGTTCCTACTCAAAATCATTTTACTGATCCAGTAGACAGTACATGTTACAGTATATGTTTTTGAAGGGTACGCTGAAAAATGCCTGTGAAATGCACAGTAAATAACGGTGTACTATTTCATAGTAGAAAACTGTGTATTCGATCGAAAATGACAGAAATCACAGTTACTGTTGAAAATCACATTAGCCAACAATGTACTGTAGAAAATAACAGTAACAACTTAAGTACTGTAGAAAATCACAGTTAACCATTATGTACTAGTTATACCTTAATAGACTGCTGTAAAAAGTACAATATGAGTAAACTGGCTATTTCTCCATAATCCAGTAGATTGCTGTGAGCAGCTGATCTAACATTTACAGATTCATTGTGGGTTAATCGGTTGGGATTATCGGAAGGCAAGAAGAGGTACTTCGTAGCCGAGTGGTAATAGTAGCCTACATTAGAGCTTAAGATCTTTGCCCGAACCCTTGTGTGGTAAATGAGCAGTCAGTTGATGAGTTTCGATTAGCGTGAAAATGGATGCTGAGGAGGTGAAATGGAGGCTGGCCTCTGGTGATTACGTTTTGGTTGCACCGGCAAAGCGTGCGCACAGACAGGTAAAATATCTAGAACATACATTTTTTTTTGGTGCTAAAAAGTCATGATGTTACACACTCCAATACAGTAGGTGGCGGCATATACCTTTAAAGTTGGTTTGTACCCCGCCAGTGAAATCAAAGAAGAAGAAGAAGAAAGCGTGCTAACATTTGAATAATGTTGGGCTGTTGGTTCGGGCTTTTAGAAAGCTGTCAGTCAAAATATACTTGTCGGGCTCGGGCCGAATTCTTTTGGGTTTGTCCTTGTCTGGCCTAAATTTTAAGGCCCAATTACAGCTCTAGCCTACATGGCACAAGGCAAGAAGAGGTAAGTGTCGCTTTTTAATTTAAATGTTTTTTCAGTAATTCAAATGTTTTTTCAGTTAGCTTGGCCGTTGCCAATGCTAACCTACCTAGCTTAGTTGACGTCATATGTAACATTAAGGACCTTTAGGCCCCGTTGTATAATGTTGCTTTATCTGACGTTCATAAGAATGATAGGTTTTTAAGCCTGATTCTTTGAGAAGTTAACTATAAAGTATATTAGTGCTACTATCAAGTTAACATTATTTCTAAGGCTCAGACAGCGGCTGTCTATATTAGCAATCCAGACAAGTTAGCTAACATTAATTATGCTCTCCTAAGTGGTTAACGGAACCAGTCAGACCTGGATTTGAACTGATCATGCTTATTGTTACTTATTTTTTCTTTTCCTCAAGTTTAGTTTATTACACTATTGACTTAAAATTCTACAGCTTTCAGCCTGATTAAGTCCAATTGACAGCATAAGGCAGTGAAACTAGTTCTGTTAACCTTAAAGTAAAGTTATTTTTAGGTGGCTGTTGCATTTATGTTGGCTGTAGAGAAATTGTTAGAATAATTCAGTCTAGATTTTAGCTGTGGGAAAATCTTAGTGTACACTTTTATTCTACTAAGGCCATTTGCTTTGAGACCCGCTCTTGCGGTGTGTCACAGCAGCAGATATTCAAGCAACACACCATACATGGGAGCCCGCGACTCATTGTACTTGGTAAGTATACACTGAGATAGTGTACACATACTTGAGTGACCAGAACATAAGAAACCCTTGTACAATGTAATGTTGTCTACTTCAACAGTGTGCAATGAGTCCCAATATTAAAATGATAATATTCCATTTTTGCAAGAGAGGACTTGATTTAGCCAATTTTTCAAGCTGTTTTCAACATTTACATTACATTTACATTTAGTCATTTAGCAGACGCCATTATCCAAAGCGACTTACATATGAGGAAGACAATGGAAGCAATTATAACAACACAAGGTAACATAAAGCATAAGTGCACCAGAGACTAGTCTGTTAAAGCCCAGCACAGTATACAAAGCTAAGGATATGAAAGTTTTTCTTTTTATGAAAAGAGATAGGTGTTAACGGAAAAGATGTGTTTTCAGGTGCTTTTCAATCTTGGCTACAGAATCTGCTGATCTTGTAGGAGCAGGCTGATCATTCTACCAATGTGGAACGGATCCAGAGAAGAGGATCCAGAGAAGGAGAGTGATTTTTTTTCCTTTTTGGCATGGTACCACCAGACGTTGTTCGATTGCTATTGTTGGAAGGATTTTAGGGTTTTCCCTACCATTATAAGACTTAGCCACAGCGCCTGAGCGGTTTTTCACAGCGCCTAAGCCGAATACGGTGGAGTTAGACCAAGGACGGGGCTCAGCTTCTACACACACACACAGTAGGCAGCAGAAAGGTGGAGACAGTGAACCAGTTGAAATCAAAGATAACGTTTTACTAGAGTTAACACAACTATGTTTGTTACTGTAAGTGCAATAAAAGCTTTGTGAATAAAAAGCAAGTAAGAGTAAAATATCTAGAAAAGAAAAAATTTAAGAAAAGTGATATTTTCATCCGCTGTGCCCACAGTCTCTCATCACCTGCCGTTATGATTTACATAACCATAGTTTGTTAGCTAGTGCCACAAACCAGCTCAGGGAATGTGGCAAGCAGAGTCCTCACAATAGACTTACGTAAAACAAGACTACTAAAGTTAACACAAATCATAAACCAGACCAAAAGACAATGACACCAGGTGCATAGGAAGGGAGAGACAGAGTGAACACATGGGCCAGCTTTAATAGCCCAACGGCCAAGACAGCTTTGATTGTAGCTCGTTCATAACAATACACTATTAGTCTAGTGTGATGCCCCTTCCACTGTCTGTATGTATACTAACTTTTTATCTTAATTTGTAAAGTATCTTAAAACTAGTCAGATTCTTGTAAACCTAGCTACTGGCTGAGACTGGCAGCCATCCCCCTTCTAAAGCAGAACCCAAATTCATAAGTAATGAACAAGAACCAGTAACAGCATTTATATAAAACTAAACCGATAAGAGTATGGATAAGATAAAGATAAGATATAGAATTTATAAAACGGTAACAAGAAGCACACACACACATACACCCACACACACGTGCACACACCAAGATGTCTGCTTCTGTGTGTGTGTGTACATGTACATGTTATCATCTTTGTTCTTTTCAATATTTCTAGCTACTGCTTGGACCCTCTGGGTCAGGTCTGGACTCTCCATTTGGCCATGTTCAAGTTCAAGTGGCTTTATTGTCATTTCAATCATATGGAGCTAGTACAGTAGTGAAACAAACAATGGTCCTCCAGGACCATAGTGCTACTTAAAATATGCAATACACTAACTCCATGAGTAAGTAAGACCTACCATTTTTTTTTACATAAAGTGCACGTCCAAACTTGTGCAGACAACACAAGGCAGTTCAGTACTGCTAAAAACAAGCACATAAGCACAGTAAGTGACAATATGGCGATGACCAGTACACAGTTTAGGGTAGTGCAAGAGATAGGTGCTAGGGAGTAACAATATAATTTAAATAGAAATAAATGGTGTAAACATGAACATAACATGCTCTGACTAAGTATTCAGCAGATACATGTAAGCTTATACCAGATATGGACATAGCAGTTTAGCAAATCATGAAGTGATGAAATATCTTCAATGCCTTTGTGGCATTTTGTATTGTTTCATGACATTGTTGGTCAACTTATGTAGCATATGCACTTTGTATCCTTCTGTAGTGTGAAAATTATTTTTGTATTGTTTTTAAGACTGTTCTCAAATGGTGTCTATGACATCTCTTTACTTCAGTGGCAGGGGACCAGGTCTTGTTTTTTTCGAGACATACCTTTATTTCTACATGTATCATATGAGCTGTTGTTGGTTACAAGTAATTCCAACCCACTCAGTGTTTTTTTTAACCTGAATTTAAGATGGGTATATACAGAATGTGAATTTTTAAAAGATCCTTAATGCACTCAAAGGATTTTGTAAGACCATTTTGAACAGTTGTGAATGTAGTTTTTTCAAGATATCCAGATATTGCAAATGATTTGTTAATATATGTTAAGTGAAATAATAGCTGGATTGACTTTTATGCAGTTACATACAACACAAATGGCAAACCGTATGCAGTTAAAGTAGGTTAGTAAAAATTCTTGTAATTAACTGTTCAGATGAATATACTTGATATACAGTATTTTAATCATTCCCTCCAAATACAGCAAATTCATAAAATTGGATAATTAACTGTAGAAATTACAGCATTATATACTGGCAAATGTGCATCTGATAAATTACCAAATTATTAAAAAGTACGTAATTTCTCTGTATTTTCTAATTCCAGTAAGTAACTAGTTGTATTACAATGAGGTCACTGTAAAAATAACTAGCTGGCAACCCTGCTGCCTGTGTAATGTGATTTCCTACGGCGGATAATTAGATACAGTGAACTGTAACAAAAAATATTGTGCTTGGAAATTAGTGTATTTTATTTCACATTCAGTTCATTCATGTAACTGAACTTTGATTTAAGGACTGCATTCCCTTTGTCCCACAACCCTGATAGTTAGTGAATACAGCTATTGACGTTGGTCTGACATGTGACCTAGAAGTGACCAGGTCAATAAAGCAGGTCAGCGACCACTGAGAGGACAGAGGTCTCTTCTCTCCCCTTCTAAGCGGACACAAGCCGTCCGCCCCTTGCTTCCTCCTGGCCTTGTGCCAGCCAGTAGAAGGCCGCAACAAAGAATCCTGCCTTCCTTAAGAAGCGAACTCTTTCTTATAGCGGCGACGCGAGATCCTGCAAAAGATTGATTTTACAGTGAGTTACTTTTCTTTTGCTGCCAGTTAATTACTGTGATTTTATCTAGAGTTAAGTTACTTGTTACTTGTCCATGCATTTGTTACTTCTAGGCTAGATTATTGCAGTTCCTTATTATCAGGCTGCCTGATTAAATCCCTTAAGACTCTTCAGCTGATCCAGAATGCTGCGGCACGTGTATTGACAAGAACTAGGAAAAGAGATCATATTTCTCCAATATTAGCTTCTCTACCCTGGTTCCCTGTAAAAAACAAAATAGAATTTAAAATCCTTCTCCTCACCTTACAAAGCCCTTAATGGTCAAGCACCATCATATCTTAAAGAACCTTATTACCCCACTAGAACACTACGCTCTAGAAAACAGGGTTACTTGTGGATCCTAGAATGGGAGCCCGAGCCTTCAGGTATAAAGCTCCTCTCCTGTGGAATCAGTTTCCAGTTTGGGTTCGGGAGGCAGACACCATCTCCACATTTAAGAGTAGACTTAAGACTTTTCTCTTCTGGTGAATCCTGAGCCATCTCTTAGCTATGCTGCTATAGTGCATTCTTATCCCTTAAATGCATGTTACTAACTTGATATCTTTTCTCTCCCATAGTTTTGTGCTTTCTCATCTCACTCTTTTCTCTTACTGTCACTTTCAGCAGGTACTTCTGCCTCTGGAGATGCGAAGTCTGGATCTGTGATTGCAGGCCACCTGGTGGAACAGTGCTGCTGTGTCTATGGTGGAAGGGAGGTAGGTGTTGCTCTTCCTGAGGTTTCTTCTATTTTCTCCCCTTGTTAAAAGGGTTTTTTTGGGTATTTTTTTCCATTTTCGAATCAAGGGTCTAAGAACAGAGGGTGTCGTATGTTATACAGATAGTAAAGCCCTTTGAGGCAAATTACTGTCATTTTTTTTTTTTTTTTTACAGTAAGTTACTTGTCAATTGCTGCCAGTGAATTACTGTGAATTTCATTCAAGTTTCAAGTTTTTTACATTGTTACAGTAAGACTGAAGTTTTTTTCTGTTTAACTCCTGTATGAAATGTATAAAATCCAAGCACCAACCATGACCCCTGACCTTTACTGTAAAAATCTGTAACATTTTCATACAAACAAATGCCTGTTATTCAATGATATAATTCAGCTGTTTGTAACAGCTTTTGCATTTGGTATTCACCCAAATAACAAAAACACATCTGTTAATGCAGATAATTTTGGTTCCCTTTCAATGGAACTTCAATGCTGCGTCAGCTGACGCTATGGGGAACACCTTCACTGCCTCTGAATCTCTGTATCAACTTAGACCAATCTTGATTGGGAGCCGGCTTCACTGTTGTCGTCAGTCTTCTGATCTTCAGCAAGCGCGCTGGGTCTCTTTGGAAATGACGAGTGTGAAGCGGTTTTTGCAGTGCTTCCTCACTGCCCGCGGATTATCCCCACCGGCAACTCACGTGTTTTGGCTGGCTGTTTTGGTATGAGAGCTCGCTCTGTCAGCCCTCGAGGTTGACCACAAGCAGCGTGAGCGTCTCCTCGGGAGCTCGCTCCGCTTGGTGCGGGCCCCGCGGCTGCTGCGGCAGCCCGTAGTGAGAAACGGGAGAGACACGGCACATCCGCTAATTCCCACCCGTTTTCGGGACCGGAAGCCTGCATCGCGGCTTCTTCCGACCAGAACCGGGGACGTGTTCAGAGGCCACACACTTGTGTCTGCTGTCTGCACGGAGAGCAGGCTCTGTCAAGCCCTGAGGGGTGACTGTGAGCAAGGTAAGTGCCCTCTCTGAGGAGAGATAAGACGCTCTGCTCTCGACTGACTGTTTGTTGTTTGTTGAAACAGTCTACCCGCATTCGGGATCCGGAAGCCAGGCTGAGCCTGCAGCGTCTTCCGCCCTGGATGTGGAGCCTGCGCAGAGAGGATCCAGTTCCGAGGACCTGGATGTCCTGAGCGTGGAAGGTGGTGATGGTAGGTGGCTCGTCAGCCCAGTCACTGCAGCATGAGGAGCTGCTGGAGGTGATTTTCCCAAGAGAGGAAAATGGTGGTTAGGCTCAATATCGCCTGGCCAGCGGAGCAGCAGGACACTCATCGCCGGAGTAGCTCGGTGAGTGTTTCCTTCTAGCCACAGCTCCACGCCCATGTCGGGACCTGCCGTTCTTCTGGATCTCAAAACCGAGGTGTCGAAATCCCGGTCCAGGCCGTATTTTGCACGGTTTTCTAGCCCGACTGGTCGCTGGTCTACGTCGATCAGTGGGTGCAAGGAGAACGGCTAGGGCGGGGAGACGCTGGCGGCGTTTATCGCCCAGGCCGCATCCTCCCTTAAGACCCCGACGTTGCCTAGTAGGCGTTGTCACACTACATTGACTTTAGTGGGCAAGGCATACAGGGCAGGCGGGGCATGTCCACACGCAATGGAAAACAGAAAACCAACAGAAAAATCAAAGGAAATGTAGTGTTAACAGAAAGAAAGAAGTTTGTCTCGCTCTCCGCTGACTAAGCCGGCGCTGGTGGGGGGGCTGTAGAGAGGGAAAAAAAATAAGCATTTCATGAAATATAAAGTAAAGAGGTAAAAATGAAACACCAAAGTATGGTTTACATTATATATCACCTTGTCATTTGCAAGTGTCTTCATCATTTCAAGTGTTAATTATAAAAAAAAAAAGTAATTTCTTGGCGTGCGTGCGGGTGTGCCCAGCTGACCTGCTTAGGACCTTGACTTTGGCGGAACCCTCACATCCGAGGATGGACGGAGCTCCACCATGCCACGATGACGGTTTAACCCCCATCGCCAGAGGTCTCGGGCCTGAGCTGAGGGTGGACCACCTCAGCCTTCAAAATCTCGCAGCTCTTACATGCTGGCTCAGAAAGCGAGTGTGGCGGGGCACCTCCCGAGCGGCCTAGGGGCTCGCTCCAGCCTGCTCGGAGAGGACCTGAGAGGGAGAAGACGGACCTGAGGGCCGTGCTTCTCGCCCAGCACGCCTCACAGAAGAGGCCCTGACTCGAGCGTCGGGCCTCAGAGGGTGCCCCCCCCATCAGGGTTGAGCACATGGTTGCTCCCCCATTGCTCCCTCGGGAGCTCAGCCTCTTAACCCTGCCGCCGGTGGCGCTTCAGGGCATGGCGAGTTCCATGCAACCGCTGCCTTTAGACCTGCACGGCTGTGCAGCAGTTAGGCCAGAGTTGCGTCCTCTACTGAGGCCTGTAGATGTTCCTTTCCGGTTAAATCCCGCCGTTTTATCGCTTCGGGGTACCGCAGCTCTCACATTGCAGGTTCGGGGGGCGGTCAGGCATGGGTAACCGAGGCCGCCACTCCAGGTCCCCCAGGCACCAGCCTCAAGCGGTTGGTTCCCCTGAGGGACTCTTCTGCCCGCTTGAGAAGCTTGACCCGGCGTGTCGCACTGAGTTTGCGCACTGTCCGACAAGGTTACAAGCTTCGGTCCACACCCCCATGATTCCGAGGAATCTTAGAAATAGGGGTCGACCAAGTACAAGCATAGGTGATGGAGCGAGAAATACATTCTCTCTTGTACAATGGGGCCATAAAACAAATCCCCACCTGAGGGATGCATACCGGTTTCTACAGCCGGTATTTCTCACTGCCCCCTCTGGTTCTCCCTTGTATATCCAGCGCCCCTGGGGCTGGATGCCATGGCACAGCCGTGGCTGATCCTTTGCTTTTCCCCCGATTGCTCTGCTCCTGGGGGTTCTAGAGAAAGTTCGCCGAACAGGGGCTCAGCTGCTGCTCATGGCCCCGTTCTGGCCCGCCACAATCTGGTTCTCGGGCCTGGTAGCCCTCCTGGACGGCCCCCCGTGGGAGATTCCTGTCAGGAGGGACCTGCTGTTGCAGGCAGGGCCATGGCAAAATATTCCATCCCCAGCCGGGGAAATTAAAGCTGTGGGTCTGGCCCCTGAGGGGGACCACCTCCGAGCTGCCAGTCTCTCTACCGAGGTAGTTGAGACCATCTTACACTCTAGAGCCCCCGCCACAAGGAAACTGCATGCGGACAAGTGAAAATTTTTCACTACATGGTGCCTGGAGCGCCATCTTGACCCAGTTCACTGCCCGATGGCTTCAGTGCTGGAGTTCCTCCATAGCCGGTTTTCGGCTGGACTCTTTCCCCGGTACACTTACTTTTTTCAAGGAAGAAGGAGGGAGGCCAGTGTTTCGCAAGCCACTGGCCTCCCTCCTTCTTCCTTGAAAAAAACCCAAAACCCAAGGATGGAGCAACATCCTTGAAAAACTTCAGTGAATCGGAGGAATTCACCAGGTTGTCATAGGAGAAGGTAATGCCATTCCAGTGATCAAGCAGACCAAAACCACCAAGTCAGAGTGGCACTCTTCATGCAGAGTCATGCAGATTGGGCACGGAAGATGCCATGTCCAATAATCGGGATATGAAGGACATCCCTGAGGGATGAAGCATATGACGAAGTTAAGATGGCAAAGGAAATAAAGCAATATTTTTGGCAGCACAGAAGGACTTAGCGATATCATGGATGCATTGCAATTTTTCGACTGGGACGGACACATTAATTTCGATAGAATCCAGTGTGATTCCGAGGAACTGCAGGAATGTGTCTGGACCTATTGTTTTTTCCTCTGACAGGGGGATGCCGAGCATCTGAAGACAATGTCTCAGTTTGGACAAAGAAGAGCCTGAGGGTCAGGAGTAAATCATCCAGCAGGTGAACAACATAAGGATTCCTGACTCTATTTAATTAACAAAATCCAGCACAGCATCTCAGAAACTAAATTGAATAAGTATGGGCTACTTTTACACTAGAAAGTCAGGGACACCTGGAAGTAATATTTTCAATCCCACCTAATGCCGAAAAGATGCTACTGGGATGGGTGAATGGAAACAATTTTGAAAGTGTTGTTAATGTCTGCTAGCTTAATTAAGCAGATGGCGTTATCAGTATTGGCATATTGGAGAAAGAAGGGCTTTGGTGGAATAAGGCTATTAACACCGGAGCGCTGTGCAGAGAGATCAAAGATGAATCTTTTCTTCCCTGAATATTTCCTACTGGGCTTGTGTAGAACATGGGAAAAGAAGAAGACTGAAATGATTAAATAACATATCCCTTGTTTATCTCTTTCTCTAACAACTGACTTGTTACACTTCAGACTTCAGATTTTTTGCCACATACAGTACTGTAGGGGAAGCGGGAACTCCGACCGGAAAACCCTGAGGAAGCCTTGTAAGGAGATGGTCTACAAACACAGAATCAGTGCGAAAGGACTTCTTTTGCTAAAGATTGAACATTTATTGGTGTGGATGGATGATTCTTCAAAATGTCTATGAACCACATTGGTTCTCTCTTCCACCCCTCTGTGCGTGAGTTGGTGGAGGATGGAGCCTGAAACGGCACTGAGGGGCAAAGTGGGGTAGTGTGACCTGAATTCCCATAGAAGTTGCAGGGAATGGTGTGAGAGACTCCAGCAATTATCACATTTACATTACATTTACATTTAGTCATTTAGCAAATGCTTTTATCCAAAGCGACTTACATATGAGGAAGACAATGGAAGCAATTATAACAACACAAGGTAACAAAAAGCGTAAGTGGATCAGAAACTAGTCTGTTAAAGCCCAGCATAGTATACAATGCTAAGGATAGGAAGGATTTTTTTTATTTTATGAAAAGAGATAGAAATAAAGAAGAAGTTAGTGATTTTCAGTCAGGTGTTGACGGAAGAGGTGCGTTTTCAGGTGCTTTTTAAAGGTGGCTACAGAATCTGCTGATCTTGCAGGAGCAGGAAGATCATTCCACCAATGTGGAACGGATCCAGAGAAGGTGCGCGAGAGTGATTTTATTCCTTTTTGGCATGGTACCACCAGACTAGTTCGTTTGCAGAGCGCAGGGATCTGGCAGGAACATAGGTCTGTATGTAGTGAGTGAAGAAAAGATGGTGCAGAACCAGTGGTCATGTAGGCCAAGAGCATTGCTTTGAACTTGATGCGGGTGACAACAGGGAGCCAGTGTAACCTAATGAAGAGAGGAGTTATGTGTGCTCTCTTTGGTTCATTGAAGACCACTCTTGCCGCCGCGTTCTGGATCATCTGCAGAGGTTTGGTTGTGCAATCAGGGAGTCAAGCCAATAGCGTGTTGCAGTAGTCCATTTTGGACAATACAAGAGCTTGGACTAGGACTTGTATAGACTGCTCAGATAGGAAAGGTCTGATTTTCCTGATGTTGTAGAGGATGAATTTACTGGACCGGGTGGTGCTGGCAACATGGCTTTTGAAGTTTAGCTGATCATCAATTACCACTCCCAGATTTCTAGCTGTGCTGGACGGCGTAAAGGTTGATGAGCCTAATTGAATGGAGAGGTTGTGATGAATCTTTGGGTTGGCCGGGATCACAAGCAGTTGCGTTTTGTCGAGGTTCAGCTGCAGGTGATGGTCCTTCGTCCATAGCAAGATGTCACTCAGGCATGCCGAGATGCAAACAGAGACAGTTGAATCGTCAGGTTGAAATGACAAGTGGAGCTGCGTGTCATCCACTTAGTAGTGATAGGAAAAGCCATGCTTCTGAATGACCTAGCCGAGGGATGTCATGTAGATGGAGAAGAGTAGCGGTCCAAGCACCAAGCCCTGCGTCACCCCTGTATTGAGATGTTGGGATTCAGAGACCTCGTCTCTTCAGGATTCTTTGAATGACCTACCCAAGAGGTTCGATTTGAACCATGATTCCAGAGACACCCATAGCACTGAGAGAGGACAGAAGGATGTGGTGATTAACTGTGTCAAAGGCAGCAGACAGATCCAGTAAGATAAGTACAGATGACTTAGATGTCGCCTTTGCCAGTCTCAGGGCTTCGATAACTGAGAGCAGCGCGGCCTCCGTGGAATGGCCGCTCTTGAAACCAGACTGGTTGCGGTCCAGGAGGTTGTTCTGTGTGAGAAAGGAAGAGAGCTGGTTGAACACAACTCGCTCCAGAGCTTTGGCAATGAAGGGAAGGAGGGAAACCAGTCTGTAGCTTTCTAATAATGTCGGATTGAGAGTGTCTTTCTTCGGTAGCTGTAGGGAATAACCCAGTGGTGAGGGATGAGTTGATGATGTGGGTCCGAGCAGGGACAACAGACGGCAAGATGGTCTGAAGGAGATGGGTGGGGATGGGATCCAGTGGGCAAGTGGTAGGGTGGTTAGAATGAATGACCTTGGAAACGTCAGCTTTAGACAGAGGAGAGGAAGAGGAGAGCAGACCCGTATCTGGGATGCGTGCGAGGTCAACAGGCTGCTAATGGCGGTTGTTTTTTTAACAAAGAAAGACGCAAAGTCATCAGCTATTAAATCCGATGAAGGTGGCGGAGCAGGCGGAAATCACAAGAAATCAATGTCCAAACTGGACCAGTTCAGGTGGATGTTGAATTGAGCAATGTAGCGCACGCCTTTGTGATATTGGCAAGTATTCCCATTTTTGAGATTAAGGTTGCCAATCAGTGCCAGATAAGAACCAAGTTCTTGTCTTATCTCAGTGTAGATGGAGCAGATTACATCACGATAGACACCGAAGGCTACAAGAAACTGACCGATAGATAAGTCTCTGTTTAACTGGGGTCTGCCAACTTGAACATGGAGGTGATGTTTTCCCCGATGGCAATGGCTTTTTCACACTCAGGGGATGGCAGGATGAGACTCACTAGATTGATGTCTTTGCCTTAACTGAGGAGAAATGTTAGCTGCTAGTGGGACTGAATATCACGAAAACAATACACCCCTTTTTAGAAATTCCAAAGAAAGTTCAAATCCATTTTATTTTAATTATTATTATTGTTGTTGTTATAACTGAATACTGTCCCCACCCTCACTTGCTGCTTTTGGCATATGTCCTACCTAGCTGGGGCAGGGACAGCTGAAGCCAGAGAATGATGTGTGGCTTCAATCCGGGTCGATATGGAGGGTTGATTAAAGGCTGGCTGTAACACGGAGGCTTGGGTGGCGGTGATGATCATTGAAGATGATGCAGAGGCTAAAGCATTTTCCAGGGAATGGAGGCGAACATTGATGGAGTTAACCAAAGATTGCTAGGTGGTGATCAAGGTGTTGTCCGCAGTGAAGAGGCCTGAAGTATGAGCAGTGTGAGTAGGAGAACAGGAGTCAGAAGAGATGTTTCTTCTCTTAGGCTGAGGAATTTTAAGAGGATCTGCTTTTCTGGTCTTTTTGCCAGGAATGCAGGTCCTCAAACCCTCAACCTTATGGTTTTGGTTCAGTCTCACATCTCTCATCTCAACCTTGTTCCCAACAGGAGCACGGGGTGGTTTTCACTGAAAAAGCATGGATAAACTGACTGTACTTTATCTTCTCAGCACCAAACAGCAGACAGACAAAATTAGCAAATAGCTGGTCACAGAACCAGATATTTTCCTCAGCAGTTGGAAACCAAAACAAGTTAAAAGGTGAGTTAATATTTTACTTACATTCATCAGGTGGCCAGAAACACTACTCCAAATGAATATTCTGTTACCTCCAAGTGGCCAAAAAATAAATGAATGCAACAGTTCATCAGATTGATGCAAAAACTGTCAACAATCATTTGTGTTCAACAACATGCTTGAGAAGACCTTTGGGGAAAAAAAGTTAGCATGAGTTAGCAGCAATTGCCACCATGACCTAACAAACCATGAAGAGTGCCCCTTAAAGAAAGGCATTAAATGACTGGACCACCATAAAGTAGACAGATGTATGCAGAACTTACAGAATCTATACATGAGTCTTCACACACAGACATACATAATCAAACAATCCAGAATAGAGAATAATTTTCATCTATCACTAGAAAGGTGGAAGATAAGCTTTTGAAATCTTCCCATCAGACATGGCTGCCCTGATCTGTTGTTTTAACAGAATTAGGAGGATCTGAGGTGGATTATTGTTGGGGCTGAACCAACACTGTGTAGGACTGCTGGGCTGTGCTTAGATGTTCCATGCATTTTACACTGTTGTCAGAGTGATGTGACAGGGAATGAAAGGCTTTTCTGTGCACACAGGCTGAGACGTCAGGAGGAGAATTATAGCATGCTATTGAACTCTGCTGGAGACACAATGATTAAGGAAAAGACATATTACTATTCACCCTATGAATTGGGGATTAAATAAATTCCAAACTGATTACATTTTGGCAAGAGAAACTTTTTTGCTGAAAACTCACATTGCCTTGGTGCTGTGTCAAACTAACCTTGTCATGCAACTGCCGAGTGATTTGTCATACAGTGCTTATTTGGTGGGGCTGAAATGGAATTAAAACTAATCTGACAACTAACTTCTATTTTACACACCTGCACACTGCTGGAGTTAAAGGAAAATTCCAACCCTAAACATTGTGCTGCTCTTACAAACAGCTAATGGTTTTGATGGTTGTTTTTGAACAACACTTCCAGGCATTGTTCTTTCCTCTCTGGCTTTGTTCAAATGGTAAAACTTACTTACTTGCTTTTGTCTCTCTTCTAGGATAAAACAGCCCCTGTGGGTGCTGTCAGAAGTCATTCTGGGAAATGTAAAACTTCACTACCTGAGGTCAAAGTACAAAATGCAAGAAGTGGAAATACAAGTAAACAACAATGCCCATGTTGTATTAATGGTTATACAATGTTTTATGTGCAATATCTTGTATGTAATATACTTTTCAATGTATGTGGAGTTAAAGGTAACCTGTGCAGTTTTCAGTTATGTGTTGTAGCAACTCAAATGACATTTATGCTTGAAAGCATAGGTTCAGGTGTAACAAAAATAGTGACTCATTGTACATCATGCACCATCACTTAATATTAAGTAAATCCTTGAATATATCATTTTCAGAACCAGTGTGTATTGTTGCGAATGGTCTTGACCATATATAACTTTTTTTCTTACCTACATTCTGGAAATAAAACATTGCTGTCTGGCAAAAGTTCTTAATTTGTTTATACACACAAATGGCTATGGAATAGCAGGTCGTCTGCCAATCGGGAGGTTGGCAGTTTCACCAAGATAGTGAACCCCAAATTGCTCCCAAGGGCTGTGCCTTCGGTATGTGTGTGAATAGTTAGTTGCGTTGTACTGATGAGCAGTTAGCTCCTGCCATCAGTGTATGAATGTGTGTGAAGCGCTTTCAGTAGTCGGAAGACTAGAAAGGAGTTAATTTAAGTACAGTCCATTTACCTGCTTGTGCACTGTGTCCTTATAGAACACAATATACAAACATAAGAAGGACCCACTCATCAAGACATTGCTTCATAGCACAATTAGTGGTCAAAATGTGCACAGGGTAACTTTAAGTATTTGTTTTAGTATTTATTATTTTTTAATTATGTAACTCTTATGAACTGCTCACTTGAGCATTTAAAATCGCACTGTTTTGGCACACAATCAATTCAGGCATGGCTTACAGACAGTTAGGAGTTTATCTTGAATTAAATTTGTTATTTTATTTTCCGGTTAGCAACTGCTAACTAACTGCCAGTTAGCAAACTGAGCTATAGTCACTTTGCTGTGCCACTTGTGGCCTGGGCTTTAGAGTTTATACATGCACATTACACTGCAGTATATGGTGCAGCATAATGTTTATCTAAGTTATTTTCTAATTCTGATTAAACACAACGATAGTTATAGAATTAATGTCTGAAAAGCTGTCTTTTAGATATTTATGATGCAGTTTGGGTCTATACTAATTTATTCTTGTAACTGAGGGATGATAACAACAGTGAATGCTTGCATGTTGTTGCTTTTTGGGATGGGGGTATGTGCTTGAAATAGGCTAATAGTTAGTGTGTTAATACGCTCCAAAATAACAGCTGTAATTTAGAATTAAATGTTGCTTTAACTGCATATCTATGAATTTTGGAACAAAAGTGATCCAACGGAAGCAAAAAATAATGAGATCCACCACTCCATTCCATTACTAAGTATCATTTGACTTGAAGCAGGTGTTCAGTGTTGTGTAGCAGATGACACTGTGAAAGTAACCTTCCGAACCCTCACTGTGACTGACGGAATAGATTGAAGCCATATAAGTAATGTGGGTCTTTTAATTTGTGGTATTACTTTGTTGCCAGTGGTGTTAAGATTATTTTAACAATAGGATATAACCTTAATGAAGAGATTTTTAGGGTAATGTAATGTTCAATAATTGGAGAATTTATGGAGGGTGGATAAGTGAAAAGTAGTCGTCCGTGAAAGAAAATCATCCAAATTATGTCTGTGAGAGGAAATAAGGATGGAATAATTCACACAGTCGGCCCCTAATGTCTATATCTCAATGTAATTCCCTCTCTTCTCCACTCATTTATGTAAGATTCAAGCAAGAACAGCTAGAAACGACTAGAAGAAGCTAGCAGGGAGGAGAGGGTAGTGGGAAGAGACAATGTGTGTTTTAAAATTCTAGTCATTTTTGTTGTCATCCCATAGCAATGTGTCACTGTCAAATGCTTTATCTGTCAGCTGCACTCTTGCCCATAGACAGCCCTGGGCCTTGTGGGAGACTTCACGGTGGCTTTTTTTCCCTTTCTCACACGTCTGCCTGTGGCAGGTGTGGAGTCATCACAACTCTATTAGCTTCACCACCGCAATAAAAACACATTAACCTGCTACTCTGAGGGCCGCGCTCATTACCCTGCTGGGTCTCTGAGGATCTCTGTAGACTGGGATGGGACATCTACTAATGGAGGCTGGCCAATACCTATGTAAACATGCAAGGTCATACCAAAGACCTCAAAAACCTGACCTGACCCAAACAGTCCAAAAGGTTCATTTTTAATATTCTAAAGTTTGTATAAATACAAACATACATTTTCATTCAAACTGAAAGGACCTGAAAACAACTCACGCTCCAGTTTTAATAGGCCTGTTAACAAAGTGAAATCACAAATTTTGAATGACTAATTACTGACTTAAGCATGATGACAACCATAGGAAAATTCCATTACAAATTCCACTTATTACAACTTGGGTCTAATTTTTGTAGTTTTGTCCACCATTTCTATCTGGTATGTAAAATTGTATTCACTACAGTAATTTCTGAGATCTAGAAACATGGCGACATCACTACAACAAAGCCAGACGGACCAAGAAACTCGTTTATTCAGATCCTGATCCTTTAATATCAAGTATCTGCTGATGTGAAATAGATTTTTAATACATTTTTATTCATTTTCCCATTCATTTTTAATATAGCTGCACAGGCTACCGAAAGCCTGCATTAAAATGAATGAAGCTGTACTAAATTCCCCAGTCATGCATAGTTAGGACAGCCTATAGTGCTGATGGGTCCTATCTGGGTTCTTAGCTGTTAGTGGTATACTCTTATATTAGACTTCAAGTTCAGATTTTGTAATATTATTATTAGATAATTTGCGTATTGTGTATGTTTGTCGAAATTATGTTAATTAGCCTTGCGACATCCCACCCCCACTGTAAACAGTGTGTGCAGGGCACTGCTTCCCCTTCCTGAGGCGCCGGACGGTTTGCCAGAATTTCTTCGAGGCCGACCAATAATATCAAAATAAAAACATACATTTAATATTAAGTCCTTCTCCATGGCCTCACCGAACTCCTCCCAGACCGGGGTTTTTGCCTCAGCAACCACCTGGGCTGAAGCTCACTTTGCCCTCCGTACCCATCAGCTGCCTCTTCAGCTTGATGGCATCCCTTACTTCCGGGGTCCACCACCGGGTTCGGGGGTTGCCGCAACAACAGGCCCCGGAGACCTTATGGCCACAGCTCCGAGAGGCAGCGTCGACAATGGAGGTGGAGAACATGATCCACTCGGACTCAATGTCTCCAACCTCCCTCGGGATCTGGTTGAAGCTCTGCCGGAAGTGGGACCGCTTTGACCGGAGACTCTGCCAAACGTTCCTAGCAGACCCTCACAGTACGTTTGGGTCTGCCAAGTCTGTCCATCTTCCTCCCCCGCCATCGGATCCAACTCACCACCAGGTGGTGATCGGTTGACAGCTCCGCCCCTCTCTTCACCTGAGTGTCCAAGACATACGGCTAGAGGTCAGATGAAACAACCACATAGTCGATCATTGACTTCCGACCTAGGGTGTCCTGGTGCCACGTAAACTGATGGACACCCTTATGCTTGAACATGGTGTTCGTTATGGACAAACTGTGACTAGCACAGAAGTCCAATAACAGAACAACACTCGAGTTCAGGTTGGGGGGGGCCGTTCCTTCCGATCACGCCCCTCCAGGAGTCGCTGTCGCTGCCTACGTGAGCGTCGAAGTCCCCCAGTAGAACGAAGGAGTCCCCGGTCGGAGCACTTTCCAGCACCGCTCCCAGAGATGCCAAGAAGGTCAGGTACTCTACACTGCCATTTGTCCCGTAAGCACAAACAACTGTGAGAAACCTATCCCTGACCCGAAGGCGCAGGAAAACAACCCTCTCGTTCACTGGGGTGAACTTCAGCCTCTCTCGAGGAGTTGGATTCCAGAGCCCAAGCTGTGCATGGAGGCAAGCCCAACTATCTCTAGTTGGTATCTATCTTAACCTCCTGCACCCGCTCAGGCTCCTTCACCCCCAGCGAGGTGACATTCCATGTCCCAGCCAGATTCTGTGTCCGGGAATTGGGTCACCGAGGCCCCCGCCTTCAACTGCCACCCAATCCACAATGCACCAGCCCCTTACGGTTCCTCCTGCAGGTGGTGGGCCCACCGGAGATTGGCCCCAAGTTGCTCTTTTGGGCTGAGCCCGGCCGGGCCCCATGGGGTAAGACCCAGCCACCAGGCGCTCGCATGCAAGCCCCAACCCCGGGCCTGGCTACAGGGTGGGTCCCCGGTTGCACCATACCAGGCGATGTCACGGACCTTGGTTTTAAGTTCCTCATAAGGGGGATTTGAACCGCTCTTTGTCTGGCCCGTCACCCAGGACCTGTTTGCCTTGGGAGACCCTACCAGGGGCAGATAGCCCCAGATAACATAGTTCTTAGGATCATTGAGGCACGCAAACCCCTTCACCACAATGAGGTGGCGGTTCAAAGAGAGGACTTTTTTATTTTTATTTTTTATGTTTTTTATAGACAAAATGATTAATTCAGAAAATAATCAGCAAAAGTCATAAGGCAATTCACCATATTGGAATACGAGAATATATTTTACATCATAGCTCATGCAATACTATTCAATATCAAATTAGACAATTTTTTTAGATAAACATAACTTACTGTTTGATAGTGAATACGTATTCAGATCATGCAGTTCAACATCACTGGCATTAATCGAGTCAATTGAGGAAATTCCAAACCCCATTAATCATAAACAGTATGCAGTTGAAGGCTTCATAGATCTAAAAAAGCTTTCGATAGTGTCACGGACCCTCCTCTGCCTGCAGGAGGCACCTTGGAGCCACCTGGGATCAGGGTATTTAAACTGCCTCACTTACCATCTTTTTCTCTATCAGAATCAGAATCAGAATCAGAAATACTTTATTAATCCCCGAGGGGAAACTCTTTGTAACAGCAGCTCACTATCACGTCAGTGCACACAAGAATGGAAGTACTAAGCAAGGCAAAAAGCAATAATATAATACACTATAATACAGGTAATTACAAAGTGGGTATAAGTATACATTTAAATTTAAATAAGTGTAATGTACAAAGTGGGTTAACTGGTTGAAGTTAATATTACAGTATAAAGTATTAGTGCATGAGCTGTCAAGTTGCGTGTAGCTGATTAACAATATATAATGGGACGGAGGATATTGCACAGCCATACTAGAAGTATAAGTATAACAAATTCAATTTAAAACAGGGTGTATTTCACAGTAGTTTATGACGAGTATTGCAGAGATGTTCATCGACTAACACTTAGAGGGAGGAGTTATAGAGTTTGATGGCCACAGGCAGGAATGACTTCCTGTGGCGCTCTGTGGAGCATTTTGGGAGGATGAGTCTTCCGCTGAAGGTATTCCTTTGCTTGACCAGTACGTCATGGAGTGGGTGGGAGACACTGTCCAGGATGGCATGTAGTTTAGCCAGCATACTCCTCTCTGACACCTCCGACAGAGAGTCCAGCTCCACCCCAACAATGTCACTGGCCTTACGGATCAGTTTATTGAGTCTGTTAGCGTCCGCTACCCTCAACCTGCTGCCCCAGCATGCAACAGCATACAGGATAGCACTGGCCACCACAGACTCGTAAAACATCCTCAGCATTGTCCGGCAGATGTTGAAGGACCTCAGCCTCCTCAGAAAATAGAGGTGGCTCTGGCCCTTCCTGTACAGAGCTTGAGTGCTCTTAGCCCAGTCCAGTTTATTGTCTATGTGTACTCCCAGATACTTGTAATCCTCAACGATGTCCACGCTGACCCCCTGGATGGAAACCGGAGTCACTGGTGCCTTGGCCCTTCGTAGGTCTACAACCAGCTCCTTGGACTTTGTCGCATTGAGTTGCAGATGGTTCTGCTTGCACCATGAGACACAGTTACCAACCACAGCCCTGTACTCAGTCTCATCACCACCACTGATACATCCCACCACAGCAGAGTCATCAGAAAACTTCTGATGGTGGCAGGACTCTGTCTGGTGGCTGAAGTTGGTGGTGTAGATGGTGAAGAGGAAGGGAGAGAGGACAGTCCCCTGAGAGGCCCCAGTGTTGCTGACCACAGTGTCCGACACACAGTGCTGCAGACGCACATACTGTGGTCTGCCAGTCAGGTAGTCAACAATCCAGGACACAAGGGGGACATCCACCTGCATTGCTGCCAGCTTCTCACCCAGCAGGGCCGGATGGTGTTGAAGGCACTGGAGAAATCCAAAAACATGATCCTCTCCGTGCTTGCCGGCTTTTCCAGGTGGGTGTGAATGCGGTTCAGCAGGAAGATGATGGCGTCCGCAACTCCCAGCGGGGGCTGGTAGGCGAACTGAAGGGGGTCCAGGAGGGGTCTGACCATGGGCCAGCACCAGTCTCTCCAGGGTCTTCATTATGTGGGATGTCAGTGCCACCGGTCTGTAGTCTTTGGAGCCACTGGGACGTGGCGTTTTCGGGTAAGGAACGAGGCAAGATGTCTTCCACAGAACAGGGACCCTTTGAAGACTCAGGCTCAGGTTGAAGACATGTTGAAGAACTCCACATAGCTGGGGGGCACAGGCTTTTAGCACCCCGGGGCTAACTCCATTGGAGCCAGCAGCCTCGTTTGAGTGGAGTTTCATCAGCTGTCCTCTCACCTAGTCAGCAGTCTGTCACACAGCAGAGGTTACAGGTGGGGGAGGGGGGGGGGGCATCAATGTCAATGTGACATACCTGCTCCTGCAGGTATGATCCTGTTTTCTTTGTTCTTTTGTAGTTTTACTTAGTTTCCACTCAGACATGTTCATACATACAGATTCATGCATCTCTGCACTTTACATACACCTTACATTATGACATGTTTACACCTCATTCCGTTTTCTTTGTTTATAGTTAATAGTTTTTGGTTCATAATAAAGAAACCATGTTTGGCCTATACTTTTTTTGGTGTCCCCTCATTATTTGCCACAGGCTTTTAAGCCGGCCTGTGACAATTGAATCAATCATAACATATTACTCAATAAATTGGAACAGTATGGGATCAGGGGGATGGTATTGCACTGGGTGACAAGTTATTTAAGAGACAGGAAACAATTCCTGAAGATGGACTATTCATCATCATGCTTAGGCATTGCTTGTGGCATTCTCCAGGGGTCAGTATTGGGTCCAAAACGGTTTCTTCTTTATATAAGCGACATTTGCAAGGTATCAAAAATATTAAAATTAGTACTATTCGCGGTTGACACAAATCTTTTTTGGAGATTATTGAGAATTGTAGAAATTAAAAAGGTGGTTTAATACAAACAAATTATCACCAAACTTTTACAAAACTAATCATGTTATTTGATAATTATAAAAAGAGTACTCGAGAACAGATGAAGGTAGATGGTGTGGACACTGAAAGAGTTAATGAAAATAAGGTTCTTGGTGTGATAATACATGACAAAATATGCAGGAAATCTCACATAAACATGTGCATAAACTTTCAAGAAGTGTATGGTAAAACATGTTCTGGACCACTACACATTCTTTATTGTTCAGTGATATTTTCTTATTTAAATTACTGTGTAGAGGTTTTTAAACAATAGTTATAAATGTACACTATCATCACTATATTGCAAAAAACAGCCATAAGGACAATTCATAATACTGGTTATAGAGACTCACAAATTCACTATTCTTAAAATAAAAAACATTGCAATTAACTGACCTAGTTTATTTTCAAACAGCACACAAAATGTATAAAGCAATAAACAACCTACTCCCTGGCAATATTCAAAATTTTTTTTTTTAGTAGAGATGGGGGATATAATTTCAGGGGTAGTTCAACTTAAAACATTTTTGTGTCTGTACAGCATAAAAACGTTTTTGTATTTCCGTGGAGTGTAGCTGTGGAACAGATTCAGTGCAGCTGAAATGAGGCCCAAGCGTGACCCAGTTTTAAAAGTGGTTATCACAAGGTACAGGGAGGAAGAAGGGCTTTTACCAGGTGTTCTCACAGATTTTTTATTTATTTATATTATTTATTTTCTATGGTGGATATACATGTATGTTTTTTTTTTTGGTGTAAAGATATATAGTAAATTGAAAATAATGTTTAAAATGGGATATGAGATAAATATAAAGCCAATCTGATGATTATTAATAAGTAGTGGAGATGGGGTAAGATTAAATAAGTTTATGCTTCTTGCTTTTTGGACATGTTAAGTTAATATTGTTTTAATTTTGTCTTTGTTTTTGCTCTGTTAGCTTTTATTTTATTATTTGTACATGTTTGAAATAAAGCTTTCATTCATTCAATTACATTCTTAAGATTGCCATCTACTACAAGCTACTCCGCAACTTGGCAACACCACGGCCCAGCCAGTGCTCATAACGTCGGTGCCACAGGTAAAGCAATAATCATGTTGCTGTTCAGCTTCTTTCCCAGTCCTATTCGCCATTTCAGCTGCCAGCTACAGAATCTCTCCAGCGAGGGACGGCTGTGGCTTAGAGGTAGAGCGGGTCATCTGGTTCCATCGGAGGTTCTATCGCCAAATTCCTCCAGCCTGCATGTTGAAGCGTCTTTTGGCAAGATATTGAACTCTAAATTGCTGTGAGTGTGTGTGAATGAATAGTTTATTTATGATGAGCAGTTGGCACCTTGCATGGTAGCTCCCACCATCAGTGTATGAATGTGTGTGAATGGGGTGAGTGTGACATGTAGTGTAAAGCGCTTTGAGTGGTTGGAAGATTAGAAAAGTATAACACAAGTGCAGTCCATTTACCATTCACCAGCATCTGTTTGGCTGTCATAACAATCTACAACTGCACGCTCTGTGTACCAGCCCCTCCCAGTACAGACCAGTACCAGCTGCCAACTACAAGGCTTCCTCAGCTAGTCCAGGCCCCAGATTTCGTCCAGTCACTAAACCACCCTGTCTGTGCAGCCTGCTTTCCAGCTTCTACCTATGCAGTCACTATATCAGCTTCAGTCACTGTACCTACCTCTGTCCATAAAGCATGTTTACCAATATGCGCAGTCGCCATCTCATTCTCCATCTGTGCATCCTGTTTTCCAGTTTCCAGCTTTGCAGATGCCCTATCATCAGCCAGTTTCAGGGCATGTCCAGTCAGCCGATGTACCATCTTTTGCCAACAGGGTCTTCTCAGATGGCATATAATTAACTTCCTGCACTATCTGCCTAGCCCATGTACCAAATCTCTCCATCTCAGTTCATCACCAGCAACTTCAGGCAACACTGAGACCTCTGATATATCAACCAAAGCCCGTGGTTATAATCAATCCTTCCACCACCACAACCAGTAACAGCCTATCAGCTGCCACTAGCTCAACTCTTTCAGCCAATTCTGGTACCCACAATTCCTGATCTCACTACAGATAGTGAAAGTTTACTGACCTCAAGATGGCTCTCGATAACCTCCTGGGTCCTCACACAGAGCTGTTGGCGCACTATAAGTACTGTGTGCTAATGGAACACCTAGTATTGGAAGAGGCACAACTTGTAGCCCAGGCCTGATGCCGTCATACTCAGCCCTATAGCTCAGCTATGCAAGCTCGGCAGCGCCAGTATGGCCAACCCCATCAGCTGGTCCAGAGCGAGATTGCAGCTATATGCAACATCCTGGATGTAAAGCCAGGGGATGACAAAGCTTTTCCCCAAACCTGATGCTAATGAGGACTTCACCAAGCTGAGGAAAACAGCCTTCTGTGTTGTCACTATGCAACAGGCCATTCCTAGCCTGCCAGATGTCACAAAATTCACCGGATGGAAGGCACTGATGGCGACTACCTTGCACACCCTCCAGGGGATGGCACCTTCAGATGACAAAGCAGCCAGTGCAGACCACCAAGAAGCTGACGCTTCTAAGAAGCTGTCTGGAGGACTCTTTCCTAGAGGAAATGAAAGCCCTTGCAGCTGGGAATCCAATCTCACCCAGCAGTCATCTTGCTGCACTCATGCCAGAGTTGGACAATGCCTCAGGTGTGATCTGAGTAGAAATTAGGCTTAGACGCATGGAAAGTGGTCCAAGCCCAATTGACATCCATCCGGTTGTCTTGGATCCACATCACGACATCATGTGCCTCCGTCCGGGTCCAGAGTGGGTTTTTGCCGAGATGCAATAACAGCATTGGGTCCTGCGGGGCAGACAGGCAATTAAGCAACACCAGAGAGTCTGTGCAGAATGCCAGCGACAGAGGGCAAAACTTGTGACACCTGTCACGGCTGACTTACTGCCCACTTACCTAAGGATCTATCAACCCCCCTTCTTTTCCACCAGTGTTGATTGTTTTGGGTCTTTCATGGTCAAGTTGGGCCGTCGCACTGAGAAATGATGAGGAGTCATTTTTAATCATCTGCTGCATACACCAAGACCTCCTTAACAGTCTAAACATTAACGCTTTCTTGCTGGCCTTATGGAGGTTCATAGCCAGGTTAGGGACCCCATCTGAAATTATCTCTGATCATGGAAATAATTTCCATGGTGCAGAGAGAGCTGAGGGAGTCCAATGCAGGAATAGAGCCAGAGCTACAGACACGGCTGGCAGATCATCAAATCACCTTTAGGCTTAATCCACCTAACGCTCCTCATTTCAGTGGCACATGGGAGCACGAGATTAGAGTGATCAAGAATGCTCTCCGGGTGGTCATCGGAACTCAGTTAATATAAAAAGATGTCTTGCTCATAGTTTTGGTGGTGGTCAAGAGCATCCGGAATGCCATCCTCCGACACTGCAATTGTTGGGACTCAACAGATTAGTTCATTCATGTGGCTGATTTTGACTGAACTTTGATTTAAGGCCGGCCTTCCGTTTTTGTCCCACAATCCCTGAGACAGTAAACACACCATTGTCTGTCTGACGTGTGACCCCAGAAGTTACCAAGTCCATGACGCAGGTCAGCAACTTCTGTCCTCTCTCTTTCTCCCCATTCTCATCCTGAGGTGAAGGTGCACACCTCTCTTCTCGCTGCGCTCCCCTCCTACGCGGAATGCCAGCAGTTCGCCCCGGACAGCGAGATCCTGCATAAGATGATTGCAATCAGTGTAGCGCCAAGTCTGCCAGGTAAACTTTGCCGACTGACTGACAACAGGAATGAATGAACGTCTTCCGCGTTCCCACAGCAGAACCACAAATTTCTGGTCTGGACGGACACCGGCCATCGGAGCAGCAACGTCCCAAAGCAACCTCTCTTCTTCCCCTTGGACTGGTACCAACCACTGGGCATAGCATGTTGGCTCAACAGAGTGCTTATCACAGTTACATTTACATTTATATTTAGTCATTTAGCAGACGCTTTTATCCAAAGCGACTTACATAAGAGGAAGACAATGGAAGCAATTATAACAACACAAGGTAACAAAAAGCATAAGTGCATCAAAAAACGAGTCTGATTAAAGCCTAGGACAGTATACAAAGCTAAGGATAGGAAGGGGTTTTTTTTTTGTTTTTTTTTGAGCAGAGGTAGAAAGGAAGAAGAAGTTAGTGATTGTCAGTTAGGTGTTGACGGAAGAGATGCGTTTTCAAGTGCTTTTTAAAGGTGGCTACAGAATCTGCTGATCTTGTAGAAGCAGGCAGATCATTCCACCAATGTGGAACGGATCCAGAGAAGGTACGCAAGAGTGATTTTATTCCTTTTTGGCATGGTACCACCAGACGTCGTTTGTTTGCAGAGCGCAGGGACCTGGCAGGAGCATAGTTCTGTATGAACACGCAAAGATGTGTTGGTGCAGAAACAGTGGTGGTCTTGTAAGCCAAGAGCATTACTTTGTACTTGATGCGGGCAATAACAGGGAGCCAGTGTAACCTAATAAAGAGAGGGGTTACGTGCGCTCTCTTCGGTTCATTGAAGACCACTCTTGCCGCCGCGTTCTGGATCATCTGCAGAGGTTTGGTTGTGCAAGCAGGGAGTCCAGCCAGCAGTGCATTGCAATAGTCCAGTTTGAACAGGACAAGAGCCTGGACTAGGACTTGTGTAGACTGCTCCGATAGGAAAAGTCAGATTTTCCTGATGTTGTAGAGGATGAATCTGCAGGACCGGGTGGTACTGGCGACAATTAAGTATAAAACTGCTACTGATGTGATTTTATTAGGATTTATTGTTGTAAAGCTTTTCAATCTGTTAGTTAATCTGGTACCCACTGCTAAATTGGTATTAGTTATATATTTGCTACACACAGGGTCTTTCCATGCTAACTAACTTTTGAATGAGCTCTTCTTTGTTGACCCATTTTACGTCCAAGCAGGCATTATTTATGATTATCCTTGATTATCTTAATGGCCAAATCGAATTGATTGCAGTAAACTCAACTTGGTACCCCTTCAATCATGTTAAACCCCAACAAATGGTACTGCCATGTGAGGCATATTATTCGCCACCATCTCCCTGCCTTGTAACGTTGCTCTAAGTGGCAACGATAGTTTGACGACTTTACCTTGGATTCTGTGGTCATGATAGTGCCACAGCTGCCACGTGTACACTGGGCTATAGGTTGGATCGTCAAACACATTCCAAGTATGGATGGGCACATCAGATCTGATGAAGGGATGTTCCAAGATCACAGCTATCTTTGCCCTGTTGCTCGTCTCATTTGGCTCCCAGCTATCCCAGATGAAGATACTCAAGCTGCATCTATAGCTGTGCTGCAGGGACATTGTAGCAACCTCATTCTGTGTCAAGTCATTGTATGCGTGTGGTGTGTAGCTCATATATTGCATTTCAGATTGTGATCAAAGATAATATGTGTATTACATTTTGACGACATCTTAATTCTGACTACACTAATTAAGCTAGCTAGCAAACTATACTGCAAGTCATGCAGCATCTCCATAAGGTTGGATACTTTTCTTTGGCGATACCTTTCTTGCATGTTTATAGAACCCATAGATTTATTAATTACCAAAATAAAACAGGAACTCACAGAACCAAAACTCAAGACAGACATTTTCAGAATTAAAGAACTCTACCACACAATACTCCAAACCATACAGAACCCCGGAAAACAGACTTAAATGAAATAAAACAAAAACACCCCACTCAATCCAAAACCATAAGAATCAGAATATATTCAGTTTATGCAACAACCCAGATCTATTTGTTTCAGAAAAGCAAATTAAGATGCACTATCACAGTATCTATGCAATTCATTATAGAAGAATTTTAAATATGTTGGTCAGCAGAATAGCGCTGTCTGCTTAACATAAATTTCATGTGAAGCCAAAAATTTTAAGACCACATCAACTGTAGGTGTCAGCTGCACATACGTAAACATTTACACCAAATCAGACATCCATATGTATCTGCTGTTTGCTTCGGTTTCCGTTTTGGAGAACATGTAACCATTCAGAGTGAGACATTTGTGTTTTTATGTTTATATTTTTCTTTTTTTGTTAATGTTTATGTTTGTTTATTTGGTGTTTTATCCTATTCAGCACTTTGGTCACCACTGGTTGTTTTAAATGTGCCTTATAAATACATTTTACATTGACACTGACTCTAAAGCCACAACATAATAAATGCCTTTATTAGATCTTGGTGTCGAGAGCATTAGATTCCCTTCTTTAAAATAAAAATTAAAATCAAGTTGGAGCTGTGAAATGCACCATGACCCTTTTCAAAACTGGATCCCTTCTCCTTTGTGTCTATTGGGTCCATTCAGAAACAAAACTGGATGAGGCCCATCCTAGATAATTCACAAGGTAGTGTTTTGAAACTCTGAAGGCCTCATGTATCATACACTGAGATGAAGTTGGAGTTAGATCACAATCTACTCTAAGGCTTGCAAGGCTGCCTTAGACAACTATCAAATCCCCCTTCACTCTCCACACCAGTGCTATCTTTCAACAATAGACAAGCATAATAGGTACCCACATACTACACTCTGCCCTCTCTGCAGGCATTTACATCTCCACCCTGATAAAGAGGCCTATTGGTGTTCTTGTCAGGTGGAGTGGAGGCTCACCACAGGGGTTTGTCCACCTCCGTCACTGTCTTCACTAATTCTGGTCTTGACAACTGGTGAGAGGACGAATAAGAAAATGACTGGCAGGTCCTCCAAATCCACCCAGGTCCGGGATAATTAGCCTACAGATTTATCTTTCTATTCACTGTCTGAACACGTCTGAGAACAAGTCGGCTGTGGGAGACACATTTGCTGGCTCTCAATAGAATTATGGAGGTGCAGAAAGGTGAGGGTCAGCTTCTTGTGTCCCAGCCTCTAGGCCTCTCCAGGAGATCAAAATGTGGCTCCTTGTTTTTTTCATGAGAATATTGTGTGTCTGCCTGGAGACTTGGCAATGATTAAAAGCTTTGCAGCTCTGTTCAACCATGACCACATTCTATCCAAATTCTGTTTAACCACCATCCATGCTCAGTTATGTTCTGTTAACATGTTGTTTCATCATTAGTTGTTTTGGAAAGGCTGATTTCAAAAATGTTTAGCCTGGAAGGCTACCAACAAGTACAACTGTTTCATATTAGTTTAGTCATCTTCCTCTCAACAGCCCTGAGGAACAAAAAGAAATACAATGCAATACAATCATCATCAACTTTCAACAATGCTGAAAGTCTCCATCAGTGGATGAAGTTTGCTCTGTTGCCATTGAGATGGATCTTTTAAGCATGAAAGTTGATTCTTGACATTCTTTGAAATAGTAGTTTGCCAAAGTAATCCCAACTCAAGGTCCACATACTAGCTTTTTCCTGTGCTTTTAACCTTGAGCACTTCCAGATCTTCTTAAATTTTAACTGACACTTCAACTGCTTTCATTGCTTACTCTTCAACTGACATATCAACTGATATTATTTCTTGTTCTTGAACAGACATTTTGAGTGCTTTCATCCTTTACTCTTAAAGAGATAATTCAACTGCTTTCAGTGCTAGCATGTCAACTCACAGTTCCACTGTTTTTATCACTCATTCTTAAACTGTGAGTTTTTTTGTGGCAATAACACTTCAAGTGATGTTAAACTGACCACACTGACAATTACAGCTCAGCTCAGTGCTTGACCTTCAGTTGATAGTACAACTTCACTCCATGTTTACAGTTAAATTAACACTTCAACTTCATTCAGTGCTTACTATTAATTTGGCGTGGCTGTGGCTTGGTGGCAGAGCGGTCGACTACCAATCGGAAGGTCGGCAGGTCGATCCCGACTTCCCCCAGCCATGTGTCGAAGCATCCTTGAGCAAGATATTGAACCCCAAAATGCCCCCGAAGCTGCGCCTTCGGTGTGTGAGTGTGTGTGAATGGTTAGTTTAATTTGTACTGATGGGCAGTTAGCTCCTGCCATCAGTGTATGAAAGTGTGTGAAAGGGTAAATGTGATATGTAGTGTGAAAGCGCTTTGAGTAGTCGGACGATTAGAAAGGCTCTATACAAGTACAGTCCATTTACACTTACATTTATTAATCACAAACTTCAACTTCATTCAGCACTTCCACTTTGACTACTATTTTAGCTTTTTTCACTATTTGTATTTCAACTGCCACTTCAACTTTCAGCAGTTCAACTATTTCAAATGTTTCAACTGCAAATTTTCAGCAGTGAGCACACATCTTTTCTTCACAAAATGTAACATTTTCTAGTATTACAAGTCATACTTATTATAAGTGCTTACAATTATTCTAACAGCACAATGCTTACTTGTAATTTTGCTCTTAATTAAATATAATTGGCATTAAATGAATCCTACCTATCAGATTGATCTCAGTTTGTATATGTTAATGATGAATTCTCCGGGCACGGCAAAGTTAGTCATGGAGTTCTAAAAGGTTCTGTACTTGGACCAATTCTGTAAATCTTATATATGCTTCCTTTAGGCAATATTATTAGGAAACACTCCATAAACTCCCACATGAAACAAAATTCAATGACTTTTTTCAGCTAATTAACATCGCAAAAATCAGGCACATCTTGTCTCAAAATTAAGCATTTGTCAAGGTTTTGAGTTCTTTATATTGTGGAGTTTTTGTTTTATTTTGAAAATGTCTGTTCGGTCTGGGTTTTGGGCTTAGGTTGGTTCCCTTCTGTTTTATTTTTTAATTTGTCTTTTGTCTTCTGTGTCTGCCAGTTTTGCTTCCAGCCCATGATTCCAGCCCTGATTGTTTGCACCTCGGTCCCTCAGTTCACTTGTGTCTCCCTTCCCAAGTCTATTTAGTCTGTTTCCCTGTCTCTGTGTCAGTTCGTCATCGTAGTTGTGTTAGTTGTGGCCGCCTGCCTGTTTTGGCATTTTTTGCCTGCATTATAATCTCCCCTGATGTGTTGGTTCTGCCTGCCTGTCTGTTTTTTTGGATTTTGCCCCCTGATTATGGTTTATCTGCCTGCCTGCCTGCTTACCTGCTTGCCTGCCTGGTGATAATCTAAATAAATACTTCACTCATACTCTAAGCTGCTTGCATTTGGGTCCTCTTTCCCTGCTGCCAACACCCATACCACAACAGTAGTCAATGCATTTGTTACTTATAGGATGGATTATTGCAAGTACTTATCATGAGGCTGCCCTAATAAGTCCCTTAAGGCTCTCCAGTTGATCTGGAATTCTGCGGCATGTGTAATGACAAGAACAAGGAAAATAGATCACATTTCTCCAATATTAGCTTCTCTGCACTGGATCCAAAATAGAATTTAAAATCTTTCTTACCAACAACATGGTCAGGCACTATCGCATCAAATAGAGCTCATAGTACCTTATTACCCCGCTAGATCTCTGCGCTCCCCGAATGCAGAGTTACTTGTGGTTCCTAAAGTTTCCAAAAGTAGAATGGGAGCCAGAGCCTTCAGCTATCAAGCTCATCTCCTGTGGAATCAGATCCCAGTTTGGGTTCAGGGGGCAGACACCATCTCCACATTTAAGAGTAGGCTGAAGACTTTCCTTTTACTATGATCATTATTAGTCCTCTCACTATTATTCCTATTATTATTTTATTAATATTACCACTTCCATTACATTGTTATTTAAAAAATTCTATGTGGAATTTGCATTGTTCTACAGTATGCTGTCTTACCTTCTGCTCTCTGTCTCTCAACCCAACCGACAGCGGCAGATGGGCGCCCACTCTCAGTCAGGTTCGGCTCGAGGTTTCTGACTCTTAAAAAGACGTTTGTCCTTGCCACTGTCGCCAAGTGCTTGCTCATGGTGTGAATTGTTGGGTCTCTTTAAATATTATTTTAAAGAGAATGGTCTAGACCTACTCTTTAGGAAAAGTGCAAGTAGATAACATATGGAGCTATATCAATAAAACTGAATTTAAATTAATTAAGAGGAAGATTACTGAAGCCACATTACCACCATTGACATTACCCAACTCTGAGCCCCTTGCTTCATTCCCCAACCATTCAAGAATCACATTAAGGTTGCGGAGAGCTTTTTTATTGCTTTTAGCTTTTCAATTAGGGTGGATAATTTGTGTCCACCTCCTTTAGATTAGATTTTAAATGAGAAACATGTTGTGCCATTAATTATCACAATTCTTATTTTGTGGACAAAGCTCTTTAACACCTAGCTGAAAAGAAGAGTAAAGAAAAGAATGGGGAAGAAAAAAAAGGAGAGAAGAATAAAATACAAATGTGATGAACAGCACTGGCGACTGCTGGGTAGTGAATAAGTTACGTGATTACCTCAGTAACAGGGTGCGCGCTTCCTTGCCCTGCGGTGCGTCCATCAGACTACCTGACACACAGATCTGTGTATGTATGTGTGGTTCTGAACTGAGGTGATGTTGGTGAGCTGCAGAAGATGTTTTTTCCTTCCAGCACCCCTCCTTCCCACCCAGCTGAGGAGCAAACACTTCACTCCTAGTCAGTTCTAAAAGTGGGTCAGGCCTCTGTGTAGCTCCTGCCACTGCTGCGGTTTGTCTACAGCACTGCTGTTGCCTGTGGAACAGGACGTGCTTCTGCAGCAAGATAGTTATGAGATACTGCAGACAGAAACAGCAGCAGGCTCAGAGCTATTTCTATATGTATATTTATGGAATGCTTTTTGAAAAAACAATCATGAGAAAATTGAGATTCAAATATGGAATACAGTCTAGAGAATATTGAATATTGACTTAGCTGTACAGGATGCTGTAAATCAATCTACAGAAATAACTCTTACAACTGCATATTTCTTCATTTGTCATGAAAAATATTAAGTGCGTCAAGCAATCGCTAACAGAGCATCCATGCTGACTAAACAAAATTATGATGGATGGATATGTCACTTGATACTGATAGGTTAGGGCATTAGTAGCCAGTGACAGCCATAGTTGTCACTTGCAAATGACCATCCCCATTTATATTAGTAGAGTAATAAGAAACACCTCTCAGTATAACAATACAATTCAATAGCACAAGTACATTCTCCAAAATGACCATAAAGTTGAGTCCAAGGCTGGATTAACCCACTAGGAGCTCTTGGCCCCTCTTCCTATAGTGTACGCGGTGTGAACTACAGGGGAGCCAGGGGGAGCTTGAGACTATAAGATATGAGCTCACCTGAAAACACAATTTGTGAAATTGTTGGGGGTCTCTAAAATATTAACAATGTTGTGCTGTTTTTGCCATGCATTTTAATTTTTCCGTATCTTGATAAACGTGGATAAAATGTAAAATTAGGCTACGAAAGCCATGATATACTGTATGATAGCATATACGTCCTGTTGCCTTTGAAGGAATAGTTTGACATTTTGGGGAAATACGCTTATTCGCTTTCTTGCAATGCGAAGATTAATACCACTCTCATGTCTGTGTAGTAACTACAAGTTGGCTGGTTTAGTTTAGTGCAAAGACAGAAAACGGGGAGAAAAAGATAACCTGGCCCTGTTCAAAGGTTACAAAAAAAGCAATAAAATACATAATGAACAGGTGAGATATAATGTGCTGATTGGTGAGGTTAGAAGGGGGTAGGTGGAATTTGTTTCCTTGGTCAATGAGCTGATGTAGTCAATGATAAGTAAACAGAAATTCAATACCATATTTCTGTACTTTGCAGTTTTTGATACAGGCACATGATGAGTACCAAAAAGGCACTAAGGTTTGAACTAATTGCCACAGAGTAAGCCTGGGACTTTTGGGGGCCCCTGAGGGTCTGGGGTGCCAGGGAAGTTGCTTCTTTGCCTGGCTAATAATCCACCTTTCCTTAAAAAAAAACCCTCTATAAAACGTAGGTCATGTGATGAGAAGTGCGCCAACTCATTGCTAATAATGACCATGAGACGAAGATGAATACTCTGGGAAAAGCTAGTAAGTGGACCTTGAGTAAAGATTATTTGGTCAAACTTTCTGTTTAAATCTCTCTTAAACAGTTTCTACAAAAAACTGAACATTATACCTGTCAAGAAGGTAGGTTTTTCAATTATTTGTTTTCAGCAGTCTTGTCTTATAGTACACTATATAGTGTGCATAGCATTTGTTGTCTCTTTCTTTTCTATAAATATTTAGAGTCCTAAAATTACATTATAAATCTTAATGCTTTGGTGATACTGAAGTTAACTAAGTAAATTTGAGTTTGAGTTTGAATTAGAGAGAGAGAGGAACCATGCTCATACATGCTGTGTGCATGGAGTTCCTCTGGAGTCCTGGGCTGCTTAACATGCGATAATAACCCTGCCGGCTGAATTTAAATCAGTTTACTGTGCTCTCTTGGGACAGCCTGTATGTGTCTCTTGCATTAAAAAGCTCTTCTTCTAGAAGCTGCTTCCTGCTGCAGGAGGGGAGCTGCTGAGAAGAAGTGATGCAGCAGCTTGTAAAAGAGGCAGAGGTCTGTTAGCTCCAAGGTGTTTTTACCCGTGTCTGAGGAAGTGACTCATGCATGTTTTGGCTTGACAGGCAGATGTGATGATAAGCCTCCCGAGTTGGATGACAGTACATGGTACGCACATGCTGACCACCTCAGAATGAATGGTTTGTAATGTGAATATAATACACTCAAGGGCACACTTATTGCAGCACTTATTTGTTCTGCTTGATTGCATATTTGACTGAAAGTGCATTATAGTAAATCTTTTGTGACATGTTCAGTTATTTTTAATGAATTTAACTTTGTTCACAAACCACCTATTAGAAGAGCTAAACCTCCCCTTTGAATTAGACTATAAACATTATTATACTGTATTATTATATTAGCTATTCCAATTACCTAACAGAGGAGGCTCTGTTTTAGAAGTGGTGCGGTGCTGCAGTCTCAAAAGAAAACACACCCTCAGGGTTTTTTATTCCACATCTCTGCAATTCCAGCACACTGACCTAATTGTAACCTGTTTTCCACACAGAGCTTTTTGAGCATTCCCTCTATCATCTTTTGAAGTTCTAGCAATAAAAAGCTGTTAAGCTGATATATTCAGCAAAGCAAATATTTCTGCAGAAACCAAAATTGCAATATGTAATAAAAGTATTACCCTTTAAAGTTCTGGTTTATACCTGCAGGTATATGCTAACCACTTTATCTTCATTATCATACTTCTTCAGTCTGCTTGAAGATTAAAATCTCCAGGTAAAGTCCAGCCTTTCAGAGGGGAGGATACGCATGTTGCTTTAGCAATTGCATACATCATCATGAATCATTTTATCAATTTAGCTTGATTAGCCAGCCCTCACACACAGCAGTGTGTTTACCTTGCGGTTAACAATGTCACGTAATATGTTTTCTAACAAAGGCAATTTAATGTGATCTAATGAAAATTATTTTAAAAAATCCTAGGGTACTTCAGAATAGTGTCTGATTTGGGTCAGCAAGCATGGATGTGAATCCAGTTAGAGTGAATGTTCAGGTCAATAAACTTTATTACATTTAGATGACAAGCAGCTCCACTTGTCATTTCAACCTGATGATTCAACTGTATCTGCTCGCATCTCGGCATGCCTGAGTGACATCTCGCTCTGACCATCACCTACTTGTGATCCCAGCCAACCCAAAGATTCACCACAACCTCTCCATCCAACTAGGCTCATCGACCGTTACGCCGTCCAGCACGGTCAGAAATCTGGGAGTGGTAATTGATGATCAGCTTAACTTCAAAAGCCATGTCGCCAGCACAACCCGGTCCTGTATATTCATCCTCTACAACATCAGGAAAATTTGACCTTTCCTATCTGAGCAGTCTACACAAGTCCTAGTCCAGGCTCTTGTCCTGTCCAGACTGGACTGTTGCAATGCACTGCTGGCTGGACTCCCTGCTTGCACAACCAAACCTCTGCAGATGATCCAGAACGCGGCGGCAAGAGTGGTCTTCAATGAACCGAAGAGAGCACACGTAACCCCTCTCTTTATTAGGTTACACTGGCTCCCTGTTGTCGCCCACATCAAGTTCAAAGCAAGCAGACCACCACTGTTTCTGCACCATCATATCTTCACACTTTAATACAGACCTATGTTCCTGCCAGGTCCCTGCGCTCTGCAAACGAACAACGTCTGGTGGTACCATGCCAAAAAGGAACAAAATCACTCTTGCGTACCTTCTCTGGATCCGTTCCACATTGGTGGAATGATCTGCCTGCTCCTACAAGATCATCAGATTCTGTAGCCATCTTTAAAAAGCACCTGAAAACGCTAAAAAATCTCTTCCGTCAACACCTACCTGACAATCACTAACTTCTTCTTCCTTTCTATCTCTTTTCATAAAAAAAAAACAAAACCTTCCTATCCTTAGCTTTGTATACTGTGTTGAGCTTTAACAGAGTAGTTTTTTGATGCATTTATGCTTTTTGTTACCTTGTGTTGTTATAATTGCTTCCATTGTCTTCCTCATGTGTAAGTCGCTTTGGATAAAAGTGTCTGCTAAATGATTAAATGTAAATGTAAATGTAGGTGGACATGAAACATGTTTATGTTTCATTTTATAAGAGCAAAAAGAATAACAAAACATGTATATTTGGCTTTACATACTAAGCAACAGAGCTATTTCAACCCTGTTACAGCTACTGGGCTAAACCTAATCTAGTTTATCAACAGCAACAATATGACCATCCGGAAATACATAAATCTAATATATGAAAACACAACCATAGTTGGTCACTGGTGTCAGATGTGAATGTCTTCCTTGATCTTTCTGCAGCTGTCCACTGACTCCTGGTTCGATGACCTTTGACCTCTTCACAGAGGTGAGGTGCTGTGATTGTGTGGTGCTTACAGACAGCTGATGACTGTTTCTGGTGTTTGTTCAGTCTTCTGTCCTTGCTGGTTTCTCTGATTTAGTGTTTCCCACAGCTAGCACATGTGATGTCATGACGATGTCATATACCTCTCCATTCTTCCTCTTAGGGGCAGTCCTGTCTTTAGGGTGTTCTAGCAGAGATCTTAAGGTGTTAAATGGTTTATGGTAAGTGCTAACGCCCTGCGACTTGAAGACTGGCTGGATGTTCTGACCTTTTCTTTCTTTATCCTCCTCCTCAATGATAAGATGTTTTGCCCCATGGGTAAGGGTTAACCTGATATTTAACCAGTTTATTATACTTTTACCTTGTTGAGCATCTATGAGCCGCCATAGGTCAGACAATGTGATGAAATCAGTAATAATCGGCCTGGTGCTGATCATTCAAAGAAAGAAAGAAGATGCAGAGTATGGAATGCCATTTAATTCAATATTTGTACATCAGGAAACACCATAAATCAGTGTTGAGGCAGAGCAGGGTGCCAGGAGCCAAACCCGGCAAGAAAACCACCTGGTACTTAGCTACTGTGTGATTCTTGTTGTCAAACAGCAAACTGGCCTCCGTATTCTCTGAGCCTGTGTCCGGTCTGGTAGCCCTGTGAGATAGCCCTGTGAGATAACCATGCCCCCTTCATTTGAATATAAGAATTGGAAACGTATCATTATGAAATAGTCCCACAAAATAAATAATATGTCATTATGAAATAATCCCACAAAATAAATAAATGTGGCATTATGAAATAAAAGTCCAATGAAATAAAAAGCTATTTATTTATTTATTGAACCATATTGACTAATTTATTAATTTCATAGGCATATTTATTTATTTAATATTAAATGAAATGGTATTCCATAGCAGAGGGACAAACAGTAATGTCTGCTTTGTAATACATTTCAAGAATAAAACATGAAACCACTTTTGCTAAAAGGAAAGTTTGGGAGGAGGCAGTGACACATAGGATTAATGAGCTCAGGTTGTCCACGTCTCCCGCATAAACAGGCAGACTACAGAGATAAAATCGATCAGTAGCCTGGTGTCATTTGCATGAGGTTTAATGAAGATAAACACAGTGGACGGTCATGCGTAATGCCACTGCGCTCACTTCTCGAATCGGAGGCTGCAGATTTATCAACATATGTGTCCTGTTGCCTTCAGGTGGCTGCAGGGATTTAGTGAAGTGAAGGAGACGCTTTTCATACAGTATAAAGCAGCTGTGGACAACAGACACTAAGAATCGCTCATATAAATTTATATGGTAAATGGTAAATCGACTGTACTTGTATAGCACCTTTCTAGTCTTCCGACTACTCAAAGCGCTTTCACACTACATATCACATTCACCCCATTCTCACACATTTATACACTGATGGCAGGAGCTAACTGCCCATTAGTACAAAGGATACTAACCATTCACACGCACTCACACACCCTCATTTGAATGAACCTCCCAACTGTTTGTGCCTCTCCTCCCACCTGCGCAGCGTGCGTTCTGCACTGGACATCAAAATATCACACACATGGGCAAAGCAAATTTCAAGGTCAGGAAAATACCAACTTCTCAGAGCGCTGGTTGTTGCGCTGCATGAATGCATGAACAAGAGCTTTCCCATCGTGGCCTGGCACCCCTGCAGAGTTAACATGATGGTAGGCATTTAAGGTTGTGACTGAAGTTTGTGAAGGCTCAGTCTGTAAGACCAAAGGCTGGACAATGGGATTCCTGCACACAGCATGTCTGTGAAGCAGGCAGATGAACTCACCCACACTAGCTTTTGTTGTGCCTCATGGGTGAAGAGGCTAAAAGATATTTGTTCAGACTGACCACAAAGACACTCCCAGTAAACCGCAAACTGCTGGCCACATCACTAGCTTTGGAGACATTAGGCCAATTGAATCTGAGAGACAGTTTAACGGCCCCCTCTCCTCCCGTCAAGAGCTGAAGCAATTTAATCCGTTTTGCAGCTTTTGTAATTCAGCCTCCACTCAAACACCCCAAGCTACTTGTAATTACTGACAATAATTGAGTTTGTGTCGATGTGAAACACAGCTTGGGCTGGACGGGACTGGGAGGAGAGTGCATTTGTTGTGCTCGTTTGGCAGAGTGACAGTGATCCGAAGCTGCAAAGACAACAAGCACGGCACCTATTTAAATGTTTGGTGAAATTAAATGAATTGTGACACAATGAGAGGAAAGGGGAGAGGACCCCACAGCCTCATCCGGGACGGTTGTAATTAACTTGTGTGTGACCAAAAAAACAAAACAATTAATACACAACAGCGTTCGTGACAGCTGCGCTAACATCACAGTGCCACATTTCCATCAGTCAGCAGGGCTCATTGTTTCACATGTCTGCCCTGATTGGAAAAATGTACCATAGAACATTCTCCAATGGCAGACTATGTACCCCAGTTTGCATGCGCCAGAGTAATATTAGTCAGTAAGAAAGAGCTTACAGGAGAATTGTTGTATAATGCTTCAATTTTTAATTTCCTAAAGCAACAGAAGCTTGAAGATTAAGGAGTATCTGATCAAACGATTGCTGGTTTGGTTCCCCAGGATCACAATCTGGGAAGTGAAAGAATTCTCCCTTATAACAAGACAATAAGCCTCCAACTGCTGCGGTGAAAACTGCAAACTAGGGAAACTATGAAACAGAGGCTATAGCAGGCAGCTCCCTGGTGTAATTGTGTACTACAAAGTGAGTGTGAGGGAACAAAAGCAGAACTTTGTGCTCAGCAGACCCAGCTCGTGTAAATACAGGTAAAAAAATAAAATAAATAAAATTCACAGCAGATTTGTACCGCTGTATCTGGCCTTGTCATTGTTTACACCTACATTTACAATATGTTTGAGAGGCTCCGCTCCGCTGCAACACCGACATCTCTTGGATCACTGCCTAGACTGCAAGTATAGAGAGTGGCAGTGCACAGGGAGCGCAGTGCAGCTGAGTCTGCGGGGAACACAGGCAGGGCCGAGGGTCGAAGCTTTGGCAGACCAACGCGCCGGTCCTGGTGTCCTCTAGAGTAATCCAGCTGTGTAAATCAGCGCCAGAGCAAGACTGCCAACAGCCAGGCCAAATCACACATATGTAACCAAGGTAATGTCCTTCCACCGGTTGAGGTCAATGTATTTATTTTCAGGCTTTGTCATGGCCAGTTTATTTTGCCATGTGACTGTGGGATGTTGTGTTGCAAACGGCCTCCTCTTGGACCTCGGCCAGCTGGACAGGGGACCCAGCAACGAGCTGCTCGGACTTCTGACCTTTGCAGGCTTTAGAGAGTCCAGAAGCAAATCATGAGGAAAACTTGGAAGTCAGTTCACACTAGGAATGGATTCCGTGGTCTGGCTCCAGCACACATTCGTGAGCTTTTGTGGCCATGCATTCCCACACACACACATCCTTACATCATGCAACAAAACTACTTGTAATACCCTACTCTAGCTATTGTTTGTTTGATGTCAGGGTCCCCAAAACTGTGGAACAGTCTCCCTGTGGAAATTTGCCTTAGTTACTTCCTTTAAATCACTAGTAAAAACACATTTTTATATGTATGCATTTCTGCTTTAAGTGGCATTCTTCTGTTTTTAATTCATTTGATTAATTTGGGACGTCTTTAATTTGGGACTTTCCAAATGATGTTCTTGTTGTGCTATGTTATTGTTCTGCCATGGTTTTGTTTTTTTCTGTGAAGCACTTTGTAATTTGGTTCTTACTTGGTTGTATATTTGTGTTATACAAACAATGGTTATTATTATTAATATAAATAAATATAAATGGATGGTAGCATTTTCATTTATGAATATACGATTTCCAGTGAACATCTTTGAGAATCATCTTCAGATTCTGAAATGTATGACTTAGCTTTCTGTATGTTTGTTTTTTTTCTCGAACTCTGAAGTAAAAAGGCAATGATACATTTGGAGTCAAATAAGCCACAACATGACCAGCAAAACAAATTGAAACAAAAAAATAAAAACATAAATTACCAAGCAAAAAAGAAAAAGATAAATAAAGAGAGAGAGAAAGTAAAACATAATCAATCTTAGAATGTACGTTATAAAGAAGGTCAAGCTACTTTTGGTTTGTTTATTTCAGAGACATGGACTATAATACAAGTTAATTGAATATGTTGAAAAATCCAGGTATGACCTAATATCTTATAGTTTATATTATTATCTTATAATTATGACATGCTAAGTTATCATTAAGAAGGTAGAAGTTACCATACCAAATTCTAAAACAAAATTAAATATATTTGGTGACTTTTTAATATTTGTAGTTGTATTAATGATAAACAGTGCCTTAATTGTAAAACTGTATCTCATAATATTCAATTGTTAATCAGTTACAATGCTTTTATTGAATCATTTCTATTTTTTTATGTACAGTATTTATTTTCCTGGTGGGAATGGGTTGGTTTAGATAACAATAGCATGTTTTATTTCCTATCTTTTCGCATATATCTCCCCCAGCACAGTTCCTCAATTGGCAAACCTTTGAGAATCCAACGTGTGATCCTTGAGGGCTGGGAAGTCTTCGTAGCTGTCATATTTAGTCCATATCCCACAAGGCCTGATATTTTTGTCATGTGCCTCCTCTGTGTAAGGTATTAATCCTCATTAGGCTGTACTGAGGCTCTCATTGACTGCTCCGAGGTCTTTGAACCTGGGGGATACCTTCTGTTTCCAGGAGTTCGGAAGAGCAGCCCAGTTCTGTCCAGGGAGAGTCATCACCCACGTGAGGAGACCAGACCATACTGGAAACATGCTGGTTCCACTGAGGATGTGTGATCGTTTGTACTGTGCTCTTTTCTGTTCAAATGGGGATTTAGTCTACCTACTCTATTATCAATATCAAATGTTGCATAATTCAGACATTATGTATGGTACATGCAAACTGATGTCATGTTAGGTGCTACATCGGCCTGATTTCACAGGAGATTGGTAGCTAGTTGCATGAAAACAATTAATGTTTTTCATCTGAAATGCATAAGAAATCTGGACTGTGTGAACTATACCCATACCCGATCAACAAAAGAATCCCCCCAAAAATCTGAAAATAATAATTTCGCGTAATTTTGTAAGAAATCAGGGCTGTCCCCCTAGTGTGATACAAAAACTTGTGGTTTTCAGAGAAAACAAAACTTCTATGTGAAAAGGTTAGGCTTGTAGAAGCTTGATGAAGTGTATGATAATTAGGATCCACCCAGCAAAGGCAGTAGGCCGCCCATTTTAACAAGAAATTACAGCATCGGTCGCTTTTTCAAAACCTTAAAATGACTTATGCTCATGTTTTGCTGACATGCAACTCCATGTGGTTGTGACAATATCTATCTATCAGAGACAAAGGCGGAAGGAACGTACCTCTTAAGCTAACCTAAGTGCCAATGGCGTTTGCTTGAGTTTTTTGGAGTTTGATCAGTTACTCAGTCACACAGTTACACTGAGCAAAACACATCCACTGATGAAGACCCTGAAATGTGGTTGAAAGCCCTGTAAAGGCTAGTAGGAGGACCTTGAATTACTATTATTATTATTGCTGTAATTTTATTTTTTGTAAAACTAATATTTACAAGGTCAAGACTGAACTTGATTACTCTACCTGTTTAAGGTTTGGTAAAGAATTGTGGTTGTGGTTAAAAGAAACCAGCATCTGCCATGTCAAAGTCGAACACTCCAACTGCTCCCTGAAAGATTTGGAGGGTTAAAGACTATAAACAGGGAGCTACAGCTCAGTCCAAAGGAAATAAAATCTGCCCGCAAATTACCTAAAAAGCTCACTAATTTGCCATTTTACCCGGAGTTATGTGCTGGACTATTATTTCTGGGCTGAGAGCAGTAGGTTTAATTGTTGGATCGTCTGTTTCGGAAAGATACAGACATTTTCGGACACAGCCTCTCGCCCCCCATAGGGTGTCAGACGCTGTTCAATGATCCAACAAGCAATTCGTTTGAAGCATACTGAGGCCTTTACCCTAACCTTTACTAAAATAATTCATCCTAACCATAAACGCAACAACACTTCGCAGGTATTCTGATGATTTTATCAACAACAGCAAACTAAATACTTTGAGCAAATGTGCAGCAATGATGCAATAATGGTTGAAATGAAAAACTATTTTGATTAAACAATCTCCAACCTGCAGATGTATTTAAATTGGCATCAAAAGGTATGATTTATTGTAGCAAATCAGTCTGTATTTATCTATAAATTATTGGGAGTGATTCTTACAGTATCTGTTGTCCACAGTTGCTTTATACTGTATGAAAAGCTTCTTCAGTTCATTAAATCCCTGCAACCACATAGGCAACAGGACATATATGTTGATATATCTGTGTGCTGCATCAGAGTGCAGTGCCATTACGCATGGCAGTTCAGTGTGTTTTCCTTCATTAAATCACATGCAAACAACACCAGGCTGCTACAAAATAACCACACACACACCTCGACACACATCAGACTGGTACGTTATAACTCACTATGCAGATTTGTGGTACCGTATGTTCACGTTGAGTCGCCAGAGACCTACGACTTTTCACTTGTCATTGCAATTGCTTGATTAAAACAGCTTCCAACAACCACCAAGCAAATGCAGAAGGTCATGTATTTTACAGTCTATTTCTTTAAAGGAACATTGTTATTATCAGCACTAGTTTCCTCCTTTATTCAAGGTAGATTTATTTATCATTTTAAAACAAGTTGCAGTTCCCTTTATGCTACTCTTACTCACAGAAACAGTAGATGATGAATAATAATAAGTCATAGAGATAAAATTATTTAACATGGTGGAGTGCTGAAGATGAATTAAGAAGTCTCTCAGCCTGAGGAAAGAGGTTACTCTGTAGTCTGGTGGTACGGCAGCGGATAGTTCTGCATTTCTTGCCAGATGGAAGCAGGGTAAACAGGCTGTAGCTGGGGTGGGTACTGTCTTTTAGCATCCTTTGGGCTCTGCGCAGGCCTCATCAATATCACTAATGCTCAGTAGATGGGTATCAATGATCTTCTGAGTTGCTTTAATTACCCGCTGCAGAGCACTCCTGTGCACATCCCATGCCAGTTTGTGATGTTTCCAGTTGGATGCTTTCTATTGCTCCTCTATAAAAGTCAACAAGAAGACTAAAAAGGTGCTAAGGGGGAGGGGGCCTGTCTTGAAGCAGGTAGGAACAATCTCCTGTGACAGTGATATGTTTAAAAAGTATAATAACATTAATTAGCTGGTTGGTAGATATTTTCTTCTGCTGGGTATTACTGTTAACATGCTGAGTGTGAGAAAAAAGCAAAATAAGTAGAGAGGAAATATTTTGGTTGGAATATGAATACCATCATAGACCACCCTGCCCATACTCATCATTGTGTTATGAAGTGAAAGAGAATATGAAGATTTTTATAAATGGAAGGTGACACCACTCTATAATGATTTAGAGGTGATGAGTAATAAATAACTGCCACAGTGTCCAATTTCGCAAACATGGTTATGTGGTTGCCTTATGTGAGAAATGATGGCTGGGCTTTATTTCAAGCCAGCCATGACTGATATGCATGGCTTACTTTTGTAATTGTCTAGGTGCATTGGACCCAAAGACGGACATAGCAATCTTTTCAGCCTAGTAATGTAGTATGTGCTAAAATGGCTATAGAAGTGAATTATCACTTTGCTCTCTGGCACAGGGATTCAGCCGTCTCTAGAGATGAACATCACAGTCACTTCACCTCTGATGCGTCACAAAAGACACAAAATAGTGCAGACTTATCATACATTTCCAGTATGTAGGGTAGCAGGTAGGAGGGTGCCCTGCTGGACAGACTGACCGTCCTGTAAATAGAAGGTCGCTCTGACTCCTCTGGGAAATGGGCGCAAGTACATGTGTCTCAGAGGGACCTGTGAACGAACACATTTCTAATTATATGGCACCGTAATGGCATTAAAAGCCCTCTAAACTCCAGCATTGGTGTCATCACTAAACAGAAGTTCTTTTGTCTTGTGTAAGCAGTAACTTTACAGAGGCACCTTCATCATCCTTAAGGTTTCAGTTTGCTTCCAAAGATCTAGGTTTTACCTCCTGACCAAGTCTGAAGTTTCTACCTGTTTTCAACGTCTACACTCAAAGATGAGGCAAAAGGTCTGCTGTAATAGTCTCCTTGTTGGATGCCATTGCCTCCCAATCACTCTCGAAACACTTTCTTGGGTGCTTTGCATGTCTTTGTAGCCTCAACACAATGAATGGGGGTAATGGCACACACTTTCAGACAGCCTCTCCTTGAAAGCATTCATTGTGTTGCCCTGGGTTCTACATCAGAAAAATCGTCGTGTGATTAATAAATAAAAAATGGCTTAAGAGAAGTTTAAACCCTGCTTACTTTCACACCTCCACACACCTGACCAGTCACTGTGTAAAGTCGACGTGATTATTGTGCCAATGCACTTTATGTCATTTCTGGGAAATTTTTTGGGACCTCCAGAGTTTCAAATGTGAATGCAGCAGCTCAAATATCCTGCCAAGAGCAGATGATGACTTGCTTTAAGTTGAATAAATTTTTCTGGAAATGTTGAAGGTCCTATGTTTTCTGTGTGTAACACCATTATATATTTCAACATAATAATCCATACATTAACCAAATGCAGTTAAATATCACCAAATATTTTAAGTTTAATTCAGTTAGATTTGACTCTTTAATTTGCAAAAAAAAAATTGCTGACAAATGATAAAAATTGCACTTTTTCCTGGCAGACCACTACAAAACAGTCTATGTTCAAGGTGACACTTTGGCCAGGTTTGTTAAAGCAGCTATAATATTTTGTTTTGGATGGAGACACCAGGCAGGAATGGACGGTCCTAAAGGAGCTACTAGCAGAGAGAATTTAAAGTGACCCACAATATATTGTGGAACTGTGTGTTAGTATCCAAAACGCCTGTTGATTTGCAGTAGAAGCTGTGTTGAATAAATAATCCTAACAGCCAACTTTAGGTTTCTGTGGTTATTTTACAGCAGTCTGATGCTGTTTGCAAAATAATTTAACAAGTAGATCTGCAGTGCGTAATTGTGAGTTTGTGTGACTTCAGAGAGGTTTATATGGGTATGTTTTCACCAAATTAAGTGTCCAAAATATTATTGAGCTGAGCTGTTGACCAGTTCTGAGGAGGTGGGCAATGGACGCTGCACTCGTTTTGGCACCAAGATTGCAGTACGTTGCTGGATTGGAATCCCCACACCCTCTACTGTGCCTCTCCTCCCACTGTGGTGCACAATGAGTCACCAAGATACCAAACCGGCACAGCTAAGGAAATAACCTCAGTGTGCCCTAGCCGACACCAAAATAGAGCCCTTAAAATGAGTAATCCCAGAGAGGGTTAAAGGCGTTGTCGTCTTAATTTTACTGGCCCCCATCCAGGCTAACATGATAATTTACCAAAAAAAAGTTTTTTTCATCCATGCTGAAACACACGGCCAGCATTTTCAGATTCATCCACTCTGGAGAGCGTTTAAAAAAAGCGTATTTTCACGAGTGTTAAAGAAGGCCAAAAAAACGCTGCATTTTCAGTTCCAGTCGACTTAGTGGGGACAAAAAAAAGTCAGGAGCACCACATTTTCTCATACTGTACAATACAGCTTTTTTTCATGAAGTATGGTCTGACATTTGACCAGGAATATTTTGACTAAAAATGCTTTATACTGTGGGCTGTCTGTGAGCATGTCAGACAGGACATGTTTTATAATCAGTAATCCTGTTATTGGTGCATTTTTTTTCTAAGGCCAATGAATTTTGAACTTTTAATAGCTGTTTATTGGTTTCATGGATTAGCATTGAACAGGAGCTAATAGGATTTAGCCTAATGCTTCCACTTTTAGCTCAGTTGAATTTCAGGGATGGTTTGGGGGACGTGACCATGTCTTAATTGAGAAATACTGGGTCACTCTTGGTGTTCTGCAATTGTTTTCCACTCTCCCTTCAGTTGACTTAATACTGTGTATGGCTATTTTGTTGACTGAAAGACTTTAACTGTTTTTTGGATGAAGACTGGACTTCCCTCTCTTATTACAGGAAAGATTGGAATTAGAGTGTACAGTAATGAACAAAACTCAGACAAACTCATTAGTATAGTCTGTTATGCATGTCACTGTTACTGTGCCAACATTGTGTTTGGAGGATGCATTAAAAGAAGAGGCGTTCAGGGATACTTGGGGCTAGTGAAAATAAGCATTATTAATTTTTGAAATCATAATTAATCAGAAACTGGTAGACCCACAAACTTTAAGCACAACATTTAATAAATAAGCTATATCAGCTGGGGCCTTTCTACATGGAGTTTGCATGTTTCCTCTGGGTGCTCAGGTTTCCTCCCACATTCCAAAGACATGCATGTTAGGTTAATTGGCAACTCTAAATTGCCCATAGGTGTGATTGTGAGCATGAATGGTTGTCTTTCGCTATGAATCTGCCCTGTGAATGACTGGTGACCTGACCAGGGTGTAATCTTCCTCTCACCCAAGCAGGATGAAGAGGTCTGGTAAACTCACTTCTCTCTATGATGTGTAAAATCAGTGGATTCCCCGATTTTCCTTGGAACTTGAACGATTGTTACAATCGTCACAAGAGGTCAAATCATAGAAACATGCTAAGACATTCAAGAATCAGTCCAAGTGCACACAAAAGTCAAATACATATAAGACCAAGCATCACTTATTATAGTAAATAGAAAATAATAAAAACCTAAGAAGAGAAAAAAGTATGGAAATGGCATTGACAAAACCTGACCAGGGAGGGAGAGGGGAGGGTGTTGATTTGCACATCATGACAAAAGTACGGTGGCTGAGAGAGCGCAACACACTGCAACATAATAAAACACAAACAATTTACCACAATTTAACACATTTACCAATTAGACAACACAAATGCTGCACAGAGAAATGTGCTGCAAATGCAGAAAAGACTAGTAAACAAATAAATGCGGGAAGTCATACAGAACACAATGGGAATGTTAAGTCATGGATCGAAAAATTGACATCATCTTTCGAGGATGATGGGAAATTAGCTCATTATAGTTTTAACATTCTCGTTGTGTGATATATATATTATTGATATTATATTGGCTATACACCTAGCATTAGCCTTTTACTAACTACTAGCATGTTCACCAATGTAGATTGTTTTATTAATTAGTTCTACTTTGTTCTGTATGACTTAGCATTAACAGTGTTTCTGTGCATGTCATGTATGTGTTGTCTAATTGGAGAATGTGTTTCCTTAACTGCTTGTGTTATACTTATTTGCAGCATTTTTTTGTCATAGTGGTGAAGATGTGTTCATTCATTGTGTTTTCTTCAGTTGCAGTGTGTGGAGCTCTCTCAGCCACTGTACAGAAAATAAAAAGGGTAAAATAAGGATATAAAAGTAAATATATAGAATTTTCCTTTTATACTTAGATATAAGCATAGTGAAATCATAAAAAAGGATATCATTTCATGTGATGCTCTTACAAAGGAGGTATCAACCATTATAATCATAATCTTTGAGATTCCTTAAAGTCTGCAAGTGTCCCGAATAGAAAATGAACACCACACTGATCTTGGATAGGATCCTGTATGAATTGCTACGGCAGAGGGGATCAGTATATATAAAGTATTAATGTAGAATGAGCTGCAATACTTCAAGGTGCCGATGGCAATAAAAGCGTTCATTTCAGTTTTGACTGTTCAGTGTTGTTTTTTAGCAAGTGTAAATTATGTTCATGGAAAATAAAATAAGTAAAATTTACAAAATCTCATAATGTGAGGACTACCTAATGTGATGTATACGCATGTAAAGTTTGCATTTAAAGTATCTATTAAAGCACATTACACATTTCATCACATACTAACAAAGTATTATTATGTATACACACAGTCAGTCAGTCAGTCATTTTCTACCGCTTGTTCCTGTTAGGGGTTGCGGGTGACTGGAGCCTATCCCAGTGGCTTTGGGCCTTAGGCGAGGTACACCCTAGACAGTCGCCAACTCTTCGCAGGGCTGTATACAGACAATACATTCTCATAAATGAAACCACTATCGAGTATAGAGGAATTAGGCGACTGAACACATGAACAGGCAATTTTAAGATTATATATTTTGTAAGGTTCTTATGGTACCTTTAATTATTAAGAAAATACATAAAGAAAAAGCAAACAAACAAACAGAAATAGATTTAAGAAATAACATTTAAAAAATCTAAGTCATATGGCTTTGAGAAACCATGCCCTCTCTAAAATTTTTCTTTTTGGTACCAATACTATGATTTCATTGTGCTCTTTGGATTTGCCTGATCTGTCACACACTGACAATTAGAGACAATTAGAGAGCCAAGGTCTAATTGAGCTGTCAGAAGCATGTCTATAATGAAATGACATCCGTCGTTTGCCAAATGACAGGCTATTGTGTGATTTTCCTTTGGTTTGACATGGTGTGTACAGCGCAGACCTCCTGTGAGCCTGCAGACTGGACGCTGGTTCTGCTTCTTCCTTGTAGTTGTGTGTGTGTGTGTGTGACTGTCTGTTGAAGTGGAGGACTCTGAGCGTTCAGCTCTGTGACTGATGAAATTACATGTTCAGATGTACGTTTCAGTCATTGTCACCCAGCCATTACTTGAATACTGCCACCCCCTGCCTCCAACCAACACATAACTATAGACAAAGGAACTTTAGATAAAGACAAGGATATCTTTTCTCATTAATGTAAATTTAAATTTTAACATACCATAGTTTTACCATGGATCTAAATTAAAAGTCAATTCTCTTGATTCAGAAAGCAAAACCCCTGTTGTGTTTCCGTTTTTTGCTCTGATGTGTGATTTGGAAAAGGAAGAGGTTGAAAACACATTCTTCTTGAAATTGGCACAACCATGCTGTAAATAGTGTGACCACCCATCTCGCGTAGCATGTGCGCGCACAGCTTTTGAAGCCAAATTTATGTGTCCTGCAAATTGAGACCGTGTCACGCATAATCGATGCTTGCTACAAAAAAAAAGTTGATCGCTCTATATCCTTGAGCCCCAGGCAGCCAAATGAACATTACTTGACAGTTCAGCACGCTACTGTTGCCAAATCCACCCCTCAGTTGAACTGCTGACTATGTTGTTGTCAACTTTTTTGTTGTTGTCACGTGCATACCACACACACTGGGAAGGAACTTTTAGATGCGCGCTTTTCAATTAAAAAAATGGACAAAGAGACTGAGTCTGAGGCACCGCCATCATCAATTAAAAAGAGAAGGTGTGGGTACAAGAAAGACTGGGAAAATGAATATTTGTGGCTGAATGGTGTTGAGGGGGATACTGAGAGGGTGTTTTGTGACCTTTGCAAAACGTTCTTCTCAATCGGACATGGAGGGGAATACGATGTCAAATGATGCTGGTGAAAAGGTTTGAGTCCTAAAGGTGTCCCCAAAGTACTAAAAGTGTCCCCAGAACAATGAACAGTTTTTTTCCTGTGCCTGCCTTTACTAACTTGCAAGTTCACCATCCTTCCTCCCCCTTCTCATTCCATGAACCTCTGGAGTTGTGAGTTAAGACTTTTTTTTTTAACTGTTCCTGTGGTGTTGAGAAACTACAATTCCGGTAATCCTATAATTTTATATTATAATTAATTTAAAGTGAATAAATTGTAATGAAAAATAAATAAAATTAAATTGCTAAAGTAAATTGTAAGTGAAAGTGCATCTGTCAATTCATTTCTTTATTTAGAAAAAAATACACATTGATTAACCTATTCATGATCATACATCAGCAATTACACATGTTTAGGGGAATAGGGCATTATTAATATACCATGTAAGGTGCTATGTGCTAGAAATGGGTAAACCACTATCAGTGAGTCTGCCTGTGGGGTGGGGGCACCGCTGCGCCAGGTAGTGTCCCACATTGTCCCTCAGAAACATACTCCTTGTCCCATCTTGTATGTAATGTAAAACTTCGATACATTTACCAGTATTAGACATAACCCCGGTGTTTTTAACCATTGTCTGTATTTCAGTTCAGGGATCAGTACTGAATTATCCATGCTTTGAGAATCAGTCTTGTCATAAAAATATGTTGGAGGTCTTTGCTGGATCCAGTTGAGCAAGATGTATTTCTTTAATATATATGATATTATGCCAGTCCTTTTTGCATATATGGGGTCTAGTGTCTTGTCCAGCTCTGTACAAAAGAGGTATCATGTTGGTGTAATGTCCAAAGGAATTTCCAAAACCTTGGGAGTCAGGTCCTGTACCACCTTCCAAAAGTCTTTAAATTTTCTGCATTTCCAAAAAATATGGATAATTTACCATATACATATTTTAAAATGATGACATCTAGAAGATGAGTTAGGATACATCTTACTTAAAGGAGCAGGGTAAGGTACATCCTGTGCATACATTTATATTTCTATTCAATTATTTAATAACAAGCTAATGAAGGAAAGATGTTCTGACTCATAATGTCTCTCATCATCAATAAAATTACATTCCAGATCTTTTTTTACATTCTTAAGTGGGGTCAAGGACAAACTATTATGGTCCTGGAGAGCACTATAGATCAAAGAGATATTTACCTTTAAATGATGTTTAGCTTCATCCTTGACAACCCCAGAGATAGTCGTCTTGCCCCTTCCAGAGTAGTAATTAGATGACAAATTTGTAGGTATTTATAAAAATCCTGTTTTGGAATTTCAAACTCTGATCTTGAGTTTCCTCCGTAAGGTGGCTGGGCTCTCCCTTGTAGGTTGAGGAGCTTGCTCAGGGTAGAGCTGCTGCTCCTCCACATCGAGAGGAGTCAGCTGAGGTGGCTCGGGCATCTGTCCCGGATGCATCCTGGACACCTCCCTGGGGAGGCGTTCCGGGCATGTCCAACCAGAAGGAGGCCCAGGGGAAGACCTAGGACACGCTGAAGGGACTATGTCTCTCGGCTGGCCTGGGAACACCTCGGTATTGCCCTGGAAGAGCTGGAAGAAGTGTCTAGGAAGAAGGAAGTCTGCGCGTCTCTGCTTAGTCTGCTGCGCCCGCGACCCGGCCCCAGATAAGCAGAAGAAGATGGATGGATGGATGGAACTCTGATCTTAGATCCAAGAATGATTTAAGAGAACCTTTCAGTGTTGAAACTGATGTATATCATATTCTTTCCACTTTTTGAACAGGGATTTTCCAGTTGAGTGTGGCAGGTCTCGATTGAAGTAGAGAAGAACTTGCATAGAGATTCTGACAGAAGATCCACAGAAAGTCTTTACGTCTTGCCAAACCCAAAGAGTGTTGTGAAATACATAGATTCTTGATACGTGTATTGCATTTATGTTATTAATAAATGGTAGCGAGATCAGAGAAGTAGGAAAGTTCTTCTTCAATATCTGTTCAGTGAGCAATTCTGCGTTTTTGTATCCAACTAATCAGGCCTTTTGTCTGGGCAGCCCACTAGTTCAACTGAAGGTCCCAGTCGACCTTTCTCTTTGGACTTAATTAAAGTTTTAAAAGCTATTCTGTTTATGGATTTAAATACATAAACAAATAAAAAAACATAAACAATAAAATGCTTTGTCAAAATAATAGGGCAGTGATTGAAATCGCTAAATCATGGCAATACATTCATTTTAATTAAATTAATTTGTCAGAGAAATGAGATGGGAAGTTGATTCCAATTCTCATATTCTTCCTCGATACTTTTGAGTAGTGGAGCATAGTTTATATGAAACAACTCTTTATGTTTCAGAGACACATTCATTCCCAGATGGCTAAATCCACTCTGTGCCCAGGTGAAGTGTGAAATGGTCTTGAGTTTACTGGAAATTAACAAGTTCAATAAGAAGGCATTGGTTTTCTCAAAGTTAATATTGTAGCCTGATATCCTTCCAAATTTGTGGAGGAGGTCTGGCACTGCTGGAATTGATCTTTCTGGGTTGGTTGGGTACAAGATATTATCGTCAGCATACAATGTGTTTGTGTTGTCTGTTTTCTCAGTGTCAATTCCAGAGATCTCTCTATTAGTCCGTATGGCCTCTGCAAGGGCTTCAATCATCAAATTAAATAAGAACAGCGATAAAGGACACCCCTGCCAACAGCCTCTATATAAGCCAAGCATTTCAGAGAGAGTGCCTTTTACATATATTTGAGCTTGTGGATTGCTGTACATAGACTTGATCGACCTGATACACCTGTGGCCAAAATTAAATTTCCTAAAGACAGAATATAAATATGGTCACTTTCTTTCTGCGTCAAGTGATAATACTAACACTGGTTGATTGTATAGGGCCAGAGGTGTATCATGCCTTTACAAAGCCAGACTAATTGGGCAATCACCTGCAATTTTCTGATGTTAAATTCAGACAAAACTGAATTTATTATAATTGGCACCAAACACCTCAGAGACATGTTATCTAAGGACTAGTTACACTAGATGCCCTGGCCTCCAGCACCGCTGTATGGAACTTCAGAGTTATATTTGATCAGGATATGTCCTTTGACACCTACGTAAAACAAACTTCAAGGACTTCAAGGACTGCCCTTTTTACAACATAACATTGTAAAAATCAGGCACATCGGGGCGGCTGTGGCTTGGTGGCAGAGTGGTCGTCAACCAATCGGAAGGTCACAGCCATGTGTCGAAGTATCCTTGAGCAAGATACTGAACCCCAAAATGCTCCCGAAGCTGTGCTTTCCATGTGTGAATGATTAGTTTAATTTGTACTGATGAGCAGTTAGCTCCTGCCATCAGTGTATGAAAGTGTGTGAATGGGTAAATGTGATATGTAGTGTGAAAGTGCTTTGAGTAGTCGGACGACTAGAAAGGCACTATTCAATTCAATTCAATTCAATTTTATTTATATAGCCCAGTATCACAAATCACATTTGCCTCAAAGGGCTTCACAATCTTTAACATACGACACCCTCTGTCCTTAGACCCTCGATTCAATTAAGGAAAAACTACCCAAAAAAACCCTTTTAACAGGGGAAAAAATTATACAAACCTCAGGAAGAGCAACAGAGGAGGGATCCCTCTCCCAGGACGCACAGACATGCAATAGATGTCGTAAGAACAGAATAGATGTATAGCATCAAAACTATAACATATACAGCCATGATGGCAAAATTGTTGTATATATATATATATATATATATATATATATTTATATATATATATTATTTTGTTAGAAATGTTTAGGTGGTAAAACATAAGGGAAGATGATGGGTCCAGACGGACAACCGAGCAGTTCCAGGTGGAGCCCAACGAGCAGGACCCGAGCCACTCGTCCCCTACACCATAGACACAGCAACACTGCCCCACCAGGTCGCCATAGTCACCGATCCAGATACATCTCCGGACACTGAAATAACTGCTGAAAGTGACAGTAAGAAAGAAGAGACGGACGACAAAGCACAAAACTCCGGGAGAGGGAAGAAGTCAAGTTAGTAACATGCATTTATGGGATGAGAATGCATACGGATGGAGAGGAGGACAGAGGTGAAGAGAGAGAGGTGCATCATGGGAAGTCCCCCGACAGTCTAGGCCTATAGCAGCATAACTAAGGGATGGTTCAGGACTCTACTGAGCCAGCCCTAACTATAAGCTTTATCAAAGAGAAAAGTTTTTAGCCTATTCTTAAATGTGGAAGATGGTGTCTGCCTCCCGAACCCGAACTGGGATCTGATTCCACAGAAGAGGAGCTTGATAGCTGAAGGCTCTGGCTCCCATTCTACTTTTGGAGACTCTAGGAACCACAAGAAACCCTGCATTCTGAGAGCGCAGTGTTCTAGTGGGGTAATAAGGCACTATGAGCTCTGTAAGATACGACGGTGCCTGACCATTAAGAGCTTTATAGGTGAGGAGAAGGATTTTAAATTCTATTCTCGATTTCACAGGGAGCCAGTGCAGAGAAGATAATATTGGAGAAATATGATCTCTTTTCCTAGTTCCTGTCAGTACACGTGCTGCAGCGTTCTGAATCAACTGGAGAATCTTAAGGGACTTTTTCGGGCTGCCTGATAATATAGAATTGCAGTAATCCAGCCTTGAAGTAACAAATGCATGGATTAATTTTTCTGCATCATTTTGAGACAGGAAGTGCCTGATTTTTGCAATGTTATGTAGGTGAAAAAAGGCAGTCCGTGAGGTTTGTTTCATGTGGGAGTTGAAGGATAGATCCTGATCAAAGATAACTCCTAGGTTCCTCACAGAGGTGCTGGAGGCCAGGGCAGTGCCCTCTAGAGCAATTATATCTGCCGACAGCGAGTCTCGGAGGTGTTCGGGGCCAAGTACAATAACTTCAGTTTTGTCCGAGTTTAACATCAGAAAATTTCTGGTCATCCAGGTTTTTATGTCCTTAAGGCATGATTGAAGTTTAACTAACTGATCAGTTTCATCCGGCTTAATCGATAAATATAACTGGGTATCATCTGCGTAACAATGAAACTTTATGGAGTGCTTTCTAATAATATTGCCCAAAGGAAGCATATATAAAGTAAATAGAAGTGGTCCAAGCACAGAACCTTGCGGAACTCCGTAACTAACTTTGGTGTGCTCGGATGATTCATCGTTAACATAGACAAACTGAGATCGGTCTGATAGATAGGATTTAAACCAGCTTAATTCCAATTAAATGTTCCAGTCTCTGTAATAGAATTTGATGGTCAATGGTATCGAATGCAGCACTAACATCTAGCAAGACAAGTACAGAGACAAGTCCATTGTCTGATGCAATTAAAAGGTCATTTGTAATTTTCACCAGTGCTGTTTCTGTGCTATGATGCACTCTAAAACCTGACTGGAAATCCTCAAATATACTATTGTTATTTAGAAAGTCACATAACTGATTAGCAACAGTTTTTTCAAGGATCTTAGAGATAAAGGGAAGGTTAGATATAGGTCTATAGTTGACTAAAAATATACAAGTACAGTCCATTTACATTTACATCCTGTCTCAAATTGATACATAAAAAATATTCCATGCAATTGTTACTTCTAGGCTGGATTATTGTAATTCGTGGCTGCCCGGATAAATCCCCAAAGACTCTCCAGTTGATCCAGAATGGTGCGACACATGCACTGACAAGAAATAGGAAAAGCACTGCACTGCCCATTTGTAAAATCCAGACTTGTCATCACTAGAGTCTCCAAAAGTAGAATGGGAGCCAGAGCGTTGAGCTATCAAGCTCTTCTCCTGTGGAATCAGATCCCAGTTTGGGTTTGGGAGGCAGACACCATCTCCACGTCTCCATGTCTGTCCGTCCTAGGTGAGGGATCCCTCATAAATAAAATTTAATTGAATTGAAACTCAAAAAGTTAATCGAAAAGTGTGTTGACGAAAGAATTACTTTTTTAATATCCCTTATACAATTACGGAATTGTATACCTTCCCATCACTGATGTCTGTATTGTGCGTTTTCTGGACGTGACCAGTCCAGATATGTCAGTCTCTGGTCATTTCCGTGGAATTCAAAAGACCTCTGGCCTAATTGTTTCCTATCGGATCATTGCAGTTCAGTGGTGATGGGCCTAAACTGCTGGCAGAAATTCTCAAGTTGTGTTGCATATTCCTCCCCTGCATTCTGGACTCCAGGGAGATGAGAAGCGGCTTCTTTCATTTCGTGGAATGTCCATGGTCTGTACATCAGCTGAATGTGTCCATCCCCTGCAGCCACTTCGATCACTGGTACAAGTAAGGTTCTTTCATTCTTCCTAAAGATGGTGCCTTTTCGAGTCTGGTGTAAGCTTTGGACAGTATATGGTGAATACTCAGTTGCTGGGCTTGGTCCTCCTGCTGCCCCTTCCAGGTCACTGGATCTGGAAGAAATGTCTGGATAAAGCTTCTGCTCCAATGGCTTTGGACCGTGGAGTAATATTGGTTAGAAAAAACCTTGATCTTACACAGGTGTATTAGGACTTTTATGAGAGTTTTTTTTTTACCGGCTTTTACAGTCTTCTTCTTTATCTCTATTAAAACTTGTCTCCTCTCCTTTCTCTCTCTTTTTTTTTTTATTGTTTATATTCTCTAAAGGAGATCCGCACCGATCCTCTGTCACATATGCCTAGTGTACTGAATGTAATCTATATATTTAGTTTGACCCAGTCAGATCCTTTAGAGACCAATCTGCATCTACCTGCCTTACTAACCCATCAGTTATACACAGTAAAAAATACAATGTAAGAATCTTTGCATCTCATGAGTTCCCAGAACTCCTGGTTCAGAATGAACAACCATGGTAGTAGAACACTTTAAACTTGCAACAGTACTGTTTTAAATGGTCCCAGACCTGTTTCCTAGATTCTACAGCAGTTTCCTAAACTCACCTTGAGGCACCAACCATAAAGAAGGCAAAACCATTGCCATATTAACTACGATGGTATCCCCCCTCATTCCCCATCAAAATGCCTACTGGTCTTAAAACAGTCTATTGGCATGCAGGAGGTGCACTGCTGCATCTTTGCTGAACTCAGTCATTCTGCTTCTTTTAGCAAGTTTGATCCAGTGATTCTTTTTTCTGCCTCACATTGTGAAATTAATAATTAATATGTAATACTCTTCTGATTCACTTATCAATTTTAAAGCACAAACATAATCTAGCATGGGCTTTCGCTGCCAGCTTCTACCCCTGAGGACACAGCCAGACTAGTGGAAAGTAATGAAAGAAACCAAGCAGTAATGTGCCTGAAATAATTTCATACAAACAAAGTAGATATGACTGTCTCATGTTCAGAGCTGAACAGAGCACACTGTTCCAAGAAGTCCAAAAGACGGTGGACTCTTAATTATTTCGAAACAAATTGGTATTTAATGGCAGCATATTGCCTGGAGAAATACAGTATAATACACAGAGGCCCATAGAGAATGAATGTAATGCTGCTCAATAATATAATTATTCACTTACACAACTATTTTATGTAATGATAATTACTATAGGTGTAAGGAAAATATATTAAATGCCTAAGGGTACTTAAAGGAGAAATCGTTGTTTCAAAACCTGGGTCTTATTTTCATAGTTTTAGCCACAATCCTATTGGCAATAATAACATGGCACTCATCAAGTAAACTGCTGAAATCTGGTAACATGGTGAAATCGCTAAAGTCTGATGGGGTTGTAACACAAGTTGTCAGATGATCATAATGAAACATGTTTTAAACAAGCCTCCAAGTTAGCCAAACATCCATCACAGTTCACAGACCGACTTCCTGGTTCAACTCTTAGCCACCGAACTTGGCGCAGCCCACATGAGGACTTAGAAATGTATGAAATGTCTACCCCTTTCTTTTTAACCTTCAAATAAAGTGGTGTAAATAAACTGGCTAAACTGGTAACGGTAGGGACGTCGGAAAGTTTTGAGCGACCAACCAACACATTGTTGGTTTTGGTCTTTTCGTGAGATTTGTTGATAAGAGGAAAATATAGAATAATGGCAGCCTTTTCCTTTAAAGTATCCCTCCACTCAAAAATGTGTTTTCCTTATGTTCAGACCTTGACTTTACTGACCTGTGATCTGATCTGACCTGATCTGTGCAAAGTTTGTCACTAGATAGGTGTTTTCACATTCCTCTACTGAAGGGGGAGAGATCGGCCCCTGGAGCTTCCTTCCACTATGTACTAACATTATGTAACACTGTAACATTATAGCAGATATTAATATATGTTTCATAACCACTAACGCTCTACTGCCAGTTACAAGCTAGTAAACAACATCAACAAATCAAAGATGGCAACTATACATTTTGGTGCACAGTAGAATCCTCATCTTCCTCTGACTGAGGCTCAAACATGTATGGTTGAAGCTCTCTGATGTTTCCTCTAATTTTAGTCATCTAGCACGGCTCTCTCCGCATGGATGTATGTCTCTCACCCACATCCATGGTCTCACCAGCACCGGTCAACCTAACACGCAGCGGTGTTGGGCACGGCATTCAGAGAACCAAGAAACTCTCATTGAGGGAGAAAGAGTAGATGTGCTTCCAGCCCCTTATCAGAGTTTTTTTTTTTTTTTTTCATGTGAGATAACCATGTAAAACTAAATATTAATCACAGCAGAGTATTTTTACATACTTTAAAATGTGTCTGGAGGGGAACTTAAAATAAATTCTGACAAAAAACATATTTCATTAAGCTTCATTAAAAACACATTTCAATAAGCTCATCATACCGTGTAAGAAGCACACAATAAGGAAAGGTGAGACATATATGGCACATTAGAAATGCATGCAATTGGAAATGGGCCCTTGTCCAGATAAGCCATTAGCGTTTGATCTCTTGCTGTTTTACCTGTCATGCTGGAATTGTTCAGAGAAAAATGTCTAAAAAAAATAAAAACTTCAAAGGCTATGATTTACTAACAACTGTCATTGATAAAATAACTGTCCAAATTTCCTACAAAAAAAAAATACAATTTCTAATGTCATAGAAACAACCTTTACATTGTGAATAATAGTGTAGTCTAGAATAAATTAATAATTACAGTGAGAGGTGAAACTGTGTATTTTGCTGTTTACTGCTTCATATCTTGCCCAAACTATTCATATTTGAATTTGATCAAAATTGCCGATTTATGAAGTCAATCATTCTTCCTACTGTCATGTGTTACAGACTGATAAAAACACATAAAATTTCTTATAATCATTTTTAAATATATATTCGTTTATTTATAATTTATTTACATTGACAGACAAGTGTAATGGATTACTTTTTTTAAAAGCGGAACTGAAATGTCTGTCAAGAGCAATCTATTGAAATAATGCAATTGATTTCCTTTCCAGGGTTTCTGTTTCTCTCCCTCTCTCTCTGCCCACATAAGTGAAGGTGCATCTCCTTCCATTTGTGTGGAGCCTGAACACGTTTTTGACAGGAAAATTATCCATCATCCTTGAATTTACTGTGCTAAATACTGTATATCAAGCAACTAGTCTCCTCCTCTTCTTTTCCTTTCGGCTGTTCCCTTTCAGGGGTCGCCACAGCGAATCATGCGCCTCCATCTAACCCTGTCCTCTGCATCCTCTTCACTCACACCAATTAACTTCATGTCCTCTCTCACTACATCCATAAATCTCCTTTTTGGTCTTCCTCTAGACCTCCTGCCTGGCATCTCCAACCTCAGCATCCTTCTACCAATATATTCACAGTCTCTCCTCTGAACGTGTCCAAACCACCTCAATCTGGCCTCTCTGGCTTTATCTCCGAAACATCTAACATGAGCTGTCCCTCTGATGTACTCGTTCCTGATCCTGTCCGTCCTCGTCACTCCCAAAGAGAACCTCAACATCTTAAGCTCTGCCACCTCCAGCTCTGCCTCTTGTCTTTTCTTCAGTGCCACTGTCTCTAAGCTGTACAACATCGCTGGTCTCACCACCATCTTGAACACCTTTCCTTTCATTCTTGCTGATACTCTTTTATCACACAACACACCTGACACTTTTCTCCACCCGTTCCAACCTGCTTGCACTCGCCTCTTCACCTCTTTTCCACAGTCGCACTCGCCTCTTCACCTCTTTTCCACAGTCAGTCTAACAAAGCATAATTACACCTGAGCCCAGCATGGCTCCTGACACACAGTTATGTATGTATGTTACTGATGGGAATATGTGGTTTGAAACTTGTGACACATAGCAAAAAACACAATTTGAATTGTGCTTTTTGCATTTTAATGCTTTGCTTAACATGGTATGTCATAGGGTCATATTGTTTGCTTTATTAATAAAGTTAATATTAATAAAACATATAAATGTTGTAATTTAAGATTATTATTTCCCTATTCAGTTTACTCTAAATCCTACCCTATCTGTTAGGGTTAGAAATTCCCCTAAGCCTTAACCCTAAAGTCCAAATCTGCCACAAATACAAATTTTAAAGCATTATTCAACTTTTCAAAAAATAAATTCACATGTCACAATTTCAGCTCCACTGAAGTCAACATATTTCAAATGTACCTATCCTAAACATTTTGATTGAATCCATCCATCCATATATCTATCCATCTTCTACCGCTTATCCGGGGCCAGGTCGCGGGGGCAGCAGTCTAAGTAGAGACGCCCAGACTTCCCTCTCCCTAGACACTTCCTCCAGCTCTTCCGGGGAAATACCGAGGTGTTCCCAGGCCAGCTGAGAGACATAGTCCCTCCCGGTTGGACATGCCCGGAACACTTCCCCAGGGAGGCGTCCAGGAGGCATCCGGGTCAGATGCCCCAGCCACCTCAGCTGACTCCTCTCGATGTGGAGGAGCAGCGACTCTACTCTGAGCTCCTCCCAAGTGACCGAGCATCGAACCCTATGTCTAAGGGAGCGGCCAGCTACCCTACGGAGAAAACTCATTTTGGCCACCTGTATCCGGGATCTTGTCCTTTCGGTCATGACCCAAAGCTCATGACCATAGGATAGAGTAGGAACGTGGATCGACTGGTAAAGAGAGAGCTGAGCTGCAAGGCGAAGCTCTATTTACCACAACAGACCTATATATCGACCGCATCACTGTAGAGAATACATTGATCCGCCTGTCGATTTCCCGTTCCGTCCTTCCCTCACTCGTGAACAAGACCCCAAGATACTTAAACTCCTCCACTTGACTGAATCCAATTGTCCATTATTTCTCGCCCTGTCAGACTAGTGGACTTCGTGAACACATACCTGTGAAGTCCCAAGTACCAGCGCTGTCCAACTACACAGGAGGGATCAAGTGCACTTTGCGTAAACTTCTTCAGAGACAATTTAGATATGTTGCACAAATGTACCATAGACATCTTTTAATCTCTGATGAACATGAGGTTTGATATTGAACAAAACTGCCCCTGTTAATTACATTCACTGTAATGGTGCCTCAAGGTCTTATTAAGTTAAAGCATTATTTATGATTATTTTGGATAATCTTGATAGCCAAATCTAATTTATTGCACCAACATCAACTTGGTGCCCCTTCAATCATGGTAAACCCCCAAAAATGGTGCTACCGTATGAGGTATACTATTGTTACCCCACAAAATGGTGCTACCATGTGAGGCATAGTATTGTTAAACCCCAACACTGTACTGTACTGCATCTGGCAAGCACAGTGATGGCTTCGTCTGACTGATGTAACACCAGGTAATGGAGTGCCACTTCTTTTTTTTACCTTCTCCAGTGATAGTCTGTCAATCAGGTTCCGATTCCGTGTTTTGAATTTTGTTGCTTGACTCATTCGTCAACATCAGAATCGTAGATTGTGTCTTTAAAGATTTTTTTCATTGTTTAAATTACTGATTTAGAGTCTTATCTGTAATCTGGGTAAAAATGTGTTCTATGGAATTACCAAGTGGTCATGGAAATCATATTAGTTTCCAGGGCGAAAGAGATATATCTTTTCTTGGACATTTTGGTGTGACAGTGGAGCTACAGGAAGGAACATATTTGGGACACTATGAGTATATAAAGCTAATTACTTCAAGTTGGCCATAATAAAACAATAAAACAACAATCAACAGACAGACCTATGATATGAAACAATTCTGCAAAACCCTGGACTACATTAAGTGACAATATTTGATAACCTCCAGTGGCAACTCTGGTATGGTTAAGGTTAGGGCAGGATAGGGAACGATTATGGTTATTGCAAATGATTGGGGTATGGTTAGGGTTGGCAACTAAAACACTTTGTTAAGAATAGGCAAAGATTATGGTTTTGGTTAAAAATAAAATCAAATCAAAATTAACTTTTGGATTGTGTCACAGTCTGTCTGTTTGTCCCTCCTCTTCAGCCACATTCCTAATTACCCAGGCCCCTCCATTGCCATTTTCCATTCATCCACCAGATGCCCTTTGGACTTTCCCTCCTTTCCCAGGCACCTGACTGCCTCACCCATCTTCACACCTGTTCCCACTGTGCCTTATATTTTTGCTTTCGAGATTCAGTGTAGTCTGAACATTAAATGGGACCTGATCCTGCCTGCCTGCTTACCAGTACCTGCATGTAAGCCTTTCTTCATCAATAAATCACTGAAATCATCTTGTCTGCCTCGACTATCTGCACTTGGGTCTTTCCCCTCTTGCCACTCTCCCTGACTGTTGTGACAGATGAGACGCAAACTTCGGCCTCCCGCATCAAAGTCAGATGTTTTTTTCTTTCTTACATAAAGACCATACTATGTCCTTCATTGGCAATGAACATTAGCAGTGGATGTAAATCATCTGCTGCGGAGTCATCCAATATTAACTTCATTCCTGGGGATTCTGGGCTGTAGGGTTGGGTTCTTATAGATGGATACAATTTGGATTGCATTCCAGATAAAATATGTTGATTGTCTAAGCTCCAAGGCTGATGAATCTCTTACCAAATCTTTTGTCTCTCCTTACTCTTTTTTTTAGCAATGCGCAAAACATTCAGGTTAGTGGGCTTCTCATTGTTAGCCAGGAGCAGATTTTATCAGCTGCAGCTAAATAATGATAAAACTGTAAGTTGTGAGGTGAAAGTAGCACCACTCACTTTACGATCATGAGTGGACAGTGCATTTTTGTAGTTCAATAAGGCCAACAGAGTGGTGAGTCTTCTCTAGAGAAATGATCTAGTCGTGTTATCTCACAGTTCAACTTTCGTGCGTATCGCGTTAATAATTGAAGATCATCAAACAACTAGAATAGGGATCAACAGTATTTGGATCATGTAGCTCTTGAAAATTAAGGTGTGCAAAACTGCATAATGTAAGCTACGCCTGTTATTCTAATGCGCCAGGCACATATTTAATTAGCATTTCATATGTTGTGCTGCTCATCTCATTTTCAGGTTGTGTCTCCGGGGTGTGAACATTAATTAGCACCACTCGAAACTGTAGTGTTTCTGCCTTCTCAGCCAAGTGGAAGTACAGATCTCACGTGATCTCATCTTTTTAGTTCTTTCTGACATTGCTTACAAATGTTGAAAGCTCAACACAAATGGATTTGTTAAGGGAGAAAATAATAGATTCAGATGAAAATGCTGACGAACCTCAACCCTAATTATAAGTTTCCATTTCAAGCACCAAAGTGTTGGTCTAGGTAAAATTTTGACCTGATGGTGGCGCTCGAGGAAAGGTCAAGGTGCCACAACAATCATTAATCATCTTCTGGGGGCCATGAATATCCATGAAATGGAGTTAGACCAAAGGGCGCACAGACCAAATTTGTGATTCATAGGCACTGCTGCTAGCGGGACAACAAAGTCTCTGGAATAATTATTACTTTTGCTAGCAGGCAACCTGCTGTAATCATCCACAGCCTTCATCAGGGCAGCAATGTGAAGAGAGATCTATTTTTGGTAATGGGAACTTATAGGCAAGGGCAGAGGCCTTCACTAATAGATTTACTTCTTTGATACATTTCTATTTGTTGTCCAATACTACACTTTTTCATTTTCGACTGCTTGTTAAATCAGCTTCATCCTGAGACGGGGCCAGTTGGTCTCTCATCAGTAGCTGTAGCACAGGTCTGCCTGAGGAAGCAGTGACAGATTTAGCTGGAGACCATATATCTGTAAAGACAGAGACTGGCTTCACTGGGATGTACTGCTGATGACTCAAGCACAGCTATTGTATGTGCTGCCAGCTCGGCTTAGGTGCCATTGGAGGCGCGCATCCAAAACTCTTTACATAACTCGGGTTGTTCCAAAAGTTGCTCTCTGTTATTTGCTAGGTGCAGGTTGATCCTGGCAAGGACGAATAAAGGCTAAAAACAATCAAGGGCTTATATAATCTAACAAAAAAAAACAACTATGACTGAACTAAGACTATTCCAGGAGCACATAACCTCTTAAATTCAAAACATTCTGTCGTATTTAAAAAAAATGTAAAAGTCAATAGTGAAGAAAACTTCATTACCACTCTAAGTTGTGTTGTGGAAGTTTAAGGCTCAGGTTGTCTGGTTCTGCTATTGCATTTATGACTGCCAAATGCAGATTATGACCTAAACAATTCAAGCATGGCCAGCCTTACTGGCTCACTGCCTCTATACAGTGTTCGCCGCATTGCCTGTTGTGATGCACAGCATTTTCTTCCCATCCTGTTGCCACACTTCATGCCAGGAGGCTCAGACAAATTATCTGCCCAGTGACTGTGGCAAGAAGACACAGTCTAGGACCTGTGATGTCAAACACTAATCTTCATTGTATTATATAAAGTTCATGTAAAGTTTCATATTTATGCTTGGCCACATTCATGTATTCCACCACTTTTACCATTTTCATTACCAAATTTGGCTCTGGCCTATAGTTGCTAATTGAGTGAGTGAGGCAAGACAGAGGACCATCATTAGTGAGAGACAAATCACATTGTACCCAGTTAAACTTTGTTGAACTCTCTGAAAATACTGAATGTTAATTTGCAGATTGTCAATCTTTTTCCTAAAATATTAGCACCTTTCAGCTCACTGTTTTGGTATACCCCGACCCACAACTTTACTGTTTTGTTCAGTCTCACCGCTTTCATCAACCTCCACCAGCAGCAGGCAGCTATTTTCAGGAAGAAAGGCCTGATATACCTACGGTGGACTACCTGTCCAACACAAAACAGCAGACAGATAAAGTTAGCCACTAGCTGGTGATCATAGTGGAACAAATAGCAGCTAAAGTGACAGATATTTTTCTCAGTTGTGGAGACCAAACCGGAGCTAAAAGGAGAGTGAATATTTGACATTTGTCAGGCAGTCAGAAACATGACTACAAATAAATGCTAATCTTGCTTCTCGTGTGGATATGTAATTAGGCAATCATTTGCTCACATGTCATCCATCTATCTATCTATCTTCTTCTGCTTATCCGGGGCCGGATCGTGGTGGCAGCAGTCTTATCAATTTTAGAAGGTTATAATATGTCAACTCATGTTTTTCAGTTTGTTGAGCAGCTCTGTCTCCAAAAGGCCAAAATAAAATGAAGAATGGAGATTTAAGCTTCAGTTTAGATAACTTTACTTAAGTTGAAGTGATGTGTGTACAGATCATACAAAGAATTAATTTACTTTAAAACAAACAGCCAATTTTGCTGTATCATCAAATTGAAAAGAAAGATCAAGGGACAAAGCCTATTTAAACGAGGCCACATGTGAAGCACTAAAGAGAAGCTTGCTATTTACCTGGCAAACTTGTTGGAGAGCTGTGTTTACTATAATAAACTGATTTGACACTGGTGCAGAGCAGCTGTTTGGTCAAACATGAGAACAATCAATAGGGACTCTTTGTTTTGCTCTGCAAACTGAGTCCCGGAGTGGCCGAGTAAAATTTGGTACAATATTTGATGTGCTAACAATGTTTTGAGTGATCATCATTTCCCACTAGGACCACATAAGTGGGTAAACAAATATGAATTATGTGCATGGTATAAACACTTTGGAGAGCACTCAGGAGATTCTGACACATCATGCATGTACATGTTGCAGATCTGCATCATAGTCTGTTCAGTTGCATTTTAGACTGACCTTTGTGAAAGGTGGGACACAAAGGCATGTTAAACAAGGCCTGACATGGTATCATTACATTATAAAGTACTGTGACATCCTTTTAACCTGAGTGCATATTCATGTTGTTACTGTTTTTTTTTTGTTGTACTTTAACATCCATACAAATGCACAATTTTAAATTATTTTAGTCTGTTATGGGTGTGCTGGGGGGAGTGCCGATTATACTTAGTGGTGCCTGATTTTAGGATACAGCTGCATGCTGTCTTCTTTCTGCTGATGTCTTTAATACAGTATGAACCAGCCTCAATTATGATAAATAATTGATGGGAAACATACCAGGTTACGTATGTAACCATGGTTCCCTGATAGGGAACGAGACGCTGCATCAACTGACGCTATGGGGAACGCCTTGAGCGTGACTGCCACTGAATCTCTGTATCAACTTAGACCAAGCTTGATTGGGTTTAATGTCAACACGTGACGTACAACGGCTTCACTGTTGTCGTCAGCCTTCTGATCAACTGAAGCAAGCCGATCACAGGCATGTCGGAAGTATGGCAGCGAGACGCAGCGTCTCGTTCCCTATCATGGAACCATGGTTACATACGTAACCTGGTACTTTCCCTTTCAAGGGAACTTCAACACTGCGTCGGCTGACGCTATGGGGAACGCAGTACCAACGGTGTGGAGATCCAGAAAAACGGCAGGTCCCGACGTGGGTGTGGAGGTGTGGCCAGAAGGAAACATTCACTGAGATACTCCGGCGATGAGTGCCCTGCTGCTCCGCTGGCCAGGCGATATTGAGGCACCACCATTTTCCTCTCTTGGGAAAATCACCTCCAGCAGCTCCTCATGCTGCAGTGACTGGGCTGACGAGCCACCCACGTCACTACCTTCTGCGCTCAGGACATCCAGGTCCTCGGAACTGGATCCTCTGTGCGCGGGCTCCACATCCAGGGCGGAAGACGCTGCAGGGTCAGCCTGGCTTCCGGATCTCGAATGCGGGTAGAATGTTTCAACAAACAACAAACAGTCAGTCGAGAGCAGAGCGTCTCATCTCTCCTCAGAGAGGGGACTTACCTTGCTCACAGTTCCCCCTCAGGGCTTGACAGAGCCTGCTCTCCGTGCAGACAGCAGACAAAAGTGTGTGGCCTCTGAACACGTCCCCCGTTCCGGTCGGAAGAAGCCGCGATGCAGGCTTCCGGTCCCGAAAACAGGTGGGAATTAGTGGATGAGCCTTGTCTATCCCGTTTCTCACCCGCACCAAGCGGTACGTCATATGTTGATGTTAAACCCAATCAAGATTGGTCTAAGTTGATACAGAGATTCAGAGGCAGTCACGCTGAAGGCGTTCCCCATAGCGTCAGCTGACGCAGCGTTGAAGTTCCCTAGAAAGGGAATCTTTGGGATACTTAGACTCTTGCATGAGGCCCCAAGAAGCTGCAAAGATCATTACATCCCACAATACAAAATTATAAGCAGAAACACCCTCTTTCAGAACATTTTGCTAGTGATGACAAAAACAGTTGAGCTCGAATGGTAATTCTTGACCTTGGAAATAGCAGTTTGACAAAAAAAAAACATATTATCAAAAGGTTAATGGTGCTTGAAATACTTGGGTTTTCGAGGGATTTCAGCTACATCCTGTGGCCTTTATCAGTGGATGGATTTTGCTCACTTGTCATGAAGTTTGTTTAGTTGTATTTTTTGGCTTTGCACTGACTCCTGGTCAATGGCTTTAAATTTGTTCTGGTGTTGAAAGACAGTTGATGTTGTCTGTTTCTGGTATTCATTCAGTCTGTTTTCCAGGGTCCTTGCAGTATCAGGGTCATGTCTTTAGAGATACAGATCTGCTACTTGACCACAAACTGATGGGTCCTGACAAAGTATGAGGTTTTTCCCTCTGACTGTGCCAGTCCTCTGCGTCCTACATTGTTATGTATTGCAAGTAATTATGCAATACCCAGTGTGAAGGGGTAAAGAGACTGTAGCCAATGCTTTGCATTAGACTGGCAAGCTAACAGTCAGTAATGGATGGAAAAAAAAAAATATATATAGCAGATCTCAAATTTGGTGATACCACTTAAGATGACAATTTTAGTTTTGGCCCCGTGCTAAAGAAAGAGACCAAAGGATTTCTTCCCTCAGCAGTATGAATGTGTTTGGTAAATTTCATGGCAATCTACTACAGGAGATGGGGGACAAATTAATAGGATATATAGGATATATCTATACATAGATATAGATATATCTTAATACTGTGTTAATGTTTATTACTGTTATTGTGTGATGTCCAAATTTTTGGATGACTTATATTTTGATGCTTTGGAAACATTGTTCTTGAAACGTTCATGCCAATAAAGGCCTTTGAATTTAATTTCTGTAATTGAATTGAAGAGAAAAACCTGAATAAAAGAGTGGAGAAACATATCAAATACAGATGCTTCCGTGCACCAGGGCTCACTGAAAGGTTTGTGAGTATGAAAATGATGTGAATAAAATGCTACAGCACAAGAACTCAACCCTGAACACGTTTGGAAGATTTTGGACCAACACAAGGACATGCACAAGGGCGGGCTAAATTTGCCCGATTGTAGAACAGAGCGTTGTGAGTTTAGCCCTGGAGTTGTATGGGTCTTTACTCTATTGTTAGAAAATTGTCATTGCAACTCCTGACAGCAGAAAAGGTACTCAGTTGTGTCATGTAAATTTGTTGAAGCCATACTACTCCCATGCTCTGTTTGAGGCTACGAAACAGCGTGTAGGGCATTCCAGGGTACACGCTAGTCCTGCTCATTGGCAGAGCATGGTGGAGAGGACGCCCGAGGCTTGGATGATCCTGTTGTCTGCGGTCGGCTAAAGAATTCTGAATCTCTGTTTAATTTCGAAGCGTTGGTGGGGCAACCATCACATATTTTGACCGAGTGGTCGAGCAGGGTCAGGTGCGTGCTATGTATGAAAAGGTGCGGAGAAGGGATAAGTATATTCCCCCACCATGAAGCAAGAGTTGATGCTGTTCCTTGGCCTTGTTGGTTATTACTATAGCTTCTGCAATAATTTTTCCACAGTGGTTGCGCCATTAATGGACCTGCTTAAAAGTACTGCAAAATTTGTGTGGTCCCCTAAGTGCATTTGCGAATATCAAAATCTTATTGTGTTCAGCCCGGTTCTGGCTGCACCATGTCTGGATGATCCTTTTAAGCTCCAGGTGGATGCCAGTAATATGCGTGCTGGTGCAGTTTTGTTGCAGGAGGCCGAGGATGGTATTGATAGATCAGTTTGCTACTGGAATGTAGGAATGTAGTTCCTATCAACTTAACTATTCAGTGATAGAGAAGGAGGCTTTTTCTCTTATTTGGGCCTTACAGTATTTTGAGGTTAAGATTGCCACAAGGGGTAGGCCAGTGGTGGTTCATAAAGATCACAACCTCTTGACATTCTTGAACTTGTTGCATTGTCCTGACCAGAAGCTGAATATTAGACACATTACGGGCAAAGATATTATTGTGGCAGAGGCTTTGTCCCGTGCCCTAGTGACTTGATTTTCTGTGCTAATGTTAGGGGTTCTTAGTGCCTGTTTCTGTTTTGCTCTCTCTCTCTCTCTCAACCTTTTAATTTGCTACTAGGATACAGTTGCTGAGGTGGGAGGATGGTGGTAGGACAGGGAAAGTAATGTGGAGATTTCCTGGGGTTGGTTGTCAATAACTGTCGGTGTAGTATTGATTGTTGTGTTGTCATGATAACTTTGGGACCCCTTTTTTATGGGTGGGGTTGGGTGGTTCCTGCCCTTTCCTGCCAATCTGTCTGAAAAAATCTGTACACAGCCCTGGCTCTGTAAATGGGAAATTAACAAAGTGGCTCAAACTGAGCCACACAATATATGAGGGAGAGAACTCACACAAAGAAACATGAGATCCTAGGGCTGTGGCTGAGGGCGGTGGCGTTCTCAGCAACACGCTGTTGCTGACTCTCACATACCGCAGCTGCGCTTACAGAACTGGCTACAAACACGCTGTCAGCTCCACAGAGCTTAGCGAGGAGCTAAGTTAACATTACCGGCGTGGTTGATACAAGAACGATAACTTTTAAAGAAAAGAGAAAAATACCCAGAGAAGCAAGAGATTCTCAGACGCTGTGGGAGATGTAATAACTCACTTCATCCACAGTAATGTGACCAGACTTCCGTCTGCATCTTATTACTGGACCTAAGCCTGATGAAGTTGTTTATTAGCTCCACAGAGCCAAGCTAACGCTGTTAGCTAACTGGACTTTAACACAGCTAAAAATAGCACAACATGCGGCGGAAGCACAATTCACAACAATAAAGCTTCGATGAAATAACACACAGTTATAATATCTAAATTCTACCCAGACACATTTAACCTCTAACTTGCCAGTCCGTTTTAACTGGAGAGGGGATGCCGTGATCAGTGGCTCTGTAGATTAGCGAATATCCTAAGGCGGGCTAGACGAGGGATACGCTGTAGACGTCGGGGAAGGAGGGCAGCACTAGCTCTCTTTGGCTCTCCGGCGGCTCCTTCTGCAGGCAAGGCGTTCGAATGAACGGGATCCAAAAGTGTTTCTCGAAACATTGACAGTCTGTTAACTCGAACCAGTGAGCAATTTGTCCTTCCTAGGGAAATATTAAGGTCGTCTTCTCGAGGTAACGTGGTGTTAACCAGAGAGAGACTGATATGTCCTCCTGTTGCAACAGGAGTTGTGGTGGAAAGGAACAATGGCGGATGGACGTCGTCCCTTTTATGAACTCTGTGACTTCATTGTTGTACACCAGGCTTCCGGTTGTAGTCCTGTGCGCCTCACAGCCAATCCCAGCCTGTAAAGTTGGGGTCAACTGAGGCTGCTTTGCTTCTGGGTCAGGTTGGAGTATCTGTTCACACTTCAGTGCGAACAAACAGGCTTGTCTTTTTACAACAGGCCCAATATCCATTTGTCTGAGTCCACATGGCAGTGATGCTTAACCAGCCTTAGCAAGGCCCAACAGGTCGGAGCTGGGAGGTGAGAGTTGGGATGCTGGAAGGTGAGAGGTGGGAAATGGGAGGTGGGAGCTGGGAGGTTGGAGGTGAGAGGTGGGAGGTCAGGCTGAGAGGTTGGAGATGGGAGCTGAGAGGGTGAGATGGTTGCTCCCAGCTCCCACAAAGTGATTGTACCCTTACTGCTTTTATTTCCCTGGTGATGGAAGGTTTGTTTAAATATCACAACTATAATTGATGGAGGACCAGCGTACCAGATATTGCAGTAAATAGTAAATTGACTGTACTTTCAAACTGACCAGTGAAATTCACCTTAATGCACTGTTGAGCAGCTGAGAGGTTTTGGGAAGCACTGTGAAATAGTTTACAATCCAATATCATGATTAGGGAGATCCTACTCTCGACCTAACTCTAAATTACTTTTAGCAATCTATAGCATCAACCCCAAATATCACAGGAAAAGTATTGTTTCACCTGGTAGTTCAGATAGCCAGGGGGAAAGTTGCACTGGAAGGGAGGAGGACAGGGGAAGATCCAAGTCGATTCTTGTTTGGAGCTCTCGGGCATCTTTGGGTACACTTGCAGCCACATAGCAACTCGGCTCAAGTCGGCCACCTCTCTCTGTATCAGCAGGCGGCAGGATGATAACATCTCCTCACATCCCCCACTCGGGTGTGCTGGAGACACATTGGCAGCATTTGCCAGAGTTTGTCACAGTTCTGACTTTCGTCAGCAGCTTTGTCAGCAGCAACACTGTTTTCTTCTAGAAAGTTCTTGTTTTCAAAGTTGGCGGATATCTATTCTTCAGAACAATTCGCCTGGGCCCGCCTGCACGGATTGTGCTGACGGATAAAATGGGAACCTATGTGGGTTAATTAGTGTCAAACTACTAGTGAATTAGTTATGAGCAAGACCTCACTTTAGAATAGGGAACATATTCTGAGTTAGAGTTATTTGGACATCAACACTAGTAGTTTTCTGTTTTGTTACATAAGAATAGACCATATTTGTGACGCGTTCCAGCGAAATGAGTCGGAAGTCACAGAGGCCGAAACATGGATTTTGGGTTTTTGTGTGTTTGAATAAAAAAAGTCTCAGCTTTCATACAATGTCAACATTAATGTAAAATTCAAATGATAAGTATAGTTTTGAAACCCTTAAACATAACGTTAGGTTGGAAAGTTTTCCCACAGATGAGATAGAGACAGATTGTGGTTGACAGAGGAAGATAGCTAGCTAAATAAAATGAATTCACATGAGGAAGAGATAGCTTGACTTTTAAATTCAAATCCCTTTAGAGGTGCTACCTCTGACAACAAATGGACCGAGCTCATTTTGGATTAATTCACCACCTCGGTACGTGATGGTGGAGCAGAGCCTGACCGCGACTCGACCATAGAGTCTGACTCGGACCGCCCGGCTAATGTCATGACAGACAGAGTCAGTTGGAGAAAGGCCAGGAGGAAGATATTGCACTCATAGCTGAGCCAATGATCACATAAACTATGTGTGATTCTATTTAATTGACGATAGTGTTAAAGAGATGCTTATAGCCTGGGAGTACAAGTGTAGCTGCAAACTCTACAACGGCGGCACTTGGGGTCTTCACGCTGGAGTAGATGATGAGAAGATGTGACCAAATGAAAGAAATGACTAATGGTAAGAGCTTCTATAGCTTAGCTAACTTACATGAATCATTTTCTGTTTGTAAAGGCTATTAAAAGTCACTAGAGCAGGCTAAGACAGCAGTCTAGCTAGTGTTATTAGTCACTAATAATGTTCTGTCAGTGTCTGTGACTTCGTCTGGCTAGGAGCATCAGAGACAAAAGGTGAGGAAATAATTGTAAAGATTGCAAAACAAATAGCCTAACGTGTAGTAAAAGTATAGGTTGTAAACTCATATGATATCACAAGGTGAAAATAGGTTGTGTTTCTGAATATGGCTGCTGTATTAATATGGATATGATCAGACCTCATTCAACAAACATTCAACATGATTTAGTCAGCCTAAACTCTTTGCGATGACTTGATTTCTCATTTTATGCTGTCATTTTGTAGATGAAAAACATCTGGTTCTTCTTGAGAAGATCAGCTTCAATGTGACTCTGTCCAAGGATATGGTGTGGTCCAAGAGAAACCAGCAAATCCACCCTGTAGCTGAGACCTCACCATGCACTATAGCAGGTATGTCTTATAACTACAACGTCTTATTTAACTTCAACATACATATAGGGTTAATTGTTTGTAGTATCTCCTGCTCAGATTGTGAGCAATATAACACAAAATACTGTAAATAATGCAAGAATGACAGAATGGTACATAAATCCATATCAATGTGTCTGTGCTACTGACCAAAGGCATTGCCCAAGATAGATGCATAATTAATACAAGTATAACTACAAAATAATTGTATAATTAGTGAATCAGTCTTCATTCTTTCATTTCTTGTCTTGTTTTCACAGGTCCACTGCATGTGGACGTGTGAGTGCACAAGATGGTGTTTAAATATGGACCAATAACATAAATATAAAATAATATAAAATATGTTCTGTATTATTACATTAATTTACACTACTTTAGATTATATTACATTATTGTGAATAATAATAATAATAATAATTGGGCTACATTTGATAATATATATTTATTCTGCATTAGTTTATTATATAAAAAAAACATATAACATATGTACATAAAATAATATTTAAATACGATATTATATGTACATATGATTTTTTCATATTTTATCCATTTTGTAGAATAGTTTTTTTATTGTTTGGATATGGACTTGTAAGTTTGTGCATATGCCTGTATGCACATGGCTCTATATTTAATATATAAATAGAGTTTATTATTTAATTAAATATTTTTCATTATATATTCTTCATATTATATTTAAATACACTATTATATATTATATGCACAGTATATTTATTCATATTTTATCAATTGTATTCCATAAGTTTTGGATTCTTATCTACATGGTAAATGGACTGTACTTGTATAGCGCTTTTCTAGTCTTTCTGACTACTCAAAGCGCTTTTACACTACATCACATTCACCCCATTCACACACATTCATACACTGATGGCAGGAGCATCAATACAAATTAAACTAACCAGTAACACTCACTCACACACACACCGAAGGCGCAGCTTCGGGAGCAGTTGAGGGTTCAGTATCTTGCTCAAGGATACTTCGACACATGGCCGGGGGAAGCCGGGATCGAACCGCCAACCTTCCGATTGGTGGACGACCGCTCTGCCACCAAGCCACAGCCGCCCACATGGGCATCTAGGCCTACTGTACTGTGTTTGTGCTTGTGCTCATGCATGTGGTCACGTGCACATGTATTGCTTGAAGGTATGTGTAGGCTACATATGCAAATGTGGGGTATGATTTTGGACCAAAAAATATGTGTTCATTTTGACTTGAGTCTTAATAAATGTATTTTAATCCATGTGGAAAATGGCTGAATATGATTTATTATCTTTGATGCCCTTTTTCTCAAAAACATTGTTTGATCACAGTCAACCTTTGGAAGAGCATATCTCATAGAATATTTGGGGTTGAAAGATAATCTTGGTATCACCATGAAGCTGAGACTTTCCTCTTTACAGACATGAACTCAAATGTGTTTCTGGGTCAAAGTGACTCAAAATGTTGGAGCAGGTCACATTTATTGTTATTAGGGAAGAATGACTATTCTTGTGGTACTATCACCTTATAGGGCACATACTGAGCAAAGCATAAAGATTTTAATTCTTGCTAGATTGTAATTCCTTACTTACTTACTTATCAATAAGCAGTAATTAGGAGGTTATTGAAGGAAAACGTATGTAACCATGGTTCCCTGATAGGGAACGAGACGCTGCATCAGCTGATGCTATGGGGAACGCTTTCAGCGTGTCTGAATCTCTGTATCAACTTAGACCAATCTTGATTGGGTTTAACGTCAACACGTGACGCACGCCGGCGGAACCGGAAGTATAAAGAGAGCCGGCTTCACTGTTGTCGTCAGCCTTCTGATTGACTGAAGCAAGCCGCTCACAGGCAAACCCGGAAGTATGGCAGCGAGACGCAGCGTCTCGTTCCCTATCAGGGAACCATGGTTACATACGTAACCTGGTACATTCCCTTTTAAGGGAACTTCAACGCTGCGTCAGCTGATGCTATGGGGAACGCAGTACCAACTCCGCCATGCTGAAGGGATGCCTGTCAGAGTGTGAAGCCAGCAGGGCACACTTCAAGACAAGAGAGCCACAGATCCCGGATTATTTAAGCAGTCTAGGCTGTAAATCTCACGAAGGTGTGAGGTGAGGACCTCCTCGCAGCATCGTATATATCGGAGAGGGGGGTTCCCGACCACCACTCTTGAGAGAAGTCATGGCCAGCAGAAATGCCATCTTTAAGGCCAGACACCTGTCTGATGCATCGTCCAATGGCTCTAACGGTGCTGTGGTCAATCCATCCAGCGCATCTGTCACAGAGGGACTCTGACTCGAACCGGAGGCCTCATCCTCAAGGTGCCGCGAAGGAAATTGGTAACAAAGCGGTGCTTCCCAAGCGAGCAGCCATCCACCAAACTGTGGAATGCTGCAAATGGAGCTACATACACCTTAAGTGTAGCGGGGGAAGAGTCCAGCCGAAAACCGGCTATGGAGGAACTCCAGCACTGAAGCCATCGGGCAGTGAACTGGGTCAAGATGGCGCTCCAGGCACCATGTAGTGAAAATTTTCCACTTGTCCGCATACAGTTTCCTTGTGGCGGGGGCTCTAGAGTGTAACATGGTCTCAACTACCTCGGTAGAGAGACCAGCAGCTTGGAGGTGGTCCCCCTCAGGGGTCAGACCCACAGCATTAATTTCCCCGGCTGGGGATGGAATATTTCGCCTTGGCCCTGCGACAGCAGGTCCCTCCTGACGGGAAACTCCCATGGGGGGCCGTCCAGGAGGGCTACCAGGCCCGAGAACCAGATTGTGGCGGGCCAGAACGGGGCCACGAGCAGCAGCTGGGCCCCTGTTCGGCGAACTCTCTCTAAAACCCCTGGGATCAGAGCAATCGGGGGAAAAGCGTACAGCCATAGCCTCGGCCACGGCTGTGCCATGGCATCCAGCCCCAGAGGCACTGGATACACAAGGGAGAACGAGAGGGGGCAGTGAGCGTTGTCTGAGGACGTGAACAGATCCACTTGTGCCCTGCCGTATCTCCTCTATATCATCTGCACCATCTCGGGGTGCAGTCTCCATTCCCCAGGCCTCGGCCCCTGCCTCGACAGGATGTCTGCTCCCACATTGAGGTACCCAGGTATGAAAAGTGCTCTGAGAGAGAGCAACTTCCCCTGGGATCACAAAAGGATCTGGCGCGCCAGTCTGCACAGATGGCACGACCTCAGACCGCCTTGTCAATTCAAGTAGGAGACCACCGCTGTGTTGTCGGCTCTCAGCAGACAGGCACGTGGTGGCCCCTGAGGTCTGGAAGAAAGTACCGTAAGGCCAACAAGACCGCTCACATCTCAAGGCAATTTATGTGCTATAGATGCGGGGTCAACCACAGACCTCGGACTGTGCGCCCTCTCCAGTGCTGGAGACGTCCGTCGAAAGTGTGTGATGGTGAAACACCATTCCCAGCACTGGGCCCTGGGTCAGAAACACCCGTTGTCTCCACCTGTCTAAGGCACGCATGCACCTGCGTGTAACCTTGATCAGGCGAAAAGGATTGCCCCTCGGGGAAAATCCGGCGTCCCTGAGCCACCACTGCAGCTGCCTCATGTGCAGCAATCCAAGCGGAATCACGGTGGATGCTGCGGCCATGAGGCCTAACAGTCTCTGAAACTGAAGTGCAGTTAGATGTCGGCCTAGCTGCACCCTGAGTACCATAGTCAGGATTGACTCGACGCGTGCGGGAGACAGTTGTGCCCACAACGTGACTGAGTCCCACGCTACTCCTAGGAACGTTAATCCTTTGTGTTGGAGTGAGCGTGTGTTGAGCCTCAACCTCAAGCACCTCAAGTGCACAAGTACGACATCTCGATGCCGTGCTGTGTGAGACGAGAATGGGATAAAATCAACCAGTCGTCCAAAAAAATTGAGGATGCGGATCCCCTGGAGTCTGAGAAGAGCCAGGGCAGAGTCCATACACTCCGTGAAGGTGTGAGGGGAGAGTGCTAGGCCGAAGGGAAGCACCCGATATTGGTAAGCTTAGCCCCCGAAAGCGAACCACAGGAACTTCCGGTGTCCCGGAATGATAGAGACGTGGAAGTACGCGTCCTTTAGATCGATTGTGACGAACCAGTCCTCGGACTGAATCAGACTCACAATCATAGGGATCGTCAGCATCCGGAACCTAAGTCTCCTCAGAGAAAGGTTCAGGTGACAAAGATCTAAAACGGGACGCAAACCACCGTCTCTCCCGGGACTATAAAGTACCGGCTGTAGAACCTGGTATGCATCCCTCAGGTGGGGATTTGTTTTATGGCCCCGTTGTACAAGAGAGAATGTATTTCTTGCTCCATCACCTATGCTTGTACTTGGTCGACTGCTATTTCCAAGATTCCTCGGAATCATGGGGGTGTGGACTGGAACCGAAGCTTGTAACCTTGTCGGACAGTGCGCAAACTCAGTGCGACACGCCGGGTCAAGCTTCTCAAGCGGGCAGAAGAGTCCCTCAGGGGAACCAACCGCTCGAGGCTGGTGCCTGGGGGACCTGGAGTGGCGGCCTTGGTTACCCGAAGCGCTGCAGTGGCGGGAATCCCCGAGGATCAGCATGTACATGCCTGACCGCCCCGCGAACCTGCAATGTGAGAGCTGCGGTACCCCGAAGCGATGGAACGGCGGGATTTAACTGGAAAGGAACGTCTACAGGCCTCAGTAGAAGACGCAACTCTGGCCTGACTGCTGCACAGCGGTGCAGGTCTAAAGGCAGCGGTTGCATGGAACTCGCCATGCCCCGAAGCGCCACCGGCGGCAGGGTTAAGAGGCTGAGCTCCCGAGGGGACAATGGGGGAGCAGCCATGTGCCCAACCCCGATGGGGGGGGCATCCTCTGAGGTCCGACGCTCGAGTCAGGGCCCCTTCTGTGAGGCCTGCTGGGCGAGAAGCACGGCCCTCAGGTCCGTCTTCTCCCTCTCAGGTCCTCTCCGAGCAGGCTGGAGCGAGCCCCTAGGCCGCTAGGGAGGGGCACGCTGGGCCACACTCGCTTTCTGAGTCAGCATGTAAGAGCTGCGAGATTTTGAAGGCTGAGGTGGTCCACCCTCAGCTCAGGCCCGAGACCTCTGGCGACGGGTTACCATCGTCGTAGCATGGTGGAGCTCCGTCCATCCTCGGATGTGAGGGCTCCACCAAAGTCGAGGTCCTAAGCAGGTCGGCTGGGCACACCCGCACGCATGCCATGGCGTGCGGACATGCCCCGCCTGACCCGCTGCCCCGTATGCCTTGCCCACTAAAGTCAATGTAGTGTGACAAGGCCTACTAGGCAACATCGGGGTCTTAAGGGAGGACGCAGCCTGGGTGATAAACGCCGCCAGCGTCTCCCCGCCCTACCCGTTCTCCTTGCACCCACTGATCGTGGGCGTCGGGACCTGCATCTTATCTCTCCTCAGAGAGGGCACTTACCTTGCTCACAGTCACCCCTCAGGGCTGTCTGAGCCTGCTCTCCGTACAGACAGCAGACACAAGTGTGTGGCCTCTGAACACGTTCCCCGTTTCGGTCGGAAGAAGCCGCGATGCGGGCTTCCGGTCCCGAAAACAGGTGGGAATTAGCGGATGACCCTTGTCTCTCCCGTTTCTCACCGCGAGCTGCCGCAGCAGCCGCGGGACCCGCACCAAGCGGAGCGAGCTCCCGAGAAGATGCTCACGCTGCTCGCGGTCAACCTCGAGGGCTGACAGAGCGAGCTCTCAACCCAAAACTGCCAATCAAAACACGTGAGTTGCCAGTGGGGATAATCCGCGGGCAGGGAGGAAGGACTGCAAAAACTGCTTTACACTCGTTATTTCCACAGAGACCCAGCGCGCTTGCTGAAGATCAGAAGACTGACAACAACAGTGAAGCCGGCTCCCCTTATACTTCCGGTTCCGCCGGCATACGTCACGTGTTGACGTTAAACCCAATCAAGATTGGTCTAAGTTCATACAGAGATTCAGAGGCAGTCACGCTGAAGGCGTTCCCCATAGCGTCAGCTGACGCAGCGTTGAAGTTCCCTTGACAGGGAACTCTTAGTTTATGGCCCAAGTAGTTGTAGAATATGGGCAAAATGATTAATAAAGAGCCAATATGCTACTAATATGCGTCCTAATAAGCAAATAGTTAATGGTGAATATATGTACCTTAATATAAAATGTTACCAATATCTTTCTTAACTATTAATAAAGTTTGGTACCAGTTTCATTAGTAATAATAATTAGTCCCGTGACCCAACAAAAGTGTGAAACTTTTGCTGCTGAATGATACCAAACAACTTTAATAGATAAAAAGATATTATTTACATAATAATTAATAACCTGTTCATCTGGGTTTAAATGTGTGTGTGTGTGTGTGTGTGTGTATATATGCAAATTAAATAGTAAAGTAAAATCAATAAACATCAGTATTTCTTGTATTTGGAAAAGGCATTTCATTTCTGAGGGAGATGAAAAGAGGAGGGGGGGGAATGCAGCCCAGACCAGCCACACATTGGTGTGAGATATGACATTCCAACTTATATCTTCTTTCTGGATTAGTGGATATTTGAACTAGTTCTGGTAAGTTTAGTCCCTGCTGTTCATGCACTAAAAGCAACATGTTAAATCATAACTTTTCAACAAAGCATATCATTAAAGTTAATACACATTTAATTCCATATGTAAAAGCCTGTCCCTTTGTTCTTTCTTTTCTAAGTTCAGTGTGTTGTAAACTCAACCCCCCATCCTGGGATGTTGGGGGTATCAGACTAGCTGGCTGAAATCCTGCCATTAATGGGGCAGTTGTCACTTAACTTCCTTTTGATGTCACCCTGACTTCTGGCAGGGACTTTTTCATTGACCCAGAGGAAAGTAAACACAGGATGTTTGGGGGAAGTACCTCTCTAAGTCCTCACAGACCTGGTTTATGACACAGAGGCTATGAGGAGAACATGTTAATTATTTTATCAATAAAAGATACAAAATGTTCAGCCGAATCTGTGTTGATCTACCCTACAACATTGTAGGTGTCCCAGATACTATGTTGGTTGTCTTCCACTATGACACATTAGACTGGATAAAAATGAGCAATTGTCACACCAAGTCAGGACAATGTCAGGACCCTGTCGGACCAATTCAATTCAATTCAATTTTATTTATATAGCCCAGTATCACAAATCACATTTGCCTCAAAGGGCTTCACAATCTGTAACATACGACACCCTCTGTCCTTAGACCCTCGATTCGATTAAGGAAAAACTACCCAAAAAACCCTTTTAACAGGGG
>CM022481.1:2871020-2895741 GCA_011952105.1 Coreoperca whiteheadi
GTAAGATACGACGGTGCCTGACCATTAAGAACTTTGTAGGTGAGGAGAAGGATTTTAAATTCTATTCTGGATTTCACAGGGAGCCAGTGCAGAGAAGATAATATTGGAGAAATATGATCACTTTTCCTAGTTCCTGTCAGTACACGTGCTGCAGCGTATTGAATCAACTGGAGAATCTTAAGGGACTTTTTCGGGCTGCCTGATAATATGAAATTGCAGTAATCCAGCCTTGAAGTAACAAATGCATGGATTAATTTTTCTGCATCATTTGACCAAGCTGATATTGTGTAGTCTGAGCATGGCATAAAATGGAAAAGACTTGAAGAAGTGCAATGGAAAGTCAGTATTTGATGAGTGGACTGCAGAGTCCAGTTGCCAGAGGGCTGGAAAGCTTGGGCTAGTGGCACACATCAAACTCTGGCTCAGTCTCTGTGAGGATATCAAAGTGATGAAAGCTGAAGCAAACTAATGGACAGGTGGGGCTGAGAGCGAGGAGCTGCAGATCCCACCCCCAAAGACAAAGCTCATCACATATGCACTGAGACTACACAAATACATACACACACAGACATAAAACCCCGAGGAGAAAAAAAGTAGGAATAAGAGGTGAGCCAGTAATCAGAGAACACTTCAGCAGCTTAATCACCATCGCTTGTCTGATGAGGAAGAACACTTCTGGTTTTTGTGGGCAGGAGCCTTCATTAATCATCCTTAAAAGAAACACCACTCCATCACAACTTGAGTTGAGGACTCGTTCTGCTGCAGACTATATAGAGCAGAGCCGAGAAAAGAATTTGGTAGAAGGGGGGGAGCTATTCATGCTCTTTTCCAATCAGTCCAATCAGCTTTGGGCAGCTTCAGTGTCCAGAGGTTTAATGTTTCAAATGAACACCAGACATCTACATGTGGTGGTTTGATTGTTTTGTGCACATCCCCATGTCATTATTCTGAAGAAAGAACTTATCATTACAATCTTGTCAGTTACAGATTACCTTAGACCCTCAGGATGTTCTTTTTTTTTTAGATAAACCTATAATACGCACTGTGGCAGGATATCATTACCTATCATGGCACCGAGGGTTAAAACTCTGGTTGTAATTCTTTTGGCTTTTTCATGTGAATGAAATTTCAAAACAAATTACATCCTCTATGACATCAAGTGGCCTTTAAAGAATAAACACTCTAGATGACTCAGGATGGAGGTTTGACAGTTCAACCGTGACCCAGCACTCTGTGGAGCATTATTTTTCCAGCACACGTACACACAAAGAAATGCAATAATCTAATTCAACCAGGGAATATGACATAATTAATACCAGTTTTATTTAATTAAAACCTGTGCATGAGTAAAAAAGCCACTGATGATTATTATTTGCAAATGATCACACAGCCCAGTTTCAATACAGCCCTTTGAGATTGTCTCCAAGAATCAACAGGTATCGAAAATGTTTTTCCCCTATTCATCTGTATCTATACTATTTTCTGTTTCCTTTGTGTAATATTAAAGAAATGGATTGTGTCAGTTGTTTACTCATGCACTTTTGGTATTTTAGCCATACTTGTTAAGTTTCGTTTTTGGCGGACACAGAAGTAGTTAGAGGTTGTAGTGAGTAAAAGTTTTTAATGAAACACTGATGGTAGGCTGGAGGGGTTTTGCAGGGCTGGGCAAGGCAGGAGACAGGCATGTATGTAGGTGTAATGGAGAATGGCTGGCGATTAGCTGAGATGCATGTCAGATATGGCAGGGCGAAGAGTTCTGAGGCACAAAAATAGAGAAGATCCAATTAACCATAGGCATGATGAAAAAACACACTAGAAAAATAACCAAGAGGTTTGGCCAAGAGTACACTACTATCAAGGAGGCTGGTGCAATCTAGCCACGAGTGGTTGCAGAGCTGGCATATTTAAGCTGAGAGTTGATTGGAATCAGGTATAGAGCCAAACCAGGTGCTAGTAGAAGTAGCCATGCCCACAGCACATACACGCACAAACAAACGGGGGAGGAGGAGACAAGGACGAGACACAAGAAAACCCAGAGTCACTGCTGGAGCCATGACAATACTGTACATATTCCTGAAGCTACAGTATTTTAGGCTTCTGAGTAGAAAGCAATCTGATGGTGGAAGTGAATGAACCAGTCTCTCCTCTCTCTGTAATGCAGATCAAGGTGCCCTTGGTGCTCATTATAAGAATTAAATAAATCATACATACTCAGCAAGTTGTCCCTACATTGTTAAAGACTTGAGTGAACACATCAGATTAAGATTTCTTAAAAACTACAATTTTCAGTACATTAGCAGATACAAAAATAACACTGAAGTCGAATAAGTGTCAGTCACTATTTTTATTTTATTTGTCTTTTGTTAGAACACAACTTTATGGCAGTGATAAACTATATTGTGTCACATCAATGGCAAACAGAGCACACGGAGAGGATCCAAATGCAGATTGAGGACACAGAATGCTAATTTCAATGGTATTTTAATATCTTACTAGCAGGTAAACAAGTAACAGATAAGTAGACAGGTGGCAGGCATAAGTCCAAATGACAGGCAAAGCAGAGCCGCCACAGAGACTAACTAACAAAGGAAGTGAACCAGTATATGTAGTGAGAGGCTGATGAGGGAATGAGTTGCAGGTGAGGAGTGGACGAAATCACTGCAGGGCTGATGAGGGAGAGTGGAAACAGGGGTGTAGGTGGTGGAGGTCAGGTGGTCAGGTTATAGGGGTTATTGCAGGACAGGACAAGGAACAAAAGACAGGAAGCAAAACTAAACGAAACATGAGACTATTTCAAATTAAAACAGGAAATTACTGAACAAAAATCCTAAACAATGAAACTTCGTGTGGAGTGAGCCTTGATAAGCAGAGATAAAAGGCAAGCCGCGCACCTTATAAGTCTGTGCAATCGCCTCAACAATCCACCTGCTGATGTGTTTAGTGCGCATGCGTCACGGTGTTGGCTATTGCATAGCTCTGTCTCGTCGTCTTACTTTTCTAACTTTTAGCCTTCCTTTTTCTTCCTAACTTGAGTAACTTGTGTGTAAATTAAACTACGCTATTTGAGCAAATGAGGGTAGAAAGTATTTTAGTACTTTTTTTCACTGTGGAACTTCTTCTCCTGCTACTCGGTCAGGGTACTGCTGCTGAACAGCTGTTTGGCCGCATTGTTTAAACCAGGGAACAGCTGATCACGCTGAAGCCAAGCGGTATGGCGCCAAGGACAACCGATGTCCCCACGGAGATCTGGAGGAGGACACACCGAGGATGCAGAGGTGGAACGAAGCGGCGAGGGAAGAGAGAGGGGTGCAGACAAAAGAGAATAAAGAACAAGACATTTAAGCCATGTCTGCCTTCTCTCTTTATGGGCAACGTGAGATCACTGGCGAATAAGATGGACGAGCTAGCGACGTTAGCCCGGAGTCAGACGGAGTTCCGTGAGTGTAGTTTGATGTGCTTCTCAGAGACATGGCTACACCAGGATATCCCGGATCATAACGTTTCCATCAACGGCTTTCAGACTGTTCGGGCCGACAGGGATTACACCAGGAGCGGTAAGCGGAAAGGCGGCGGGCTTGCTGTGCTGGTTAACAACAGGTGGTGTAACCCTGGGCATGTTACTATCAAGCAGAGTATCTGTAGCCCAGACATTAAACTGCTAGATATGGGACTCCGACCATATTATCTGCCACGCGAATTCTCACATACCATTGTTGTGGCTGTTTACATCTCCCCCTCTGCTAACTCTGTATCGGCGTGCAACGCCATTCACTCCGCCATAGCACAACTTCAGACTCAACACCCGAGTGCACTCATATTACTATCAGGCGACTTCAACCATGTCAGTGTTTCAACAATACTGACTAATTTCACCCAGTATGTGAGTTGTCCTACTAGAGAGGAGAGGACATTGGACCTGTTGTATGCTAACGTTAAGGACACATACAGTTCTTCCCCCCTCCCCCCCCAGGCAGGTCAGACCACAACCTGGTTCACCTTAAATCCTGCTATATGCCTCTGGTTAAAAGGCAGTCTGTGACCACAAGGACAGTGAGGAGATGGTCAGAGGACGCCTATGAGACACTGCAGGAAATATTTTGAGGTGACAAACTGGGACACACTCGGTGAGCCTTATGGAGAGGACATCGACGGGCTCACTGAGTGAATCACAGGCTACATTAACTTCTGTGTGGACTGAAATGTCCCAACTAAAATGGCTCATTGTTGTCCTAACAATAAGCCGTGTGTAACAAAGGACATCAAAGACATCCTGAATGCCAAGAGGAGGGCCTTTACAGATGGTAATAGGGAGCAGGTGTGGGCCATGCAGGCTGACCGGAAGGTAAAGATCAGGGAGGCCAAGGAGAAGTACAGGAGGAAGCTGGAGTGTAAACTCTAGCAGAACAACACGAGAGAGGTCTGGAGCGGCATGAAGAGCATCACTGGCTTCAGACCGACTGGCAGCAGAGGAGCTGAAGGCAGCTTGGACAGGGCCAACAAACTTAATCTGTTCTTTAACAGATTCGATACACTGGCTCCTGCTCATCCCCCCTCTAAGTCTGCTGCTGCCCCCCCTCAGACCCCTGTGAGTCAACTGCTCCCCCCTCCCCCATTGTCCTGGGAGAGAAATACCCCCCCCTCAACTGGCTCTCAGGCTAACGGGCCTCTTCACATTGACATTGATGCCCCCCCGCCTGTAACCTCTGCTGTGTGCGTGACTGCAGACCAGGTGAGAGGACAGCTGATGAAACTCCACTCAAACAAGGCTGCTGGCCCAGCCCCGGGGTGCTAAAAGCCTGTGCCCCCCAGGAGTTCTTCAACATGTCTTCAACCTGAGCCTGAGTCTTCAAAGGGTCTCTGTTCTGTGGAAGACATCTTGCCTCGTTCCTTACCCGAAAACGCGACGTCTTAGTGGCTCCAAGGACTACAGACTGGTGGCACTGACATCCCACATAATGAAGACCCTGGAGAGACTGGTGCTGGAACAGCTGCGGCCCATGGTCAGACCCCTCCTGGACCCCCTTCAGTTCGCCTACCAGCCCCGGCTGGGAGTTGAGGATGCCATCATCTTCCTGCTGAACCGTATTCACACCCACCTGGACAAGCCAGCAAGCACGGTGAGGATCATGTTTTTTGATTTCTCCAGTGCCTTCAGCACCATCTGGCCAGCCCTGCTGGGTAAGAAGCTGGCAGCAATGCAGGTGGATGTCCCCGTCGTGTCCTGGATTGTTGACTACCTGACTGGCAGACCACAGTATGTGCGTCTGCAGAATTGTGTGTCAGACACTGTGGTCAGCGACACTGGGGCCCCTCAGGGGACTGTCCTCTCCCTTCCTCTTCACCATCTACACCACAGACTTCAGCCACCACACAGAGTCCTGCCACCTTCAGAAGTTTTCTGATGATTCTGCTGTGGTGGTATGTATCAGTGGTGGTGATGAAACTGAGTACAGGGCTGTGGTGGGTAACTTTGTCTCATGGTGCGAGCAGAACCATCTGCAGCTCAATGCCACAAAGTCCAAGGAGCTGGTTGTAGGCCTACGAAGGGCCAAGGCACCAGTGACTCCGGTTTCCCTCCAGGGGGTCAGCGTGGACATCGTTGAGGATTACAAGTATCTGGGAGTACACATAGACAATAAACTGGGCTAAGAACACTCAAGCTCTGTACAGGAAGGGCCAGAGCCACCTCTATTTTCTGAGGAGGCTGAGGTCCTTCAACATCTGCCGGACAATGCTGAGGATGTTTTATGCGTCTGTGGTGGCCAGTGCTATCCTGTATGCTGTTGCATGCTGGGGCAGCAGGTTGAGGGTAGCGGACGCTAACAGACTCAATAAACTGATCCGTAAGGCCAGTGACATTATTGGGGTGGAGCTGGACTCTCTGTCGGTGGTGTCAGAGAGGAGTATAATGGCCAAAGTACATGCCATCTTGGACAGTGTCTCCCACCCACTCCATGACGTGCTGGTCAAGCAAAGGAGTACCTTCAGCGGAAGACTCATCCTCCCAAAATGCACCACAGAGCGCCACAGGAAGTCATTCCTGCCTGTGGCCATCAAACTCTTTAACTCCTCCTTCTGAGTGTTAGTCGATATGACCATAAGTCACTAAACTGGACACCGATCATGAACATCTCTGCAATACTGGACATAATTTGGAAATATTCGGTGCTTAAACTACTGTGCAGTACACCCTGATTTAAAATTAATTTGTCAGTCAGTCATTTTCGACCGCTTGTTCCCATTAGGGGTTGCGGGTAACCTATCCCAGTGGCTTTGGGCCTTAGGCAGGGTACACCCTGGACAGTGGCCAATTCGTCGCAGGGCTGACACAGAGACAGACAGACAAACAACCATTCACTCTCTCATTCATCCACTAGGGACAATTTAGAGTCACCAATTAACCTAAGCATGCATGGTAGAGGGGGAAAGCCCGGCCGAAAACCGGCCCTGAAGGAATTCCAGTACTGAAGTGACTGAGCAGTTAACTGGATCCACTTGATGCTCTCTGCACCATAAAGTTAAAGTTCCACACTTGAAAGAATAAAGTTTCTTCATGGAGGGAGCTCTAGAATGCAGGATAGTTCCAACTATCTCGGTAGATAGACCAGCAGCTCGGAGTAGATGCCCTCAGGGGCCAAACCCAGAGCTTGATATTTCGCTGTTGGCCTGTGACAGGAGACCACAGCAGACCATCCAGGAAGGCTGTCAGGTCCAAAAGCCGCATTTGGGCAGGCCAGAACGAGGCCACCAGCAAAAGCTGAACCCCGGTTCGGCAAACTCTCTCTAGACCTCCAAAGAGCAGGGCAATCGGGGGAAAAGTGTACAACTGAAGCTGAAGCCACGGCTGTACCATGGCATCCAGCCCATGGGGGTTGGTGGTACGAGGGAGAACCAGAAGGGACAGTGTGTGTTCTCTCGGGATACAAACAGGTCCACATCCACTCTTCCAAACCTTCTCCAGATTATCTGCACCTTCTCAGAGTGCAGTCTCCTTTTCCCTGGCCTTTGCCACTGTCTCGACAGGATGTCCGCCCATAGAGAGCAGCTTCCCCTGGGACCATAGGAGGATAATATGTGCCAATCTGTACAGAGGGCGCGATCTCAGACCCCCCTGACAGTTTTTGTAATCAATCATCAAGCTGTCTGTACGAAGAAGAACATGGTGGCCCCTGAGGTCTGGGAGAAAGTGCCAGAGGCTAGCAGGACCGCCAGCATCTCTAGGCAATTTATATGCATCAACCGCAGACCTCGAGCCGAGCGGCCATCCATGACCGCGCCCAACCAACAGAAAAATCAAAGGAACTGTAGTGTTAACAGAAAGAAAGAAGTTTGTCTCGCTCTCAGCTGACCGAGCCGACGCTGGTGGGGGGGCTGGGGGTCCGAGGCCCGCGACCGCGGGGACAGACGGGACGCTGCAGGACCAGCAGAGGACAGGTGTGGTCTCAGAGGGTTTTTACTTTGAACTGAAAGACGAGTTTGGCTGCGAACCCCAGAAACCTGGAGGTGTCCGTCAACAATACTCAACAATGACACACAGCTCCTATCATTGGGCCCTGGATCAGGAACCAATGTTTCCTCCACCTGACCAAGGAATGAAGGCACTTGTTCATAACCTTGATTAGGTGAAAAGGGGTTGCCCATTGGGGAAAACCTTTTGGTCCTGAGCCAGCACTGCAACTGTCTCATGTGCAGCAGGCCAAGCGGTATTATAGTGGGTGCTGCTGCCATGAGCCCCAACAGTCTCTGAAACTGTTTCTCAGTGAGGTGTCGGCCTCGCTGCATGCTGGACACCATGGCCAGGATCGACTCGATCCATGCCCGCAACATAACTGTATCCCACACTCCTAGGAATGTCATCCTTTGGACAGGAGTAAGCATTCTTTTGCTCATATTGAGTCTCAGCCCCAGGGCACTGCATGTGGGCGAGCCTGACATCTCAATGACAGGCTGCTCCGGTACGCGAATGCGCTAATATTAGCCAGTCATCTATATAATTGACGACTGGCTAAGAATCTGTAGCCAGAGCAGTCCCAGGGCTATGTCCATACATCTCATATAAGTGCAAGGGGAGAGTGCTAGGCCGAACGGATGGACCTGATACTGGTAATCTTTGCCCCCAAAGTGAACCTCAGGAACTTTCAGTGTTCCGGTAAGATAGAAATATGGAAGTATGCGTCCTTTAGATCGATCGTGACAAACTAGTCCTCGGACTGAATTTGGCTCACGATGAATCATCATCATATTGAACCAAAGTCTCCTCAAAGACCGGTTCAGCTGACGAAGATCTAAAATCGGGCGTGACCCTCCATCGTTTTTGGGAACTATAAAATACCGGCTGTAGAACCCAGTGTCCCTCTCTGGGGACTTGCTCTATGGCCCCTTTCTCTAAGAGAGATTGTACTTGCTCTATAACCTGCGCTTGCACTGAGTCCCCTTTTGTCTCCAAAAGCCCTCAGAATTTTGGAGATCGGGACCCAAACTGAAGCCTGTACCCCTTTTATTGAACATTGCCGTTGTGGCACCTCGGGGAACACTTCCCAAGTGTGCAGAAAATCCACTAGGGGAACCAGCCAATAGTTGGTGCCATCGGGAATTACCAGAGCGACCTCGATGACCTGAAGGGCCGCTACGGCAGGAACTGACCGAGCTACAGTTTCAACAAATCTCTCCGCAGAGAGCCCTGGGTCTAAAGGACCTAGCCTCTCCAGACTGACATCCAGAAGCTCCTTCACATCCTCAGATGCAATGGCTCCGCCGTTTGTAAGATCCCCAAGCAGTTTGGCCTGATACGCCTGCAAGATGGCCATAGTGTGCCGGCATACCCCGACCTGACCCCCAGCCATATATGCCTTGCCCACTAAAGATGACGTAGTGTGTCAAGACTTATTAGGCAACGTCGAAGCTCTGAGGGACGAAGCAGCCTTCGGCGATAAAAACGGCACCTCAAACTGTGGCATAATGCCATAGCCGTTCTCCTGGAGCCCCACGATTAATGCATAATTGTCAACAGTAGGGCTTGAAAGTCGAGATGAAAATGGCTTAGCCCAAGGTCTTGTCACCTCAGTGTGGAGATTCGGGAAGAATGTTAGCTCACAACACGGGCATAGAGGTTTGGCCTGGAGAAAGTGAGTGCTCATCTAGCTTACTACGCCTCTGAGCCTCCGGCCTCTTTGGTGGCCAGGACACAGGGCGGGTAACAACCTCTAGCAGCTCCTCATACTGCGGTGAATGGGCTGACAAGACACCCACGTCACCGCCTTCCATGCTGAGGACATCAAAGTCCTCAGAGCTAGACTGCCCCAGCGTCTGTCCCAAATTTGGGGTGATGGAAGCCATTCTGAGGGCTTCTGGATTCTGAATGCAGGTGTAAGAACTAATAGACGAGAGCTGAGAAAGGGCCGAATCCGTCTCGCCTTTGTCCCCTAGATCCATCTGAAATCCGCACGAGTGCAGTCGCCGTGCTGCCATGGCAACCACAGGACCCACACCACATGGAGCGCAGAGCTGGTCACTATCATCAAAGAGAGCCAGCCAAGAGCGGAGCAACCCCCTCGAGGGCTGACAGAGCATGCTCTCTGCCCAAACAGCTGACACACATATCCTGTGTGTCACCGCTGGGAATAAAGCGTGGCAGGGGTGAACACACTACCTAAAACCATGCTCATTTCTCTTCACAAGGCTGTTCACTCGTATACAGACACAGAGCGCTTACTGAAGATCAGAAGACTGATGACAAGAGTGAAGCCGGTTCTCATTATAACTTTCAGTTCTGTCAGCGTGTTAGCGTCGCATCAACCAAAATTGGACAAAGTTGTATATGAGATTTAGAGGCGGTCACGCTGAAGACATTCCCCGAGTTTCGTCACCGACGCAGCGTTAAGCTCCCTCTAAAGGGAAACTCCCCATTGCTATTTTTAAGTTTATTGCAACTTTAGACTTACTTTTTAAATTTTGAATCTAAAGTCATTTTTATGTAGTTTATTTGTGTACTTTAAAAATAAATTGTAATGATGATATACAGTAGAGTCCCAGGGAGGAGGAGGTCACTGTGTTGTTGTTGATGACAGTGAGATCAATAGCAGGGAATGATTTGCACGTGGGGAAGACTTGTCAAGACTTTGCTGTAGATAATGGGGGCAACACTAATGTGAAGATGAGGAAGACATGCATATCAGACACACATGCATACAAGATTGAATAATGAGTTTGTCTTTGTCATGTACATCAGATGCATGTCTAATGCCAATAATAAGCCTCATGTATTATGTCCTTTTCTATTGATTTCACTGTGTCCTACTAGTTAAAATGGTAATCATCAGTTAAGCAGAGGCCTGAGAGCCCCTGAATAAAATACAGCCTTCAGCTACACTTTTCTCAGCTTGTGGACAGCACAGGGGACCCGCAAATATTGATCCACAAAATATGCACACATCAACTAACTTGGCCCTTGTGTTCACTTGAAACTCTGCAACGCAGATCTACAAGGTGGTTTATTTCTTTATCGTTCCATAGATGCTTATCTATATCTCGAAGATATTTTCAGTGGGCAAAATGTAATAAAAAATCTGATTAAATTGTGACTCAACACATCTTATAAATAGAGAAGCAGCACAGCTATATTGATGGACTATAAAAGAGTTTGCCCTGTCATGTAGGGAAGTCAAGTCTGAGAATCCTTCGAGGAACCTCTTGTGGCTGAGGTCGAGTCATTCAGGTACTCCTTGCCCTCTTCATTTAGGCCTTTTTTTGTTTCATCAGAGAGGTGTCTGCAGAATTCTGGTGCAATCAGCAAGCCACCACTGACCTTGAGTTCAACTATTACTGCATCATCCCAGCCCCATATAACCCACATTTATCAGGCTATAGCTGCTTCATATTCATGGCACAGAGCAATCCTCAGCACATAAATAAGGCATTCCTATAAAACACTGCAATAATAACTGACTTCCATTTTGACCAAACCTCAACCCATGTGACCTCTCTAAAGGGCTCAGCTTGTCTGTTTGTAGTTTTTTTTATGCATAAACAGTTCTACTGCCCAGCTAGTGCCTCCTAGAGACTGCAATTTTCATGACACAACATGTATTGTGTCTGCCATTACGGTTGGGATAAAGTTTACAGTATGTGGGCATAACAGACTAAGGGCATTTTCACACCTGAAAGTCTGCACCAAGGTCTGAAAGAAAGTTTATGTTTTGATACACTGTATACATTCGATTCGTTTTGGTTTGGTTTCACACTGCAATTATGCGAGCACAGTAAAGAACTTTACATGATGTACTTGCGTCCTGTCGTCATCAGTTTTGTGGGCTGCATCTTAGCATTGATTGGTTTGTTAGTGGACATGCGTCTGAAACTTTGTCTCCTCCTCTCCCCATGCGTTACCACGGCAAATTTTTCCTGCTATCTTCTGTGACAGGTCTGGTAGTTCTGTCTTCTTCTGTTGTTTGGGGTACGCGGGAACCACCGGAACTTCCTGTAAATGATCTGAAACTCCAAACCATACATACAATGCTTTCACACTAGCAACAAACCGAACCTTTGTTAAGTTTGATCCGGACCGAGACTACCTCTTTTCGTCAGACCAAATTTCGTCTGTTTGTCCGGACCATGGTCATACCAGAAGGTTTCACACCTGTAATTTTGATTCGGGCCAAAGTGAAAATTCCAAAAATCCGGATCAAACAAAGAAGGTGTGAAAATGCTCTAACTTGCTAAAGTTGGTAAATTATATGTACAAGCACTTATATTTCTTCTGGTCCAAGTCTATTGTGTTAATTGCAACAGGCATGTTTTGCTTTTTACCACAGAAATTCCCCAAGTACAACGTCATATTCACTCTAGTAACAAAACATAAAAACAGAAATCAATTCTCAGCAGTGTAGAGATTTCAGTTTCATTCTTCCTGAATGCCACAGGTCTAAATCAAGGTATTACATACTGTCTCTGGTGGTCATCCAGAATCCATAGAACCTCAGTTAACATACGTAATTCTTCTTGATTTGAGCTTTAATTTGAAAAGAGTTGAAGTGATTGCATTTGACTTGTACTAGTGAGGTTGTAGTTACATGTAAAAAACGTTTTTAGGTTAGTGTAGACAGTTGTATTGTATAATCTGAGACAGACGGCTGAAAAATGTGTTTGAAGCACATCTGTTTTAGACACAGGGTTAGATGAAGGGGTTGCTGGAGCAACGTTTTTTTCAATCAACTTTGAAAATGAAAACAAGACCAGGTCGAAACCTAGTATATGGCTGGACCACGTATGGTCAGTGTGCTGTATTTAGGCCATATCTTAAGCTGTCTGATTTGAAAAGGAACGTATTCTAATTATAACTATTCTAATTATCTATTAACTCCCCTGCTCTAGCGTTTATTTTCATCTGTGGGATACAGTATCTAGTTTTCTATTACACACCTCGTATTGAGTGTTTTGTCAGGTTGATTGTTATTTGGGATGACCAGGAGGTCTAGAGGAAGGCCAAAGAGGAGATTTATGGATGTAGTGAGAGAGGACATGAAGTTAATTGGTGTGAGTGAAGAGGATGCAGAGGACAGGGTTAGATGGAGGCGCATGATTCGCTGTGGCGACCCCTGAAAGGGAACAGCAGAAAGGAAAAGAAGAAGATCTCCACTCACAGCAGTAGGTTTAACGTTGTTTTCCAGTTTCTGATACCTGATATTCACCATGAGGTGAATTGTACTGTCTCTGTGCCATCTGTGCACATGATGTCCTGTGATGCGCCATTGCGGACGGACCCAGTGAGGCATGGACCACATCCTGCTTCGCCCTTATCCCACTTAGACCCTTAGAGGGTGTTGTACCCACTGGTTACTTTAACTGAAAGTAAAGTAGGCTGAAACACTAAAAAAATACCTGCAGCTATTTAAAAACATTAGATTTCAGCATGTCAAAGGATTATTTTAGCATCCTATGTCTACCAGAGAGGAAAAGGTGTATTGACAAACTCAATATTGTTGGTCTATCTCAGCGTCCCTTCTCCTTAAGTTGCTTTTCTTGAAAAAAAAATGCTACTGTATTTAGCTAAGGCATAGCTTTTTGATGTATCCAAATTCCACTATAACACAAGTTGCATACTGTCAAAATGTTTTAGCTTAATTTACAGAAATCTAGTTAGCCTGTATTTGACTTAACCAGTGACAAAATGCTTGCTGCACACCCAGGCATGCACACCCAGGAATACTGAGTGTCAGGATCCCACAGTTTTCCCAGTCTTCTGGCCTGTATCCACATTTACCTTCTTATAGGATTAATTTTTTGGTTCGACAGCTTATATAGTTTAGAGTTATTTTTCTGTTGTTTGCTGGCAGGAAATAACAAGGAGACACCTTCATGCAATACAAAGTCAAAGGAGAGCGGATGTGGGGGGACTTAATTGTGCTCTGTCACTATGAGGGAACTCAAACACTCGACCAACCAACCGTGTAACTTCATCACTCACTCACTCAGTAAGTCACAGACTTACACGTTTATAGGGATGGCCTTGTTTTGCCGTGGCCCATTCAAAAATCTGGTGGTGTGGAGTTAGAAAGAGTTGAGCGGGGGCACTGTTTTGCAGAACAGATGTAGGCATACTTTATGCAAGCTCCATGAGGTGACTTTCTAATTTTTAAACAGACTATTTCAACTTCCAATCCTTTTCAAGAAATATTCCCAATTTAAGGAAAGTACCATAACACAAACTGACAAACTTTGAGAGCAAACCATGAAGCTTCCGATCAATAAACTGTCGAATAACAGCTCCACTCGTGGTGCTAATGGTGGTGCATCTACTGAAGCAATGGGGCTATGATGTCCAGCAGAGGTTTTAGACTCCCTAAAAAGTGGCATTTGCAGTGGAATACAGACCGATATTGCTGTCGTCCGAGCTATCAGTAGCCATCATACAGACGTCCATGGATGAGCAAAACGGATGCTTAAAGGAGGTGTAAATATCAGCAATAGCGACCAGTGACTCCGTATCTGTTCTAGAAGCCGTAATCTCTAAACTCCAATCTGAGTCAAAGCCAAGTGTAAAGATCTTGAGAACAGATAAAGGATATATAATATATGTCTGGTGGGCATACCAGAAGACCAAGAAGGAACATGGCCAACTGAATTTGTGTCCAGTCTCCTACAGAAGGTACTCAAGTTCAAACTCAAGTTCAAATTTATTTATATAGCACATTTAAAAAACAACCATAATTGACCGAAGTGCTCTAAAAAGTCAGGATACACAAACAAATAAACATAAAAGTTAGTCAGAAATATTCTTATTCAAAATCACCACATGTGGAGATTTCAGTGGAAAGGATGGATATAAAAAAACGTTATCTGAAAAGTAACTCGTAGCTAAAGCTGTCAGACAAATACAGTGTAGTAAAGAGTACAATATTTGACGCTGAGATGTAGCGCAGTTCAAGTAGAAAGTGGCATGAAAACAAAGACTCAAGTAAAGTAGAAGTACCTCGAATTTGTAGAAGTACAATACTTAGCATTGTTCCAAGTTTGAATGTTCTGCTACAAAGTTCACATCACGCCTTGTACAAATCGCTAGAACTTCTTATTCAATTTTCATTTACGAAACAGTTGAGCCTGCATTGCTTGCTCGCAGTGTCGCGTTCTTGGTGTTTTCCTTTTCCCTGCAGCCCTGAAATCGGAAATTGGATAAACAAGTTCTACTTCTAGCTGAAAGTGCAGTTCACAACATGTACACAAGGCGTACTACTGCAACCTACCAAGCAGAGTGTACCCTATCTATTTAACGTACAAACCGTACAAACGAATATATATTGGCCTTCGCAGACATTGTCTTTGCTGTGAGTAATATAAAATACCGGTAAAATAAAGCATAAAAGCATGCCCCTTCAAAATTAGTGCCTTCCCTCCTACAATTAATTTTTAGACCTTGAATATCAAAAACTATATTTAAGACGTTTTAAGGATCCGCAAGGATCCTGCAATGGACTATGTGACCACCAGAGCTCTGCTGCCACCCAATGACATCGGTGGTGAAGCTGCTGGTGGAGACACAAGATGTTGAGATGTACTGAGCAAATTACAGCTAACATTAACCCTTTTAAACAGACAGAACATTGTTCCCATGATCCACTCAACCAAAACATTTTAAACATAATAGCTAGAGCATTCATTCTTTCTGCAGTGGAAAACTAAGGCTTCTGTCTTCGCGTCATCACGTTATACTGCCGCCAACATTTTAAGAGTACTGTCAGCAGTGAATATAAAATAATATTAATAAAATGATAAAGTAATTGAATAGCACCTGCCTAAAAGCCTAAAATCTTTAACACACGTACGGTCCCTTCCTTCACACTCCAAGCCCCATGGAGCAGTTCTAGCTTTTCTTTGGCTCGGCTGAGCAGTCTATTGAAAATAGGTTAGTAACCTATCCATTACTCCATTACTAGTAACCTAGTAATGGAGCATCTGTACTCATGCTGTTTGAAAATACAACTATTACCATGTTGGCAGGTTCCTTTAATCTGTGGTTTTATTATCTATGTTCTCTAAATTAATTTTCATTGTGGGTATAGACCTTTTATGAGAATGTATGCCCCTTTAAATGTCTGGGTGAAGCAGACAAGATTTAGCTCTTTTTCAAGAAAAGTGGCAGCAGTGTAGAGGCTAGTGTAAAAGTGAGTGAATAAGTGAGTGTCATTTTCAATAAAAACAACAGCACAAATAATTGACACGAAGATGTCTAAATAAATATACAGTATTTATTCTAATATAAAGTGGGATTACTGAGCTACAAAAACTGATTTAATAAAGTTTTCAAATAATAATCCCCCCAAAATCTTTGAATATAATATAGAATTTTTAGTTTTTTTCTGGGGAAAGACCTCCATGCCCTTGTTGTAATTATGCCCCCCTCCCCAAATTTTGGCTTGGATGATACCCCTGCTTGAGGCTACATTAGCTGCTACTACCATAACACACTAGAATCTCCGACCCTCTGTTGGCAGTCGGGTTCCATTGTGGGTATTGTAGATGCCGGGTTTTTGAAAAGGAATAAGAATGTATGGAATAAAAAAGACTGCTTCATCATTTTGATCTTTTAAACTGTCCTTCATGAGTCCAAAAATGTTATAGGAGTGCAATGCCAAATCAGAAGAGTACTCTTTTAAAAGCAACAAGAAACAAAATATTAAAATTATATGTGAAGCGGTTACAGGGTTGTGAAAAGGAACATTTTGATCAGATAGTGTCACATGTAAAAAGTTCATGGGGTCAAAAATATCCTTTGAGATCTTCTTCTGGAATCTTCCTCTGGGGAGTGCAATCTGTCCAGTAGTTTCATGATATGGACTAAAGTGTTGAATGGATTGAACATCATGGTGTGCAAACTGCATGTGAAAGAAAAATTGGAGGCAATGTGAATGCTTACAACTCAAGGTAAAAATGCAAACAGATAGTCTTGGAGGCGTGAACTGAGACGAAGTTGCATCTGCTGCAAAACAATACCACCGTACAGGCTTCATAGCATTTGACTCAGCTGAAAGATTTGAATTCCTATCATGAAACGCAGGATGGGAGAGAAGTACCACAAGGCATCATTTTAAATTTCACATCAACATGACAATACATTTGACTGGTGTGACATTGATTAATGTAATCTCTAACAGAAACTCCTGACTTTGCAGGATGAACTGCACTCTCAGCAGAGTATGTCTCTTTTTTGAATGTGGAAAAACTGATAAAAGGCTTTATTGAGATGTATATGTTCCATTATGTACTGTAAACATATGTTTACATCATCTACCTGTTACATCAAAATGAAATCTCTGCTTACATGAAAAAGGATTAAAAACCATAAGAGCATATAAAAGATTTCCCCCAAACTGGAATAACGAAATAAATCTTCCAACTTAAATAAAAATAGATCATTTGTCATTCCCTACCAAAACTATCCATACAAACAATTTTTAATCAGACATGCTGACACATAATGAGTCATATTTATTTGCCTAAACTTAACCATAATTTGGTTTGGTAAAGTTTAGGCAACTAAAACTACTTCGTCTTAGAAGATAATGGTAAATACTAAAACACAGAATAACAGTAAAGAATAAGCAAGTAAGAATAACATTAAAGAATAAACAAGTAAGAATAATGAAGTTAGTAAATCAGTAATAAAGTCAGTCAACTCAATCAGTCAAGTCAGTTACACAACTATATCTGTCATCATATCATGTTGGCCTTAGATTACATTAAACACTATAAAGCTGTGCGTTTTTATTGATCTTGTATATTGTGTTAACCCTCACTACACTTTTTGATCGGCCTATCTGTGTGGCCTGCAACTTTAGGGATCAATTGTTTGGCCACAACGTGGTGCTCACACAGAATACCTGGCCAGGTTTTGTCCATTGAAAATTCCAATATAGTTTATTCAAGCAAGAAGGCTGCGTCCTCAGAAATATTGTCTAAAAAGGGAAAAAGGCAACCTTGTGCAAGAATTACCTTGTGCAATTCTACTATGAACGGAAAGTAATAAGAAAAAAGAAGTTAAGTTTGACATTGCAGCAGCCAGATTGTTGATCGTTCAGGCAAATAATCCGGTGTCGTGACTCAAGACTCAAACTGCATGTCAAATGACAACCACTCTGGCAGAAATGTGACTCAAAAATGAGTTGAGGGCAACCAATTTGGGGTGAAAATCTGGCTTAATCTGTACAGTGTCTGCCTGTCTTAAATTACTGGTCATACCAGACCAAATAAGCCTGTAGCTGCACATCTCCTGAGTGTATTGAAGCTAATGTGCATTTTATTATTTAAGACCTCAACTTTTCATTTGTAAGAGGAAGATAGTCCTTTACTCAGTGGATCAAGTCACACTTTTAAACAGGATAAACACAAGCTCTAATTACATGAATGGTTTACAACTAACGTTGGAAAAAAACATTATCTAAAAAAAATGTAATGTACATACATACAATTCATTATTTTGAGATGAAGCAATGGAAGTACTGATGTGGGAATAAATGGTTTGTACCTGTGCAATTTGTGCTAGGGAAAAAAATCATTCAATTCAAATCAAATCAATCAAACATTGAATCACACATGAATTAATGCTTTTATAGGTATACAAAATATGACGCTTGTTTCCAGGTAAAATTGGGTCAATTGTTTGTTCTGAAGCAATAACTTACTTTGTAAGCTGTACTTGACAAATGGTTCTTAAATCAAGTTGTTGGGATAAAACTATGTATAGACTATTAGGAAAACTCGAAATGTTTTAGCCACTGTTCAGTAAAAGCAAACATGATTTGATTACTCTACATATGCAGGACTCAACTCTAGTTTATTCAATATTCAGTTCAATCCATCTGTTATCATAAAGGGTACTAAATTGACTCAACCATTTTAAATGAAAAAATGCAGCTGCAATGTATAATAACAGGCAATTCATAAAGCAATAAAATTGCAACATATATTTTAGTTTAGTTTTTTTATGGTGTTCTAGGAATGTTTTAAAATATTCCTATCAGCGTAATGTTTACATGTTTATACATTACTTCAAACCTGTTAAACACAGCCACTGGCGGTGCGAAAAAGTCAGTGGAATATGATTTTTGACTAACTGAATTATAGTGAAAAATATGACGATGAGGGCAATATTTTTGCAGTGTATCAGCCTATTTGCTTGTAATTCGGAGGGTTAAAATCTGGCCAAACTCTATACAGCCTGAGAACAAGCAGCAGCCTACCCCCTCGCTGACACCACCTCCCCTAATGCTTGACCCTCTTGCCTGTACATTTGTGATAATCTGTCACTCTCCAAAGTATGTGGCACTACATTTAAGTGTGCCATTTCAAAAGCACAACTGCACTTTGTTAGGGGCTGGCAAGGAAACTAAAGCGCCACTGGAATTTACAGACTGCTGCCTTGCAACACTGGGATATATTTCATATTTTATTAGTCTAATGCCAATTTTTATTAACTCTTGATAACTATCCAGTTAAGGTAACTATCGTTAGAGTGAACTCATCCAAAGTTATGTCTTAGTTTGGATGTGAGTGTTTTGATATGTTTTAGCCTTTGCTGTGTTTCTGAGCCCCTACATTAATCCATGTTCCATAAGGCTTGTGCATAGTATCGTCTGTGTGTTTCCTGAGCAGGAAAGTGAATAGAGCAGACTGGGGAGAAGACACTGAGGAAGAAAGATTCATGAATAATAATACATGGTGGGGCCCTGAACACCGGCTATGAGACATTTAATGGTGTGGGATACATCCATACCATATAAGCCTTACCTGCTGGGAGCCTTGCTTCCCAAAGCCGGTGTCATCCCTAATAATTTATAGATGTAAAAAAGAGGAAAACATTAATCAGAAATGTGCCACTGTCTACAAGCCTTGCAAATGCTTTGTTTCTAACAATCAGAGTGAAAGACGACGTGCAGTAACACACAGAAACAATGCTTCATTCCAATCCCTGATGCGACACTAATGCCCCACTCCTGGCTTTATTCAGCTATGGCTACAGTGAAATAAAGATATGTTTTCACTTGGAAATTGATATGAAGGGCAGCTGAGCATATCAGATAACAATGAGTTTTATATGCGTTTTCAGCCTGTCAAGGGCTGGTGGATGTTCACATTTTTTGTTGACATTGAATCAAATCAGACAGTGTTTTGAGGCATGATACCCATTGAATGTACCCCAAAAGCATATTTTCCATGCTCAAGTCATAGAGAAACGTTGAGGAAAGACCTTAATATTATAATGGATTTCTTCCTGACTGACAATTGAATGCCTGTGAAGCACTAGAGGCATTTGAAATCTGACAAATGTCAGGATTTGGTGTCAAAGTTACAAATTGCTGCTGTTCAGTGAAAACAGTCCAAAATACAGTGATTGAGTTTTTCTCTTTTTTTTCTCACATAAACTGAAGGCTTTAGTGTTACTTAACAGGTGGAAAGAATTATCCTACTTCTTAACAAGGCTGTTTTTCTTAGCTCATGGAATGTTGACGTTTTCGGAATACTTGGGATCCACAGGCCAGCGAAAGTGAGACATTGTGTTACATTGCCTATGTTTGGCTAGTTATTTGAGAAAATAAGAAATACACACCACAAAACAAATGAAATTGAAATTGCTTAAAATGACCTGTGATGACACTTGTGGTTGTGTGAGTAATAAATGTGCGCTCTTATACTGCATTCACACCAGACGCGAATGAAGCGCGAGTGATTTATATGTGAAGTCAATGCAAAGACGCAAATAGACAATCTGCGGCGCTAATGAAACAATTTGCGTGAATTGCGCGAGTTGAAAAATCTGAACTGGCGGATATTCGCGCCGCGTTAACCAATCAGGAGCTTGCTCGAGTAGTGACGTGATTACGAGCGGAGGCAGAAATCCGAAAAACAATGGAGGATAAAATAATTGTGGCTGTGTGTTGATACCCAGAGCTGTATGATACGTCCTCGTATCATTATAGAAACAGGAATAAAAAGGATCTTGCTTGGACAAAATTAAGTGAGGAGGTCTGACAATCTGGTGAGTTGTAAAAAATGTTTTTTAATCAATTTGAGAGAGATATACTGTACATATCGAGACTACAAGCTAGCTAAAGCTGGCGAATTGAGTTTAGAAATCCATGTCAGCCATTTCCATTTTGCAACGAGATGGAGATAAACAGTGATGGTGGTTGAAAGTTGGCATTCAGAGGAAGCTGCCATTGAAGCCAGTGGGGCCCACCAATAAGCATATACAATGTAGATTTAAGACCGGGTCAAGGCGCCAAGTAGGCTATCTGGGGTCTCATTTATGCGAATGATCCATACTAAAAGTGTATGTGCGAAACAATAGCTGAAAATCAACAACTCTCAATCCCACACTATTAGAAAACTACAGACCGGTTTCCCTCCCTCCCTTCATTGCCAAAGCTCTGGAGCGAGTTGTGTTTAACGAGCTCTCCTCCTTTCTCACACAGAACAACCTACTGGACCACAACCAGTCTGGTTTCAAGAGCAGCCATTCCACGGAGACCGCGCTGCTCTCAGTCATCTCAGCCCTGAGACTGACTCTTTTCCATATACCTGACATCCCTCGGCTCGGTCGGTCATTCAGAAGCATAGCTTTTCCTATCACTGCTATGCGGATGACACGCAGCTCCACTTGTCATTTCAACCTGACGATTCAATTGTCTCTGCTCGCATCTCGGCATGCCTGAGTGACATCTCGCTTTGGACGAAGAACCATCACCTGCAGTTGAACCTCGACAAAATGGAACTGCTTGTGATCCTGGCCAACCCAAAGATTCACCACAACCTCTCCATTCAACTAGGCAACAGGAAAATCAGACCTTTCCTATCTGAGCAGTCTACACAAGTCCTAGTCCAGGCTCTTGTCTTATCCAAACTAAACTATTGCAGCGCGCCAAAACCAAACCTCTGCAGATGATCCTGAACGCAAAAGTGGTTTTCAATGAACCGAAGAGAGCATACGTAACTCCTCTCTTCATTAGGTTACACTGGCTTCCTGTTGTCATCCGCATCAAGTTAAAAGCGATGGGCTACAAGACCACCACTGGTTCTGCACCATCATATCTTCACTCGCTAATACAGACCTATGTTCCTGCCAGATCCCTGGGCTCTGCAAATGAACGACGTCTGGTGGTACCATGCCAAAAAGGAAAAAAAAATCACTCCACATTGGTGGAATGATCTGCCTGCTCCTACAAGATCAGCAGGTTCTGTAGCCACCTTTAAAAAGCACCTGAAAATGCATCTCTTCCGTCAACACCTACAGTTAGGAAAATAAGTATTTGAACACCCTGCTATTTTGTAAGTTCTCCCACTTGGAAATCATGGAGGGGTCTGAAATTGTCATCTTAGGTACATGTCCACTGTGAGAGACATAATCTAAAAAAAAAAATCCAGAAATCACAATATATGATTTTTTTAACTATTTATTTGTATGATACAGCTGCAAATAAGTACTTCAACACCTGATAAAATCAATGTTAATATTTGATACAGTAGCCTTTGTTTACAATTACAAACGTTTCCTGTAGTTTTTCACCAGGTTTGCACACCCTGCGGGATGGATTTTGGCCCACTCCTCCACACAGATCTTCTCTAGATCAGTCAGGTTTCTGGCCTGTCGCTGAGAAACACGGAGTTTGAGCTCCCTCCAAAGATTCTCTATTGGGTTTAGGTCTGGAGACTGGCTAGGCCACGCCAGAACCTTGAAATGCTTCTTACAGAGCCACTCCTTGGTTATCCTGGCTGTGTGCTTCGGGTCATTGTCATGTTGGAAGACCCAGCCTCGACCCATCTTCAATGCTCTAACTGAGGGAAGGAGGTTTTTCCACAAAATCTCGCATTACATGGCCCTGGTCATCCTCTCCTTAATACAGTGCAGTCGCCCTGTCCCATGTGCAGAAAAACACCCCCAAAGCATGATGCTACCACCCCCATGCTTCACAGTAGGGATGGTGTTCTTGGGATGGTACTCATCATTCTTCTTCCTCCAAACACGTTTAGTGGAATTATGACCAAAATGTTCTATTTTCGTCTCATCTGACCACATGACTTTCTCCCATGACTCCTCTTGATCATCCAAACGGTCATTGGCAAACTTAAGACGGACCTGGACATGTGCTGGTTTAAGCAGGGGAACCTTCCGTCCCATGCATGACTTCAAACCATGAAATATGTCTTAGTGTATTAGCAATAGTAATCTTGGAAAAGGTGGTCCCAGCTCTTTTCAGGTTATTGACCAGCTCCTCCCATGTAGTTCTGGGCTGATTTCTCACCTTTCTTAGGATCATTGAGACCCCAAGAGGTGAGATCTTGCATGGACCACCAAGGGAGATTGACAGTCATGTTTAGCTTCTTCCATTTTCTAATGATTGCTCCAACAGTGGACCTTTTTTCACCAATTTCCCCGTAGCCCTTTCCAGCCTTGTGGACGTGTACAATTTTGTCTCTAGTGTCTTTGGACAGCTCTTTGGTCCTTGCCATGTTAGGAGTTGGATTCCTACTGAATGTATGGGGTGGACAGGTGTCTTTATGCAGCTAATGACCTCAAACAGGTGCATCTAAAATAATAATAAATGGAGTGGAGGTGGACATTTTAAAGGCAGACTAACACGTCTTTGAGGGTCAGAATTCTAGCTGATAGGTGTTCAAATAATGCAACCGCAGGGGGGCACAAGCCAGTGTCTTCATGTGCCAGTCCAAAGTCTGGATAAATGCAGAGGGTTGTGTCAGGAAGGGCATCCGACGTAAAACACATGCCAAACTAAAAATGCGAATCATGACAATGACTTCCATACCGGATCGGTCGGGTTAACAACGACCGCCACCGGTGCTGTTGACCTACAGGGTACCGGTGGAAATTGGACTACCAGTGGTCGAAGACAAAGAACGAGAGGAGGAAGGTGTGTTGGTAGGCAGAGAGAGAAGAGGAAAGCTAAGAATGTAGGACTGACAGTAGGGACTTTGAATGTTGGAACTATGACAGGGAAGGCTAGAGAGTTGATTGACATGATGCAGAGAAGGAAGGTGGACATACTGTGTGTCCAGGAGACCAGGTGGAAAGGTAGCAAGGCTAGAAGCTTAGGAGCAGGGTTCAAGTTGTTCTACCATGGGTCGGATAGGAAGAGAAACGGAGCAGGAGTTATCTTGAAAGAGGAGTTTGTGAGGAATGTTCTTGAGGTGAAAAGAGTGTCAGACAGGTTGATGAGCCTGAAGCTGGAAATTGAAGGGGTGATGTTCAATGTTGTGAGTGGTTATGCCCCACAGGCAGTATGTGAGTTAGAAGAGAAGGAGAAATTCTGGAGTGAGTTAGATGAAGTGATGCAGAGCATCCCCAGAGGTGAGAGAGTGGTGATTGGTGCAGATTTCAACGGGCATGTAGGTGAAGGGAACAGAGGTGATGAGAATGTGATGGGCAGGTTTGGTCTTCAGGACAGGAACGCAGAAGGACAGATGGTGGTAGACTTTGCAAAGAGGATGGAAATGGCTGTAGTGAACACTTTCTTCCAGAAGAGGCAGGAACATAGGGTGACCTATAAGAGTGGAGGGAGAAGCACTCAGCTGGACTACATCTTGTGTAGACGTTGTAATCTGAAAGAAACCAGTGACTGTAAAGTAGTGGTAGGGGAGAGTGTAGCCAGACAACACAGGATGCTAGTGTGTAAAATGACTCTGGTGGTGAGGAAGATGAAGATGACAAAGGCAGAGCAGAGGACGAAGTGGTGGAAATTGAAAAAGGAAGAATGTTGTTTAGTTTTCAGGGAGGAGCTGAGACAGACTCTGGGTGGTCAGGAAGTGCTCCCAGATGACTGGACCACTACAGCTAATGTGATCAGGGAGACAGGTAGGAGGGTACTCGGTGTGTCATCTGGAAAGAGGAAAGTGGACAAGGAGACTTGGTGGTGGAACCAGGAAGTTCAGGAGTGTATACAGAGAAAGAGGGTAGCAAAGAAGAAGTGGGACACTGAGAGGACTGAAGAGAGTAGACAGGAGTACAGGGAGATGCAGCGTAAGGTGAAGGTAAAGGCAAAGGCCAAACAAAGTGCATATGATGACTTGTATGCTAGGTTGGCCTCTAAAGAGGGAGAGGTGGATTTGTACAGGTTGGCCAGACAAAGAGATAGAGATGGGAAGGATGTGCAGCAGGTTAGGGTGATTAAAGATAAGGATGGAAATGTATTGACAGATGCCAGGAGTGTGATGGGAA
>CM022481.1:2896180-2907875 GCA_011952105.1 Coreoperca whiteheadi
GGCAGGAGGTCTAGAGGAAGACCAAAAAGGAGATTTATGGATGTAGTGAGAGAGGACATGAAGTTAATTGGTGTGAGTGAAGAGGATGCAGAGGACAGGGTTAGATGGAGGCGCATGATTCGCTGTGGCGACCCCTGAAAGGGAACAGCCGAAAGGAAAAGAAGAAGAAGATATTGTGATTTTAGATTTTGTTTTTTAGATTATGTCTCTCACAGTGGACATGCACCTACGATGACAATTTCAGACCCCTCCATGATTTCCAAGTGGGAGAACTTGCAAATTAGCAGAGTGTTCAAATACTTATTTTACATTTACATTTACATTTAGTCATTTAGCAGACGCTTTTATCCAAAGCGACTTACATATGAGGAAGACAATGAGAAGCAATATAACAACACAAGGTAACAAAAAGCATAAGTGCATCAAAAAACGAGTCTGATTAAAGCCTAGCACAGTATACAAAGCTAAGGATAGGAAGGGGTTTTTTTTTGTTTTTGTTTTTGAGCAGTGGTAGAAAGGAAGAAGAGTTAATGATTGTCAGTTAGGTTTTGATGGAAGAGATGCGTTTTCAATAGCTTTTTAAAGGTGGCTACAGAATCTGCTGATCTTGTAGAAGCAGGCAGATCATTCCACTAATGTGGAACGGATCCAGAGAAGGTGCGCGAGAGTGATTTTATTCCTTTTTGGCATGGTACCACCAGACGTTGTTCGTTTGCAGAGCGCAGGGACCTGGCAGGAGCGTAGGTCTGTATGAACAAGCAAAGATATGTTGGTGCAGAACCAGTGGTGGTCTTGTAAGCCAAGAGCATCGCCTTGTACTTGATGCGGGCGACAACAGTGAGCCAGTGTAACCTAATGAAGAGAGGGGTTATGTGTGCTTTCTTCGGTTCATTGAAGACCACTCTTGCCGCCACGTTCTGGATCATCTGCAGAGGTTTGCTTGTGCAAGCAGGGAGTCCAGCCAGCAGCGCATTGCAATAGTCCAGTTTGGACAGGACAAGAGCCTGGACTAGGACTTGTGTAGACTGCTCAGATAGGAAAGGTCTGATTTTCCTGATGTTGTATAGGATGAATCTGCAGGACTGGGTGGTGCTGGCGACATGGCTTTTGAAGTTTAGTGGATCATCAATTACCACCCCCAAGTTTCTGACCGTGCTGGACAGAGTAACGGTCATTGAGCCTAGTTGAATGGAGAGGTCGTGGTGAATCTTTGGGTTGGCCGGTATCACAAGTAGTTTTCGTTTTGTCCAGGTTCAGCTGCAGGTGATGGTCTTTCGTCCAAAGCGCAATGTTATTCAGGCATGCCGAGATGCGAGCAGAGACAGTTGAATCGTCAGGTTGAAATGACAAGTGGAGCTGTGTGTCATCCGCATAGCAGTGATAGGAAAAGCCATGCTTCTGAATGACCGAGCCGAGGGATGTCATGTAGATGGAGAAGAGTAGGGGATCAAGGATTGAGCCCTGCGGCACCCCTGTATTGAGATGTTGGGACTCAGAGACCTCGTCTCTCCAGGATACTCTGAATGACCGACCCGAGAGGTACGATTTGAACCATCGCAACGTGATTCCAGACACACCCATAGCACTGAGAGTGGACAGGAGGACGTGGTGATTAACTGTGTCAAAGGCCACAGACAGGTCCAGTAAGATAAGTATGGATGACTTGGATGTCGCCTTTGCCAATCTCAGGGCTTCGACAACTGAGAGCAGCGCGGTCTCCGTGGAATGGCTGCTCCAATCCAGACTGGTTGCGGTCCAGGACATTGTTCTGTGTGAGAAAGGAGGAGAGCTGGTTAAAAACAGCTCGTTCCAGAGCTTTGGCAATGAAGGGAAGGAGGGAAACCGGTCTGTAGCTTTCTAATAGTGTGGGATTGAGAGTGGCTTTCTTCAGTAACGGTGTGATGCGGGCTTCTTTGACAGCTGTGGGGAACGACCCAGTGGTGAGGGAGGAGTTGATGATGTGGGTCAGAGCAGGGACAATAGACAGAGAGATGGCCTGAAGGAGATGGGTGGGGATGGGATCCAGCAGGCAAGTGGTAGGGTGGTTAGAATGAATGACCTTGGAAACATCAGCTACAGATAGACGAGAGAAAGAGGGGAGCAGACACGTATCTGGGATGCATGCGAGGTCAACAGGTGGCGCCGCAGAGAATTGCCTGCTAATGGTGGTTGTTTTCTTGACAAAGAAAGACGCAAAGTCGTCAGCTGTTAAATCTGATGAAGGTCGGGGAGCAGGCGGAGAAAGGAGAGGAGCGAAGGTTTTAAAGAGAGTGCGTGAGTCAGGTGAGTTGTTGATCTTAGAGCGGTAGAAGTCCATTTTTGCAGAGGTGATATATCAGCTGAGAAATTAGAGAGGAGAGAATGGTAGAGAGGTCAGCAGGATCTTTTGATTTACGCCATTTTCTCTCAGCAGACCGGAGGCTGGCGCGATGCTCACGTAGAACATCAGATAACCAGGGGGCAGACGAGGATTTGTGGGCTGGTCTAGATGTGAGAGGGCAGAAGTTGTCCAGGACAACTTCTGCAGGACAACTTCTGCCCTCAGAGGGAGACAGCAGAGGAAAAGCGCGAGGGAGCGTCTGGAGGAGTTAGGTCGAGGTCGAGAGTGACAAAGAAATGATCTGACGCGTGCAGCAGGGTGAGTGGAGCAGTACCGTGTGTAGATAAGATCTAGTTGATTACCAGACTTGTGGGTTGCTGATGTGGAAACCCGCTCAAGGCCTGTGGCTTTCCAAGGTGGATGTTGAAGTCCCCAAGTACCATCAAAGGAGTGCCATCTTCAGGGAAGGATGAAAGAAGCACATACAACTCCTCCAAGAAATGACCAAGCTGACCTGAGGGGAGATAGATGACTACGAAGTGACTTTTAACAGGATGGGTAATAGTAACAGCATGAAACTCGAAGGAGCTGTTGTCACACAGGGATGATCGCTGTTTGAACTTCCAGTCATTAGGGATAAGCAGGCCGGTTCCACCACCTCTTCTTGCGATGCGAGGACTGTGGGATAAAGTGTGATTATGGGAGAGGGCTGCAGGAGTGGCAGAATCCTCAGGTTTGATCCACGTTTCAGTAAGTGCTACAATTGAAAGACCAGAATGATTAACAAAAGCCGTGATGAAATCAGCTTTGTTTACCGCAGACTGGCAGTTCCACGAGTCTATTGGGAAAGTAAAAGGGGCAGTTTTGGACAGTGGTATAACATGCAGATTATGAAAATTGCGTTGCCTTTGGCATGAAGAAGTTCGTCGTGTTGAAATGACAGTTGGGATTAGAAAACACATTGTGTAAGAGCAGAAGGAAAATGCAAGACAAATATAATAGCAATAAGGGATCCAAAAGAAGTGCAAACAATTAGTCCAAGAAAGTGCAATAGTAAAGTGCCCTGTGGTTAAGTCCCTGCTCGGTGGAGTCACATGCAGGTAGAGTCGATGGTCTTTACTCTCTTCGGTCTTCACTCGATGAGGGATGCCGCGACTGCTGCCAGGGTGCCTTACCCACTTAAATACCCATCTGTTTTGTCAGTGATTGTATTCAGCAGGACACACCTCCCGTGACCCGGGAACAAGCCACGAGACCAATCGATACTAAATCCTATTACACAATAACGCCACGTCACCAACAACTAGCGGTCTCGAACAAAAATAACACTGCTCTAAATTTACAACAAGACACGAATCAAACACACTTACAGTTCTTGTAGGCTTCAGCTGCTAAATTGCTTCTCACTGTAATTGACAATCACTAACTTTTACTTCCTTTCTATCTCAAAAAAACAAACAAAAAAGCCCCTTCCTGTCATTTGCGTTGTATACTGTGCTGGGCTTTAACAGACTAGTTTTTGGTGCACTTACGCATTTTGTTACCTTGTGTTGTTATAATTGCTTTCATTGTCTTCCTCATATGTAAGTCTTTTTGTATAAAAGAGTCTGCTAAAGGACTAAATGTAAATGTAAAATGGCGTCCTCTGCAGTGCCATCCATCATGCACTATTACACGTGAGGGTCAACGCAGTATTGTTTACTGCAGTCATGCTGATTACTTCACATCTCATCAAAATTATCGCGTCAATCATTGGTATCCGCCACCCTGGGATAGCATTTGAAAATGACACTTTGACAGGTGAACACATTTTTTGTCGGTTTTGTTATGCTTGGCCTGCATTATGATTAGGACTGATAATGAGGATATGGAATGTAGCGAGAGCTGTCACTGGCTTTATTTCCAGACTTTGCTAATTTACACAATCCATATGTGCAGGATGTGAACATGTGCCGGGTGAGTCGAGTTGAGAAGGCAGAGTGTGTGGCACCATCGTGGTGTCTCCGGTGCGTCTGTGTGCCTGAGTCCAGTCGTGTTCACTGCAGCGATTTTACACACAAAAACTATATCAACTAAAATTGTACTTGGTGTTATATGCACAGTATTATAGGATATTAAATAAAAACTACTGATGCTATTTTCTGCAATTCTGTAATGCTATGTGATGTAATCTTAGATCTTTACAACCGATGATTTCATTAGTCTGGCCCTCTCCTCTGCGCTCTGGGGGTGGGGAATGTGATGGTAAAGGAGCGCGCCGATGACATACATATCTTTTACAATTGATAGGTACTTATGGAATAGTTCTGGCTCACTACAAGTGCAAATAGAAATAACACTAGCTTGTTTGATAGTAATTGTTACATGCCCCCCAAACAAAGATGAGACTTTTACTGATGGATTTATGATGTTTAATCCTTGATGAACCTTTTACATTCACCATATCACCAACGTAAGAGCTGAAATGTATACAAAACATATAAATGATCAGCTAACATCAGTTACGTACTGCTGTCTTACATTTATGCAAAAATAATATACTAACAGACAAGAATGCTCATGTCTCAACTTATTTAACATACCTTTTGCCTCTTTTGAAGGGCTGCAAGTATAAATAAAATTTTTACCATGGCTCCATGTCAAAGTTATTACCGTATTTGGGCTGCAGTGGTGCCCAGGCTGGCCAAGCCCAAGAGGAATAGTAGTGACATGTTGCTAGAGGACTATTTGAAGAGTAAGGAAGCCAAAGAGGCAGAGACAGACATCTTTTATGTCATTGTTTTCCTTCAATAAACAAATTGATGTTCTTCATATAATCTCTATTTAATGATTGTATGTTACTAATTTATTACATAAAACTTTAGAGTTTAGCATACAATGAGTTTGTTGACTGTGCATTCTGATATGTGGACCACCGTATCTTGGTTGAGAGGCTCAGGCAGTTGGGGGGTATCCCTGAATCAGCTTTGGAGTGGTTCTCCGCTTACCTTTCAGACAGGACTTTCTCAGTTACTGTTTACGACTATGCCTCATCAACTGAGTCTCTGTCTTGTGGTGTTCCCCAAGGTCCAATGCTTTTTGCATTGTGCATGCTTCCTCTCGGGCAGATAAGTAATTTTAAAGGTATCTTCTACCATTATTATCCAGACGATATTCAATTATACATTTTGTACAAAACTGTTCTACAAAATTGCCTCATAAAATTGGATGGATAATTTTCTACAGCTAAATGCTGAATGCCCCAGCTGGCTTTGTCCCGAAGGTGATAGAAAGTCTTGGCTCTCTTTCCTCTTCTGTTAAATGTACCATCCGTAATTTAGGCATTTCTATGGACCAGGCTTTGAGTCTTGACCAGCATGTAAATTGTTTGGTTCGGTCCTGTTTCGACCATTTCTAAGTATCCTTTCTACTATTTCTAGCATTGTGTCCCTATGGCAATGATTATTCAGTTGTTTATTACCTCCCATCTTGACTACTGCAATTTGCTTTTCATCTGCCTTAGCAAGATATCCTTGAATCCAAAATGCTTTAGATCAAATGCTCCAAGAGGTCTCATGTAACACCAATTTTGATTTAATTACACTCGCTCCCCATCAATTTCTGAATCCCGAATCCAAAGAATCATGATTCTTATGATCACGTTTAGATGCTTACATGGTCAGGCACCTACCTAGGTTAAAGAGCTTCTAAATCCCTATATCACCTGTAGGAATCTGAGGTCCTCTGAACAGGATTTGTTGGTTGTTCCTTGCTCCATTCTCCAGAGAAAAGGACTGTGCTTGTGAAGTAGTAGCTCCTATACTTTGGAACTCTCCAAAAGTCTCTCTCATTGAGCTTAAGATCTGTGGACACTGTGGACACACTTAAAAAGCAGCTTGAGTCCTATTTGTTTAGATTTTTGAATCATATTTAATCTTATTCTTTTTTATGATTTTAGCTTGATGCCTGTTGCTCTGTACTTATTTGCTCTTTTGTCTTTTATTGTAGGGCACTATGTGACGTCTGCTCTTAAAAGGGTGCTATATAATAAATTGACTTACTTTTGTTTGTATGGCTGACTGGCAACAATTTGAAATGGAATGAAGCCTACTCACAGCAGACAGCCATAAACAGGAGTCGAATGCGACAAGTCCACCCACAATATACATGTGGGTAGCAGTGTCCATAACAACCACCATTGTAATGATCTCAGACCTGAGAGAATTTTCGTAATAAATAGTCTAATAAAATTAAGAATCTTTTACACTGAACGAAGATTATGAGAATAAAATGTACTTTTCGCACTAGAAATGTTATCTTAAAATACTGCATTATACACTGAGAATAAAAGAAATGTCCACCATTTTAGTTTTCACAAAAGAAACTTGGCAGTGACGTGGACGCAGGCCCTCAGAAAAGAATAGGACAAAAATAACCATTTCTCAAAATTGAAGGAAAAATCATTACAATTGATGGCCCTAACATTGACGTATCGTACTGTTGAATTATCAAGGCACCTTCGTGTTTTTGTGTTGAGAAATGTTGAGGGTATCACTGAAAGAAAATCTTAACATGGGAATCAACAGTGAGAAAAATACTTCCTCGGTTCTCCAATGGGACTGATGCTCACACCTTCCTATAGCGCTGCAGTCAGGTTAATATTAGCCAGAGCAGTTCCTCTGAGCGGAACCAGCCATTGTTGGTTTTACAATGGAGTTATTTGAAAGCATGGCGGGTCTTATTCAGATGCTATAGGGTACCTAGTGCATCTGTATGAGACGCCAAGGGGCGTGACAAACCGTTTGTATTGAATGACCTGGGAATGAGAACATGTTGGGGCACCAGATAGACTGTCCTCCCAAGAAGAAAGACAGAATCAGTTGTTCAGCAAGTGCCACCAAACATCTGTTTAGGTTCAAGTGACAAAGCTCCCTAATAGCTGTAGGAATTATGACGGGAGCAAAAGAGCAAGTCAGTTGAAATTATTATAGAATAAAGCATAGGGAGGAGTCAGACTTTAACATTGGAGACTGCTGTTTGTTTCCTGTTTCCAAATGACAGTCAACAGTTGGGATTTACAGTGGTTTAAAGTGGGAACCAAAATGTGTAGGTTTAATAATAATAGATAACAACTTAACCTTAAACACGAAAAAAGGATAGCCAATTAATTGATTAAATCTCATAAAATGCAATGAACTATCAATTTGGAGCTCAGATTAATAATTAAATTAATTTTCTGGTTGTCACAATAAAAAGTTCAGTTAAAGTCCCACAAATGAATGAATTTATAGGTGGAGTGCCAGTGGTCCCAACACATGACCACGATTGAAAAACATGACCACGATCGTGCCTTAATCTTAACCATGTGGTTATTATTGTATCCATGTGTTTACAACAAAACATCGGACATTAACAAAGGAGTCTGCTGTTTTGTTTCCTGTTTCCCAACATCAGTGCCTTTTTAACTTCGCCAAAACCAATAACCCTCCCGGAATAACACCATTTACATTATGGGAAACTGCAAAGACTGTCATGAAAGGAAAAATAATATCATACTGTTCAAACAAAAAGAAAGAAGAAATTGCAAAAAAACACATCCTCCAATAAGAGGTGAAGAGACTGGACCTTCTAACCTCTCAAGCACCTACTGATTCAATAAGGAAATAACTTCAGAAAACCAAACATGAACCAAATAACATTCTGAACCAGAAAAGCGAATATACTCTCCTTAAACTCCAACAACAATATTTAGAATATGGAAATAAAACTGGTATATTTCTAGCATATCAACTAAAACAACAAACACAAATCTATCATTACGTCAATCACAGACCCATCTGGACATATAACTCAGTCCCTCCACAATTAATGGCTCATTTAGATCATCTAGAAATCTTTACACTCCAGGCCAGAAAACATACCTGGAGGAAGAAGAAACATTTCTGAGGAATGTCTCCCTACCTAAACTTAACTCAAACACAATCAGAAAACCTAGAGTTACCTCTCTCCCTAGAAGAAATCACTAGAGCACTTCATCTCATACCCAACAATTAATCACTTGGCCCAGATGGCTATCCAGCAGAATTTTACAAACATTTTTGGCCTCTCCCTTCACCTCTGTTCTTCAAAGAAAAATCTGAAATTCATCAAAATACCAGCATACACCATACCATATGAACACTGCCTATATTTTACACATCCCAAAACCAAATAAGGACATTACTCAATGCTCAATTATCGCCCCATATTAATAATTAACACAGACACAAACATTCAGGTAGACTCAATTCAGAAATGTCATCATTAATACAAATAGATCAAAGAGGCTTCATTAAAGGGAGGCATTCCTGAGTCAACACGGGAAGATTATTTAATCTGATCAACTTCTATAAAAAAATGTCTCCCAAAGCAGCCCACCATTCATCATAGCAAACCTGGATGCAGAAAAGGCAATGGACAAGGTAGACTGGTTCTTTCTCTTCACCTCCCTTAAACACTTTAGATTCCGGCCATACCTCATTACATGGATTAAAACACTATACAATTCACCCACTGCATCTGTTATAACCAACAGACTGATATCAAAATTCCAAATTCATTTGGGATGCTAGGAGTCTTCTTTTTAAATTAACATCAAACTCTATTACATCCCGTGGAATACACATTTCTCCCAATGTAAATTAATTATTTAAACTCAACTATACCCGCCTACAACAAGAACAAGACAATCGGGAAAGATGGAATAAACTACCATTATCCTTAATTGGCTGAATTTCCACATGACAAAATTAATGTCCTCCCCAAAATGAATCTCTTTGGCATGACCACACTCTCAGGCTGGTTCTCCTCTCTTAATAGTGTAGTCAGTGGGGTTTTTTTGGAAATTAAACAAAAATCACAAATTAAACTATCCACCATCCAAAAAAACTTACCAGGTTACGTATGTAACAATGGTTCCCTGATAGGGAACTTGACGCTGCGTCAGCTGACGCTATGGGGAACGCTTTCAGCGTGACTGCCTCTGAATCTCTGTATCAACTTATACCCAAAACTCCAGGGCTCTGACCGGACAAAGCAGTTGCAGCCTACCTTCCTGTTTTGCCAACTCTGAAGGAGGATGGAACGCCTGCAGGACTACCAGCCGGGCCACCTCAGTGGGTACTTTAGGTACATAACCCGGCCTGGGATGCAGGATGGCTCTAACTGTGCCTGGAACGATCTCCAGGTTAGCAGGAGCCACCGACAGGGACTGCAGAGCTCCCACTCTTGAGAGAAGTCATGGCCAGCAGAAATGCCATCTTTAAGGCCAGACACCTGTCTGATGCATCGTCCAGTGGCTCGAACGGTGCTGTGGTCAATCCATCCAGCAACACTGTCAGATCCCACGGAGGGACTCTGACTCGAACTGGAGGCCTCATCCTCAAGGTAACAAATGTAAATGTAAATGGACTGTACTTGTATAGCGCCTTTCTAGTCATCCGACTACTCAAAGCGCTTTAACACTATGTATCACATTTACCCATACACACACATTCATACACTGATGGCAGGAGCTAACTGCCCATCAGTACAAATAAAACTAATCATTCACACACACTCACACACACACCAAAGGCGCAGCTTCGGGAGCAATTTGGGGTTCAGTATCTTGCTCAAGGACACTTTGACACATGGCTGGGGGAAGCTAGGATTGAACCGCCGACCGTCCGATTGGTAAACGACCCGCTCTGCCACCAAGCCACAGCCACCCCTACATTTTATATCACCTTGTCATTTGCAAGTGCCTTCATCATTTCAACTGTTAATTATAAAAAAAAAATGTAATTTAACAAAGCGGTGCTTCCCAAGCGAGCAGCCATTCACCAATCGGAATGCTGCGATCGCAGCCACATACACCTTAAGTGTAGCGGGGGAGGAACTCCAGCACTGAAGCCATCGGGCAGTGAACTGGGTCAAGATGGCGCTCCAGGCACCACATAGCGAAAATTTTCCACTTGCCCACATACAGTTTCCTTGTGGCGGGGGCTCTAGAGTGTAAGATGGTCTCAACTACCTCGGTAGAGAGACCGGCAGCTTGTTGGTGCTCCCTCTCAGGGGCCAGACCCACAGCTTCAATGTCCCTGGCTGGGGATGGAATATTTCGCCTTGGCACTGCGACAAGGGGCCATCCAGGAGGGCTACCAGGCCCGAGAACTAAGCCTGGGGGACCTGGAGTGGCGGCCTCGGTTACCCGAAGCGCTGCAGCGGCGGGAAATCCCTGAGGATCGGCATGTACATGCCTGACCGGCTGCTGCACAGCCATGCAGGTCTAAAGGCAGCGGTTGCATGGAATTCGCCATGCCCCAAAGCACCACCAGCGGCAGGGTTAAGAGGCTGAGCTCCCGAGGGCACAATGGGGGAGCAGCCATGTGCTCAACCCCGATGGGGATCGCCCTCCGAGGCCCGACGCTCGAGTCAGGGCCTCTTCTGTGAGGCCTGCCGGGAGAGAATCATGGCCCTCAGGTCCTCTCCGAGCAGGCTGGAGGCGCACGCTGGTCCACACTCGCTTTCTGAGCCAGCATGTAAGAGCTGCGAGATTTCGAAGGCTGAGGTGTTCCACCCTCAGCTCAGGCCCGAGACCTCTGGCGACGGGGGCTAAACCGCCATCGTTGCATGGTGGAGCTCCGTCCCATCCTCGGATGTGAGGGCCCCGTCCAAGGTCCGACGCAGGTTGCCTGGGCACACTCGCACACATGCCATGGAGTGTGGACATGCCCAGCCTGACCCACTGCCCCGTATGCCTTGCCCACTAAAATCAATGTAGTGTGACAAGGCCTACTAGGCAACGTCGGGGTCTTAAGGGAGGACGCGGCCTGGGCTATAAAACACCGCCAGCGTCTTCCCGCCCTAGCCGTTCTCCTTGCACCCACTGATCGATGCAGACTGGCAACCAGTCGGGCTAGAAAACCATGCAAAATACGGCCTGTACCAGGATTTTGACACCTCGATGTGGAGATCCAGAAGAACGGCAGGTCCCGACGTGGGCGTGGAGGTGTGGCTAGAAGGACTCACTCACCGAGCTACTCCAGCGATGAGTGTCCTGCTGCTCCTCTGGCCAGGCGATATTGAGCCTAGCCACCATTTTCCTCTCTTGGGAAAATCACCTCCAGCAGCTCCTCATGCTGCAGTGACTGGGCTGATGAGCCACCCACGTCTCCACCTTCGGCACTCAGTTGATCCAGGTCCTCGGAACTGGATCCTCTCTGCGCGGGCTCCACATCCAGGGTGGAAGACGCTGCAGGCTCAGCCTGGCTTCCGGATCTCGAATGCAGTTAGACTGTTTCAACAAACAACAAACAGTCAGTTGAGAGCAGAGCGTCTTATCTCCCACTTCTTCTTTGCTAACCTCTTTCTCTG